>CM034151.1:47111661-47711661 GCA_019776745.2 Taxus chinensis
TAAAAGTGGAAAACAATGCATATGCCTACACAATGATTTCAAAGAGGATGTGTAGTGCCTTTAGGAGCTCAATGAATAACACATAATGTCTTCAAACGACGCCATTAAAATTTGATACAGATCAGCCACTAAAATTGTCTTTCTTAGCAGAGATACTCTTGATAGATCAACCATGAACCATTAAAACATGTTTCTCATATATCTAATGATTTGCTCAAAGATAATGAAACTCAATAAACATTGAACCTAAAACAAATATTCCCCACTTCACAAACATCCACAAATTTTGTGTGAGATTGCTGGACATAAATATAATATGGAGAATGTGAACTCACCGATCACAAGTTACTATATGATTATCATAGTGGGATCAATGTTTGATATTTTGCGATGAGATTTGAATAGAACTGAGCAAGGGGTGCTTTAAACAAGATCAAATTAAGAATGTGTCAAAAATTTTCCAAGGTGATGCGTTGAACCATGTCATTGTGAGTAGTTAGAAATATCATCACATAATCAAACTCTAGATCTGAATACCACCATGTGCTTGCTGGTAAACCAAATGAATGCTTAGGAAAAGGCATGCCCAAGAGAAAATAATTAGTTAACTTCATATATGTTTAATCCACTTTCTATACCGATCAGATGCTTGCATAGATGCCCAACACATGAAATGATCAGGTGACAATTAAAACTAATTTAGATCAGGCCCATGTTGTGATGAATGGATCATATATCAGTGTAGGTAAACATTAAAAGATAGTTGTTGTGTTAGGTACTGATTACAAAGATTCATCAATTCTTAAACTGCGTGGATGGATGTATGCACCCTACAAATTCAAACTCTCATTTCAAATCACCATGCTCTGATACCAAATATTAAATTTGGTCAGAGTTGAATTATCACAGCATGAGAATCAAATCAACACCAAAAAAATCAAAAATATATTTAATTCATATTATATTTGAATTACATTCATAGGCTATTATATATCCAAAATATTAGATAAACTACTTCCTATAAAATAGGAAGTCAATTAACAACTTACCCGTTTATATAATTTGCGGGTATAAATAAACAATAGAATTTATTGTTTGTTACAACAATAAATTTTTTTGTAGAAAACAAAAATATATTATACCCATGTAAATATTAATTTCCTAACAGAAAAGCCACAAAACATGAATTTTATTGCTAAAAAAGGATGCACAATCCATTACAAAGTAAAAACATGGCAAGAATCCTTTACAAAATGCTCAAATATGAGGCTTGCAATTCACAAGAGTATTCTGAAACAATTTGGACAGAGCTCCTCTAAATTCTTAGAACATCCATTCTTTGAATGAGGGGTTTATTACATTATATAGAGAAGGAAACTTGAAATTACTGCCACTAACTAACAACCTTCATTAAATCTCTGAAAAGAGGTATGGGTAGCCATAAAAATCCATTTTCCAATGGTAATTTTCCTGTAGAAGAAGACATGGGTGTCATACCTCATTAAACTGGTTGTTGAGCTACTTTGTACCATGTGAATTAATGCTCGGGCCATTGTCGATATTCTTGTAATCAGCCGGTAACATTTTTCATTGTGTCGTCTAGGAACAAGTTGACCCATGAATTGTTAGGCGGTAACAAGTGTCGGCCCAGAAGGTTTTTTCGGCTAGTAACAAGTGTCAACCTGAGAGGTATTGTCAGCCAATAAGAAGTGTTGACCCAGGAGAATTTTTCCTTATTACCAGTTGGTAGCATCTATACTTACTACCAAATTACATTTGATTCCTCTACCCGCTCCAAACTCCATAACACACTGCTTTCTCTAGCTTCTTTATAGGGGCTCCATCATACTTCCCAAGTATGGATTTTTTAAGTTAGACAATTCGTAGGGGATGAAAAATTGGATAACATGTCATAAACATATAGACTAGTTAGGACTATATGGATGGTTTTGACCATACTATACATTTTTACCTAAGGGCATTTTCTCAAGATTTTTCAACAATTTTAGATTTTTCACCATTAGCACAAGGTTTTCATATGGTTTTATATTTATATTGAATCAATTTGGTATAGGTTTAGGAGGCATGAAATATTAATCTCTCTCTCTCTCTCTCTCCATGGTATTTAGTTTCATTTCTAGTTTTGGGCACATTGGGGGCATGATTCTCCTTTCTCTAATTATATTTCAACATGTATCATTTCTACACACTTTTTACTTAGTTGTATGGCACATGGGAAGAGTATGAAGGCATTTATTCTCTTTTCTATTATGTTTCCTAAGTTAAAAAATTGGGCTTATATCCATCTGTAGTTGTATGGTCCGTGGGGTTATATAAGGTATCAAAACAAATAAGTTCTTCATAGGTAGTCATCCTTATCTTCTTGCACTTGGGCGATATCAGAGTTGTTGAATAACTTTGATACATGGTCTTATTATTTTGTAAGGTAATTTGAATCCTCATTTTTTGGTTCTTCTCTTCGACATTCATGTGTTTGGTTTGGTACACCTAATGCATCAACATCTCCTCGACATAATTGGGGACACATCACCCCTAATTCTCTATCAGAGTTCGGAAATCCTAGAATCTCCAAGGCTGGTTAAAACATATAACTATGTCCCTTTTGGTGGCCAAAAATAATTTTCAAATCTGACTAGTAAATAAATATTTAAAAATATTATTAAAATTTAAAAATTTTAGGTGAATTGTGAATGCCCTGCACCTTGGTATATTTAATCTCTTAAAAATACATTTTTGGTCATGTTTTGGCTATGGGAACTATTTTTCTAAAGGTATAAAATGTGTAAAAAAGTGAGACACAGTTATATTCTTTCACCTAGGTACAAGAACGAGAGCACATTCCATGTATAAAGAAAATAAGTATGTTCCTTCCATGTTTTGTATCCCTTTTGGAATTTCTTAGTGTACATTTTTGTACATTACTTTCATTACATTTAAGTCACAGTTCAATTTCCTATCTTGGGTATTAACTATAATTTGTGTTGTAGGTTTCATCTTGGAGCGTGTCAACACCATCAAAATGGAACACTGTAAAACAAAGTTACTACGAACAACTTACAAAGTGTGTCTACACACTCAGGTATATTTTATTTTAAGCATATAATTTTTGATTTCATACTTAAAGGGGTGAAATCTAGACAATCAAATTTGGTAATCTATCCTTTGACGTTGTTGATCTTGAAATTACATAATTGTATGGAAAAATGCACTCTCCTCACTCTTGCTTAGCACACCGCGATAGAACTTCGCGTAATTATTTATCTTTGCACATAAATCTGTCATCAATTTTTGAATTTTAATTTCAAAAAATACATCCAGAGACATCCATGCTTAGGCCCATAAATTTAAAATATACTTTTCTCCCTCATGTCCAAAAACATCAGTTTCGGTTAGGTTGTAAAATTACATATTGATCCTACTATATGGTTTTATAATGACATGTTGTGCATTAGTTATTTCAATTCCATCACCTTCATACAAACAAACATACCTCTTTAGTCATCCTTTCATGTTGAAACAACCTTCAGGAGCATATATAAGCAAGTAAAACATACCTCATTTAAAAACATGATACTTTATGAACTCCTCATTCAAAAGTAATAACTAAAGTTTCCCATATCCCCCTAAGTGGCTAAAAAACTCATGCACATCCATTAGGACAACACCCTCTACCAATATGAAGTCTCCTTTTAAGTTTAAGAGTCTTTATTATAATCATACAAGCAATCACAGTGACTCTTCCCAAGCATTTGAGCTAGTGTGGAACTCAAACAAAGCATTTCCAAAGTATGGTTTTCAAATTCCGAATCTGCTATGGTAGATATCACATGCTAGGAGAATGACGTGTGGTTTGATCCCTCTTTAAAGTAGTGGTGAAGTTAGTGGTGCACAGGGGTACCCACAACCCAACTAACTTTACTTCACAGGAACTCCTTGCACTACATAGGTGTGAGGGTTTGAGAAGAGTTTACAGGGCCATTTTAAAGGTGAGTGAAGAAGATCGACATATAATAACACACATTTCTAGGTAGAAAAATTACTCATGAAGTTTAAGACCCAGATTCCAAGTAGGTATAAGACCATATAGAAAGGTCAAGACTATACAGACACTATGGATTGAGTTATATGGTTTTGACTAGACTTAGTTATATATCATAGTTACATAAACGAAGCATTTCTAGTTCTATATTTTCCTACTCATGCACTCATGCCACCCAGACTCCTCCAAATCCACACAAAATAAGCTAAGTGGGCACTCTCCCTTTTGTTTTTTCATTTGTTAAGTATCTAGTCACTTTGAAAAGTTTTATTCTAATTTGTGAAATTAATGTTGGAAGTTAATTAAATTAGCATATCCACATGTAAAATTATTCATCATTTTTATGTCTATTAAATAAAATATTCTTAAATTAAAAAGGGTGAAATCACCTAGAAATGTGAAATCAATTTCACCTCTATTTAGTTTCTACTCAGTTATGTGACACATGGAGAGAGTATGGGGTAGCTTGTTCTCTTTTATGACATGTGTCCTAATTTTCAAAATTAGGCCTAGATCTATCTGTAGCAGTGTGATTCATGGGGTCATTGAAGGTATCAAAGTGGCTGAGTTATTCATAGGAAGTTCTTTCTCTCCTCTTACACTTAAAATGGGAGATATCAGATTTGTTGAATAAATTTCATACACAATCTTCTTCCTTCACGGGGTGTTTCAACTCCTCATTCTTCTTCTCTCTCTTCAACATTCATGTGCCAGGTTCCATACACCCAATACTTTAACATATTATTAAAGAAATTGGGAGTTGATCACCCCTAATTCTTTGGAAAATTTCAGCAATACAAATCTCCAAGTATAAGTAAACAATGATAAACTCTTCTCTCTGCAAAACAAACAAGTGTATTCCTTCCATATCTTGCATCTCTTTATTTCACTATTTATAATTTTAAATTTCATTTACATTACATCTTTTCAGTTGTGTTAAATTTCAACTTTTTATCATGGATATTGGCTACACTCTATGTTGTAGGTTTCATTATGGAGCATGACAACACTAACACAACGAGATCTTATAAAACAAACATCAAGAAAAGAAAAACTATGTCTACACACTCAGGTATCTTTTCCTTTAAGTATTTAATTTTATTTCATACTTAAAAGGAGGCAAATGTAAACACCCAAATTTGGTAATTCTACTCGTTGACACTTGGCGTAGTTTTGACATTGTTCTCTTTCTCATACAAGTAAACTTTACCCTTTCTCATTTGGTACATCTAAAGGTCTCTTGTCTAGCTTTCATGGTCATACACACTCATCTATCAACAATATCTGAGAATTGAATGCATAAAATACATTTAGATACTCCACTTGTTAGCTTCCAAACCTTAAAGTTCATATTTCCCCTCGAGGATAAAAAATGTACATGAGGTTTAGATTGTGCCATATGGTCCTGACCTTAGTGTACAATTTTTCCCTTGTTTTCTTTGATCCTAAATTTTCATTTACACATTATTCTTTGGGTCATTTACTTATCCTTATTTGATCTTTGTAACTTAAACCATATTTGGAAGCATATATAAGAAAGTAAAACTCACCTCATTTAGAACTTAGCACTCTTATGGACTCCTATTAACAAATATAATCACAAAAGACACCCAATGCTTCCTACACTTCGTAAATACCTCTGCGTATTCATTAAGGCAACACTATTTACAAGTTTGAAGCTTACCACTAGGTCTATGGGAATTTTTCCCACATTTGCGAGCATCCAAAGTCACTGACTCAAGTATATTTTTAAGAGATAAACTCAAGTTAAGATTTTCTAAAGAAAGAATGCCAAATCTAATTACACTACAACTAGATATCACATGTTAGGTGGAAAAAAACATGTGGTTTGAAGCCTCTTTATATTATTTACAATGTTGGTGTTACATGGGTGTGTCTACAACCCAAATAATGTTTGTTTTATAGGATTTTATATCCATGGTTAAGGTTTGAAAGGTTGAGAAAATTATTTTTGAGGTTCCCTTAGTGATCCAAAACTTAGGGGTTTTGGGATTAAATGATAGAATAAATTTTTTTCTAGATGTAAATAGTAAGGCTATCTCTGAAAAGACGTATGTTGTTCAAAAGACTAAGATAACAATAGCTATCTCTGCAAAGGAGATGTGTGTCCTTCCCTTTCGGGTTGTGTATACTTATACACCTAATTATATAAATATGAAGAGAAATATATAAGAATGTGGAAGGTCATAAATCTTGAGGGATAGGAGGTGGTTCGTATTCCATAAATTACATATATTAAAAACTTAGCGAAATTACTATTTTTAGAAAACACTATAAAATTTTCATTTTGAGGTTTTTACAAGAAGATTTTTAGGGTCAAAATTTTCTAAACAAATTTTAGCAACCTTTCACCACATTCTATGCATTCCAGGGTAAGTGCAGGAAGTTGATGGACAAATATAGGGTCATCCGTGGACATCATATTGCAAATAACAACATAATATCAACTTGTAGGGATTATTAGCAATACATACACTCAAAATTAGACAAAATTATATTAATATGAATCGTAGCATCCAGAATCTAGTTTCTAAAATACTAATTTTTGTAAAAAATGGACAAGATTAGCTATATTAAACACTCAAAATTCAATGACTTGGTTTTTTTTTAAAACGCTGATAAGATTATAGTCCGTTTGCCCACAATTTGGATGACCAAAAATTGATATATATTTTTTTCCTTTGGTGATAAGTTATATGCCACTATCTATCTTGGGATGGATTTTATTTTGTATTTTTTTGAGTAATATTTTATTTTGTATGATTTTTTCCGTGAAAGTGCTATGAAAACATAAAGAAAACAGAGCACTTTCCGTTTGCCTGCCATAACTTCATCAAAAAATATTGAAATCAAATAATTGTTTTTTTGAACATGTATATAATTTCACCACGGTTGGGATGGTATAAGTTTTATCACATTCTAATAGGTGAAACAAATTTTGCAGTCTTAAACGTAGACATAAACATTCACAGGAAAAAGTGTCTTAAAGACCTACTATTAGTAAAAAATTATAAAATGATATTTATCCTCTTCTATTCACTTTAAAATTAGTATTTCTACAAATTTAATAGTCTCCCCTACACAATGGCACCATTTTTATGACATAGTTTTTACTTTTTGGCATGGTTCAAGTCCACGGAAGACTAAATTTGATGTTTTGCTGTTTTTAATGTAAAATTCAGGATTTGATGTCCACTTAATTGTCCCCCAACTTGGTGCACTTACCCTCCTAATCTTTCTCACACATTTTTAATAGATTTAATTAGAGCTACGGTGTAAAAGTTATAACTCCCTGAAGTTGCCCCACTAGAATTACTTCCTAGATTGTTGTTTGGATCATTCCTCCCTCCTTGAAAAGTAATGGTACCCATTACTCCAAGGAGTCCCATCAAGTGTGGAAAATATTTCTTCATCTAATTCTCAATGAGCCACTCACTTTAATGACTAAAATTTCCTTTCTTCATCACCCGACAGAGGTGAATAGGATGCCCTCTGGTGGTCTTGGTCTAAGTGTTCATAATTTGATATTCTTCAACTAGAGAAAATATTTTTGGGTTGAGTTTAGATATATCCAACTGTTATGCTATGACTGAGGTGTCCAATAAAAGTGGGTGATATGGTTTGAGGAGGTCCACATTGAAGATAGGATGTAACCCAAGGTAGAGTGGAAGAGTCAAATAAATTTTTTTTTCTCCTACATTCTTGGTGAATGTGTAGGGACCATACCATAGAGTTTGAATTTCCCTATGTGGACATGTATGTATTTCCTTCTGAAGTCGCAACTAGACCTTATCACCAACCTTGAAATGATGTGGAAAACTGTATTGATCATGGTGTTGTTTATACATTTCATTCATATTCTATAAAATATCATGGACCTGTTGTTGAGTGTATTAAATTTTTTTAATGAACCTTATTTCCTTTTCTGCTTCAATTTTTCCATGAGTCATGTATTCAATTATATGCACCAGAATGTATACATAATAGGATGTAATAGGCTGGAATCCATAAGAAAATTGAAATGGAATATTCTTGGTGGAACTGTGCATGGGCCAACTGTATCCATATTATTTGTAAGGAAGAGCCTCTTCCCACGTACATGGGTGTTTGGAGTGATACATACAAATCATGTGGAAATCAGGTGATTCATCACCTATTTTTTTCCATTAGTCTACAAGTGGAAGTTTGTGGACTTCATCAACTTAGTGGCCATCGTTTAACATAGGGTGGACCTAAATATGCTCAAGAACCTATTGTCTCTATAAAAAATGATAGACTTAGGAAGCCCAAAGCTGATCCATACATGGCTAAAATAGATTTCAACATTGTCTTCAGGAGAAATAGTATTCTTACAAGTAATCATTATATCGATTTGAGAAAATCGATAAACTACCAAAAAAACATAATCATTTCCATGTTTCAAAGTTGGAAAATCTAAGAGAAAGTCTATTGAGATGGAGGCCCAAGGTTTAGTTGGTTCCGAAAATAGTGTATACAATCCTTGTTTCTTATGAGTTGGTTTAACAATTGCATAATGGGTGTAATATTTTATGTACTTAACCACATCATTCCATAGATTGGGCCAGTAAAAGTGATTTTGAAGTACTACCAGTGTTTTTTCCACACCAAAGTGTCTAGTTGTCCTGCTAAAGTGTGTCTCTCATATCATATTTTGTTGTTCAAAAGTTTGAACATAGATGTGTCCCAGGTGGAAGAGGAGGTTACTCTGTAGATAGAAATCGGGGACATAATTTCCTCTTTGGAAGGCCTGATATGCATTAAAAAAATTGGGATTTTTCTCATACAAAGTGCACCAACTGGAAGTCTCATGTCCACAAAGGTCAAGGATAGTTGTGAGGGTTTCAATTAGAGGACGACTCAGACAATATTACATTGAATTATCACTTCCCTTCTTATGTTTTATCATAAAGTGGAATTGTTGTAGATATGTGTTCCACTTCTAGTGTCTTTCATTTCTTATCTTTCTTTTCATTTGAAAGAACTCTAATGTCCTATGGTCTATGTGGATGATTGTCTCCTTCCCTAGAATGTAGCGTTTTCATTTCTCACAAGCTTAGATGATGGCATAAAGCTCCTTATCATATGTTGGGTACTTTCTGACTATGTCATTGAATGTTTCACTATGATATGCAATAAGGTGGCCATTTTGCATAATAACATCTCCCATGGCTACTTAGATGCATCCATCATCAATTCAAAATGTTGATGCAAGTCAGGTAAGGAGAGAACAAGGGGTAAGCATAATCTTTCTTTCAATTTTTCTAATGTTCTTTATTGCACCTCCCCCATCGGAATGTAGCCTTGTTTCCTCCTTTAGTCACTTGGTTTAGTGGCCAAGAAATATGTGAAAATCCCAAAAAAAATAGGCGATAGAAATTGGCAAGACCTAAGAATCTACGGAGTTCTGTAGGAGCCCTTAGAGTGGGCCATTTTTGAATGACATGGATCTTTTTTGGGTCAACAGGGACTCCTTCATCCAAAATGTATCTTAGTTAATGAATCTTCCTCATCCCAAATGTGCACTTTTCTATATTTACACACAACATGTGCATTTGAATGGTTTGAAGTATTTTTCAAACATGTTGTAGATGTTGCTCCCACATTTGACTAAAGATGAGTATATCATCTAAGTAGAAAACCATGAAGGAGTTGGTGATTTAATATAAATGGAATTAAATATTAATTTTAGAGTAACTACTGTAATGAATGATGCATAATGATAATATACAATAAATGGTTAAGCAACAAACATGCAATAATATGAAACCCTAAGCAATGAAGAGAGAGAGAGGAGATGACTTATCTGATTTTTAAGTGATTTGGAAGTGATCTGGGTAAGTGAATAGACAAAACAGACTGGAGGCAATATCTTTGAGGCTCATTGGAGGTTTTGAGACCTAGAAATATGTAGGACAAAAGTGCTCACAGAAGGACAAGAGAACCCGGGTACTAGTGACTAGATCTAGGTGCTAGTGTCCACCCAGATGCTCAGGTTCTAATCTTTTCTATGCAAGAGGAGCTTCACTGTTAGTCTCTGTTTGTCACTCTAGATTTTTCCTAATGTCGATGTTTACACCTGTAACTTGCAAAATAGATACCTAGCTACACATGTCCACAAACCACATCAAACCTAACAAAAAATATATAGAATGTGGAGTCAGACTGACCCGACGGTCACCCAAAGAGTGAAATTTGTACCAAGAATTACACTATATTTAAGACTCCATATAGCACTATGTGAATGTGTGTGTAATGATGCCCTAGGATGTCATTGTGCAAGTTGCAGTATGATAGTGGGCTAGACCTAGAATATAGAAAATGTATAGAATGTGTGAGATTGAATAGAATAAACTTACCCTCTTATGTTGTGTATGTAGAGTGATGCAAACCTTGTACCTTATATGGATGTGTTAGATATATGGGTTTTAATGCTCTTTGTGCCTTTATATGCAATCTTAAGTGATAGTAGATAATGCTAGTGTTTGGCCCCTTATTTGAGAGCTATAACTATGTATATATATGATTCCCTTGTTAAAATTTTGTAATTGAGAACTGGAAGGTGAACCCAAAGTATTTAAAGATTCATAAAAAGTAAAAGAGACCCAAAAGAGAAAGAAAATGGGAGAGAGGGTCAACATATCCCATGAGGGACAAGAGTTCTTGGGCACTAATGTCCTAACTAGGTGCTAGTGTGTGAGGCCATAAAAGATAAATCAATGAAATACCAAAAGGGTTGTAGGGTGTGTAAGGTCAATAAAAGTATAAGAGACAAAACAAAAGGCCCAAAAGACATTGTCAATTTCTATTTTTCTTGCTTAGGAATCATGTATATATTAGTATGCTCTTGGACCTAGAAATGTACACACGTGCATAGATTTTGTGTTTACATTTTCCCCCCAATTTATGTTGTTGAGTGAATACTCTATAGCATAAATTAAATAAAAGATGTGTACCTTGTGATTATGTAGAGAAGAGTGTCGCTGATAGCGTGTCGAGTGGACAAGTGAAGCATGGAAAGTAGGAAAGGGATGTAGACCCTAGGGTTGAAGTGTATACATAGTAGTGTGATGTGTTTGATGATATGAGATATTTATTGTTGTATATTAAGGATGGACCTGCAAAAGAAGAGAAATAAAGTAGTCAAAGTTATGTATATGAAAAATCTAAGTAATGCATGTATATAAGTAAGTAAAGAGTGTAAAATTGTGTAAAACAAAAGTGTACACCTGATATGCAAGAGAGTATGAGATAGAAAATTGTCGTGGTGAGGTTTTTGGGTGATCTCATGCCAAGAGAAGAGTGTTGGGGAGAGTGGTCTAGCTTTTCTCTCCTTCCATGATGCTTCTTGAATAAACACCACTGCAGATGGTACATCCCTAATTTGTTCCTTTTTTCTAATTGTTCTAATTATAAATGAAATGTAATTGATAAAATGAATTTTTTACCTAGAGGCAAGTGTCTGCTACTAGAGAAATAATCTAAAAATTTCAGTAAATTGTGTTGAACTAGGAAATTGAATATTTTTTCCCAAGACACAAGTGCCACGGGAAGACACAAGCACCCACCGCTACTTTCTATGTCTAAGCACTAGCGTATGCTTTGTGTTTTGGGCCCAAGTTTGTTTCATATCCCATTTTTAATTTTGTTCTTGTGCCATTTTTTTGTACTATGTTGTGTTTTATTGTAGCTCTGAGCTGATGTAGGGGTGATTTATTCACATAATAGATGCCCCCTCGTTTGGAGTGCATGTGACGACTGTAGGAGAATACAATCCAAAGGATAGGACCTGATACTGATATAACAAACCATTACACTAAAACCTTAAGGCCTTAGTGAAATACACACATGGGGATCATAACATCCCACCATGCTTCCTTATCTCAGACCCTGGGCTAGATTTGTACCCATATAGTGGGACCATGACATACCCTATATAAGCCCCAGGTGAACGCTGCAATATCAACATAGCCACCCGTGTCAAGACTCAAACATGGGCGGTTTCTTTGATACCAAATGTAATGAACCATTACACTAAAACCTAGAGGCATTAGTGAAATCCACACATAAGGATCAAAATAATTGACATATATATCTGAACTTGGTGTATGGTCATAAGATGTCATCCCTCATCATTAGGAAAGTCCTAGGAACATTAGTTAGGTTGAAATACATGACCAACCATTCGAATAGACCTTCCTGAGATTTAAATATGGTCTTCTTGACATCTGTGGGCTCGATGGGAATTTGATGATAGCCAAACTTGAGATCAATTTTGGTGAGGAATTCCATACCATGGAGTTGGTCTAGAAAATCATGAATCCTTAGAAGGGGTAGCAATTATTCACTGTAATTTTGTTCAAGGCGTAATAGTTAATGCAAATTCTCTAGGTTTCATATTTTTTGGTGCTAAGATAATTGGACTTCCATAAGGTGAAGAGCTTGACTTGATGTGTCTCTTTTGAGTAACTCTTGGAGCTACCTCTTAATCTCATCATTTTCAAGGACTGGCCTGTGATACACATGACTATTAGGTAAAGTCAATCCTGAGACCAAATCAATAACATGTTTTACCTCACATTGAAGTGGCACTCATGTGGGTGACTATAATAGATCATCATAATCATCTATGATTTGGTTCATATACTTCTTTTATAATACTGAATGTGTGGTCAAGGTGGAAGTAACAACTTTCTCAGTGATTTGTGGCCTGATCATCAGGATGACAAACTCCTTTGTTTTCCAAAGTAGTTTCTTACATTACTTAACACTGATGAGGGAAAAAACTTGTAGGGGATGACCTTGGTTATTTGATAACATTGAATCCCAATGCTAATGGTTACCCTTTGAGGTTGTGACTCATAGATGCCATGTCTTTCCCACATGAATGGATGGCCCAAGAGCACATCACAAAGATCTAATGGAACAAAATCAAACATGAATTCATCATGAAAGTTTTTTATTAGATATGGGAGGATACATTATTATGTGACATGGAGATATGTTCCTATGTTCAACCACCTGATACTATATGGTTGTGGATGTGACTTTACAGGAAGTTTCAAACTTTTCACAACATCAACCAAAATTAAATTAATTTGACTTCCACTATTAAGAGTAAAATGTAGAGGCTTACCATTTACCTAAAGCTTGGAGTGAAATAGCCTTTCCTTTTCATCCATCATCTTGACTTGTGAGGTGAAATGATCACATCCGGTTTAACATATATAATTTCATCATCTTCGTCTTTGACGGTGTGTCATGGGTGGAGTAGTGGGTGTTGAAGATTGTGACTCGGCAAGTAAGGACTTGATGGCTTGAAATTCATCCCTAGAATAATGATTAGTCTTGTGGAGGTCGCACCTCTTCCCTATCTTCTCCTTATGTTTATTTCCTTTTGACTCCTTTTGTTTCTAACCTTGACCTGGGGTTTAACCTTCTTTATCTTTTTTTGCCCTTAGAGGCTATTTCTTTATATTTCTCTTTCTATGCTTTTGTTCAATCTTGATAACAAACTCATATGCCTCAATGAGGGTATGAAATTGAATAAGGTCCATGTCCTCCTATATGTACCATTGTAGGCCATTGTGATGTTTGAGGATCATATGTTACTTTGTGTCTTAAATTCCCAATCTTACTAGCATAATGAAAAGTATCAGTATAATCTTGAACTGACTGGTCTTTACCTTGTCAGAGTTGCTACCACCATATATCATCATAGGCTCAAATAGGGTAGTATTTCTTCCTTTATGGCATCCACAAAATCATCATGTATGGGTTCCTTTCCAATGCCCAGTTCATCCTTATTGAGTCCATTCTTGTACACCCCTACCAATTTTTGACAAAAATAGATGATTTCAGAAGAGAAAATGTTATTTTCTCTTTGTCAGTGAACTTATTGACAGAAATTTAGGAGGATAATTAGTCCAACCATTTTTATATTGCATCAAAATTTATTTTACCCTAAAAAATAGGAATATAAAATTTTACTTGAACCTTGAAGGGTGTTAGGGCACTGAAGGGATGACTTGCAAAGGAGGAGGCATGATTTCCCATCTGTATCCTTTAATGATATGGGTGAATTATTGTAACATATGATCATTTTTCTCTATGAGAGTATCATTCATTGTTCACTTAAGAGGATCATTTGACTTGGTGTTGTCTGGCATCTGAGGTCATGTAAAATGAGCAATCAAGTATTCTAAAGGATCTTACATGGACCACCCAACTTTCTTATATCCCAACCTCATTTTGGGAATCATACACTCTCAAGACAACTTCACTATAATACCACTTACCCAAAACTTAGGGGTATTGGAATTAAATGATATAGTAAAATTGTTCAAGATGTAAATATTAATGTTATCTTTGAAAAGAGATGTATATTGTTTAGAACACTAAGATTACAATAGATATCTCTGTAAGGAGATGTGTGTCCTTCCATTTCGGGTTACTATTATCACTAAAATTTAATGTTGACATATCTCTCACATCAGCCATGATGTGTGAGAGGTTAACTCGATTTTTTTTTTCTTAGATTGGAGGGGTTAGGTCGATGAACCAGCCAACACCAAGAATGGATGCTACCAGCTGACATCAAGAACGGTTGCTATAGGCCGACACCAATAATGGATGCTATCAGCCAACACCAAAAACAATTACTACCGGCTGACACCAAGAAGGAAAAACTAATGACCAACACCAAGAATGATAGCTACCGGTCGACACCAAGAACGGTTGTTATTAGCCGACACTAGGAACATAAATGATGGGTCAGGCCAATGAACAAAGCATCATGAGGAAACAATGTAAAATGGAGTGAGTTAATATTACAGGAGTGAAGGGGGCTACATGAACCTAGATCCTAGGTGGAACAATTCCTAAGTTCCACTTGGCATCTGATTCACTGACCTAAACTCAAATGGTGAACAATGCGGTAAATGTAGGACCAAGGAGTAGGGAACCTGTGTTCCTCCTCGACCCCCCTGAATCCACCTTTTTGGAAAATTATTTTCATCCTTCACATCATGACAACTGAAAATATTGGGTTAGGTAAGGGTAGGTGGGTGAAAAAGAGGAGAACATATTTAGCATTAAAGAACATAGTTCAAGGTAGCTCAACAACCAATTTTAATGAGGTATGGCGCTCATTTCTTCTTCTTCAAGAAAAGTATCATTGGGGAATTGATTTACAATGGTGCTCATACCTATTTTTAGGGATTTAATGCATGTTGTTGGTGGGTGGAAATAGAATTAGAGTTCCCTCTCTTTTTCCCTCTCTCTCTCTCTCTCTCTCCCATTCTCTATATATTGTAAAAGGAGGCTCATGTATAACATTGGACACTCTTATGTTGGACATTCATGGAATGTAATTGAATTACATGCCTTAGATTTGGATATGTACATGGTGATTCTTGCCTTTCTCCTTCATTGTAATGGATTGTGCATCTACTTGAAGAGATAAAATTCATGTTTTGTGGTATCTTCTGACCTAGTTGTGTTTTATTGCATTTTCTTGCATTTCATTGTATCTGCATGTATATTGGGAATATTTTGTTCTCTTTGTAGGGTCTAAATATGTTTTTCTCCATGGAAATGGTGGTTTGAATGTTGTTTAGACTTTGTCACTTATGTCCACCCTCTCTTACCTCCTTTTCCTCCCATTTTCACTCATCTAAGAGTGTTTTCCCCCTTCTTCTTGGTGCTATCACCTCTCTTTAGTTTAGGATTTCCCATTTTCATGCACTTTTCTCTCTCCCTAGTCCCTTGTATTGTTAGAGTAGGATTAAATAGTTACATTTCCTTCCTTATGAGTAGTTTATCATTAGTATTAGGTAGAAGAAACAACCTTCTCTGGAGGTTTGTCTCAAGTAGCAAGTCCCACAACTTGAGAGAAAATCCCATGTTACCCAAAAACACTAATTTCTCATACACTCATCCATGAAAAGTCAGAGGATTTTGTTTTTTGGTGATAACAATTCTAGAATGTCTGATGGGATAAGTATTGAGAGCTTTATATTTCATTTCATCAATTTTGATTTGTTCTTGGTGAGATTTTATACTTTGGAGGTAGTTCTAAGCACAAATGGTGACTCTACTGATTTAAACAACCCATTTTTTTGATAAACAAACACTTCCCTTTCCTTACATCTTTCCATTTCTTATTCCCATCAATTTGTGCAATCATGACTTCATCAAAACACTCCTCTAGATCAGACAAGCAATCAATCTCTTCATTGTCTTATAATTTCTTCTGTATCAGCCTCCTCTTATTATTTCCCTTGGCTAGTTTTCTGAGTCTCATTTTCCCAACATGGACTTGGGAATGCAAGAGGAGGGGTGGGTTGGGATTCAACCAGTTTTTCTATTGTTTATGGTGGTGGGAGGGATAAAACTTATTATTTCTTTAGAGAGGATGATTGCTTGGAAGGGAAAAGGGTAGAATAATTTAGGTGAGATGAAAGATTAGGAGATGGAGAAATGGATTCCACAATTGGGGCAGCATGTAATAAGCTTGAGTTATGAAACTCAGGCTGAAATGACATAGTTTGGGAAGGAGAAAAAAATAGTATGAGGTGGTGGACTTACCCATTAACAAGGTTGCCTCGTATCAAGCTCATAAGATTCAATTTCCTCGGTCTATTTTTAAAGTTGAGGTATCATTTCAACCATGAAATCAAGGTTCTATTGAAGGTTGTAATTTCTCAGAAAAGGGCCCACCCATGGACAAGGTGTCCCAAAACTAATTTTGAATGCTTTCATCTGAGCTATTTCCTATAACTACACCATATTAGCCTCCTTTCTTTCAATTTTCTCCTGCAGACCATTTTTTTCCATGTAGATGTTGTTACAACATGCATACCCCTCTTCTTAACAAGATCCATAGCCAAACTGATTCTAATACTTCTCATAGGGGCAAGCATAGTGGTTTTGAATTTGATCATAACACTGATCTTGAGGAGTTGTGAAGTTCATTAGAGGCTGATTGCACTGCTACAAGTGTGAATTCCATGATGGGAATGAAGTCATGATTGTACAACTTCATGAATGGAAGAAAAACGAAAGATGTTGTAATATTCCCATTTTCAGACTTTAGAAACAAGGGATTTTTTACTTTTTTTTTTTGCATAATGTTCTCTGTTCTAAATTAACATAATTTAGAACACACTTTACAAAGCCAATAAATCTCATAATAGAAAACCATATGTAGCTATAAATGACTTGGTGAAACATAGATCTCTCATTTCATGACTCGGTATCATACCAATCTCTCATGTTAACTTTATAATGTGTATACTATGTATACTTGGTTATGTTACCTTTTTAGAGGTATCAAGTGTTATGTTTAAGAGGCCTATCTGAATATCTGTTACCGATATTCATATGAAATTATGCTTCTTAAACTGAGTGACATAGGACAACGCAACCAACAACTTGCGATACTTTGGCCAAAGATTTTAAACATAATTTTCATGTTTATATTCCTAGATGCCACACTTGTCAAACATAATACGTCCTTCACCCTACTTGATCTATTATCTAGAATGGTATTCAATGACTTCTGTCAGTCCACTTGTTCAAGGTTTCACCCTAGCCAAGGTTAGCAACATGGCTTAGTGTGGAGGATTACTTACGGTGCCTAAGGGTACTTAGACATACTCAATTGACTTATGTCAATTAGGCATGTCTGTTTATTCTAAGTCAACGTGAGTTGACCCTAACACTAGGTCATGCCCCTATCTCTACCTAGGGAAAAACTATGATCAAGTCAGAATTTATGTTAGTTTAGTTGAATAAACACGAAAGGGTGTTGAAACATGTCAACTGCAACATAGTATCCTTGTGAAGACCCTAGTCATCACGAAGGTACTTTACTACAGTTGGTGTGTGTCAACATCCATTAAATTTTTCCTCATCTAGACGAACATACCTTAAATAGAAAGTTATATCTTATTAGTTTCCTCTTTATAGATTAATTACAATAACCCTACTGAGAAATTAGGTTCCTTAATCATTAAGATTCAGATTTAAGACTACAATAAATGAATTTATGTAGATAAATCTTGTTTCTATCTAATTCATATGCCATGATTTAAACTATTAACATCTTGATTCATATTTTACATAAAAGGCCCATCACACGTGGAAGTGTCATTTAATTACTCACTTAATTCAACTTATATAAGTGTTGTATAGGAAAATTCATTCTCGTGTGGGTGAAAGCTGATAAAGGAAGCCACCAGCAACTTCAAATGATGGAGGGCTTAGGAACTTAGATGTAGATGTGGATCTACGGGCGTAAAGAAGATATATGTATGACATAAAGAAGCTAGACCTGCAAAACTGAAATAGATAAGGTTAGATAACAATATATGCGGGGGTTTCCTAGACAGTGCCTAGTTCCAAGAGGATTTTATCTCCCTTAGAATATGTCGATCCCCTGTGTCCAGAAAGATAATGATAAAATACAAGATAAACTGATAACATGTAAGCTAATGAACAAAGGAACATGACATTGCATAGGTATGTATATGGTGTTATTGATCTGATCCGAACACAACGTGTAACCAGAACCACGCTACGTGAACTAAGTAATCATGAGTAGAGTATTGTGGGTATTACAGTGTCGTAACGAGGACATCATGTGGATATAAATGATAAACAAGAAGATTAGAATTCAAAACAGCATTTTCCCATATTTTCTAACTTATTTCCTTTGATCTCGGTCGGTCCATGTCTTTCGGGTCTAGGTACTTTGAAAAATGTGATAAAACCCATATTTTATAGCTTGAAGGTGAGGTTTGATTGGGGTTAACAAGTAACCAGGGTCTGGGTGGATTACCCCGAGTTAAGAGGTATGATGTGATTGTGTGGGGACCACAGTTTGAATTATTAGATGGAGTGGGAAACATGATTGACATAGTAGGTGAGATGATAGATTCCATTTGAAATTTAGAAAGGGTGTCGAATGGGTATATTAATACCCATGGATTGAATAATTTGGGAGATATGGGGGATAATGCCAAAATCCTAATTATCAAATGGGTCCACATGGATCCCATTTGATAATTAATTAAATAAGGGGAGAAAATAGATGGGATTTCATTTAATTTAAGAAAAAGAAAAACGAGAATGAAAATTATATGAATGTGAGATGACGGAGGGGTGCTATACAAAAAATTGGTGTCTACATTTTCCCCTTTTTGTTGAGTGATTTTTGATAGCAAGCCATGAGACAAAAACAAAAAGGGTTAGATGAAATATGTGTCCAAGGATGGATGAAGACATGACCAAAGGCAAGATGCCTCAGGAAAAAAAGGATCGCAATAACAATAAAAAAAGTATGGCGGTGACTCCAATATCACATTGGTAGAGGACAATTATGGTTTCAATGGAGATAGATGAAAATGTTCTACAGACTAATGAGTGGGTGAAGATCACTATAGTATGGATGTAAACCAAGATGACCAATGGGTCATAGGAAAACATAAAAATATGCGCAACTGAAAGCAAAAATATGTGTGAAATCCTTTGTCTACGAGGAATCGTACGAAAGACCATGTGTCCGCAAATGGGACAAGGATGAATATAATGATGCCCCAACATGGGGCATGAGAAGGACACAAAGTGAGTTATATGTGTTGACAAGGAAAAGGATGAAAAGGTTCCCCTAAATAGGGCACGAAGATGACATAATGGGAGATGGATGTGTAAATAAAATGCCCCAGGGGGAATAATCATTAATGTGCACATGATAAGTAGATAGGATAGAAAGGTGAGATAAAATTCCCTAAAAGGGTGATAAATATGATGGTAATCATGTTTTATAGGAAAGATGCATAAGTGTTAGCAAATTATAAGGTGAAGAAGACAAAGAAATCTTGTTTCTTCGATAAGTAGGATAAGAAGTCAAGATACTTTTACAACAAAAAAAAAACAGAGAAAATATTCATGGAAGAGAACAAGATCAGATAGGTGATGGCCATTATGGTATCTTCCAAGAAAAAAATGTCAAAGGAAGATGGGAAGAGATTTTTAGAAATGGATATGATGATGTCCCTGAAAGAGGACTGCTGAAGATAAAAGATGTGACAGGGTTCTCAAAAAGAGAAGAGGTCAATGTTGCAGAGAGAAGAACAAGAACGGTAATGAAATAGATTGGTGGTACATAAATGGAGAAACATTAGCATTGACCATGAATTCTAGGTTTGAGGGATGTTGAGAAAGAGAAAAGGAAATAGACATGAGGATTGGTTATTTATGAGAAGAGAAAGAAAGATCGAATGTAAAGGCGACAGGGGTATGGAATAGAGGGATGGAAACGGAGGAGGAGAAAAGAAGGAATGAAAGGGGAGGAAGAAGATAACAAAGAAGGATTATATAGAAGGGGAAATGAAAAAGGATGACCAAAGAGAAGAAAATAAAAGGACAGAGCAGTGGGTGAAATTATGAAAAAGAGAGAGTTATTTAAAACGAAAGGTGTGAAGGAGGATGAAGTAGAGGAACGTAGAGAGATAATGGAAAATGAAAGAGAAAATAAAATTTAAGGAAATAGATCATAGTGAGGAAATCCAAGGCAAAGAATATGGAACTGACCACATGGAAATGCATGTGGATGATGAGATGATAAAGGAGATGGGACAAAGCTAAATAGTCAGGTTATTGACGGGGAAGTAAGGAGGAAGTGCGAGGTAAAACGGGGAAGATGATGATGTAGAGGAAGTGAAATAAGATGAGGATTAGAAAGGAGGAGAAGACAATGAAGAAAATTATGCAGAAGGAAGGGAACCAAGAATGGATATATTTGATAAATAGCGAGAAGCACAAGGAGCATAAAGAGAATCTTGAGGGGAGGAATGACATCAATTAGAAAAGATGCAGAGATTTATGAGATGAGGATAGGTTAATGATGAGAAAATAGAGAAAGGGTGCATGATGAAGACAATGAATAAATTGGCAAGGAAGAATGGAAGATGGAGAGATAGTGAGGAAAAAGAGAGGAAGGGATAGAAGAGGCAATGTCAGTGAATGGATTTTAGTAGAAGTCCCCCGATAATGATTAGAGGGCACAAAGGAAGGAAGGAATGAAGATAGAATGGAAGAGGTCAAAGAAAAGGATTAAGACTGTGTAGGATGGGGATGAGTGATTTTTAAGAGAAGTCCACCAATAATTACTAGCGCAAAAAAAAAGATGATGATGAAAGAATGTTAGGGGAAGATCAATGACAATGTCCGGTAAGTATGGGGGTAGATATGTGGGAGAACTCTAGAAGATTGAGTAGAAAGAGTAAAGAAAAGAGGGATAACGATGTGTAGTAAGATGAAGACCAGGAGAGGATGTAGTGGATGAGAATGAATGAGAGAAAAATGAAGAAACAAGACACAAAATGAATGGAGAAGCAATAGTTAATTAATATTACCTAACGATGGATGATGGAGATGAAAATGAGGGCAGAAACTAGTAACAACAACAAAAGGATCTACCCAATGATAAATAGACAAATGTTGGTTATCAAATTACACATTATTTTGTCACTTCCAAGTTACCTTTGAAAGTGGACGTAAATGTAATCTAGGTAACTGGTAGTTTTCTTAAGATAGAATATAGGATATGATATCCTGATCATTCTGTTGGCACTATCCCTGTGATCTCTCCTGTTGAAGGTAGATGGCTATGTGATTACTTTCGGTACTGGCTATGCAATGCTCTTGATGTGTGCAGGCCATAACATTGGTTCTATTTGCATACTAGCTATTGGGAAAAGTGGAATTTGTCATGAACAGTAAATTTAAAATCAGATCTGATATCATATTTAGATCTCCTCTCAAAAAATTGTGCCAAGTTCAAACATATGAATCATGTCAATTAGAGGTCGCATGAAAATGGTAACTGACGGCGGTTTATGCTTAGCTGCGGAACTGGCAGAGTTTAGTTCCGTAATTCACATTGAGCTAGGGTCCGGATTTTGTAGGTTTAGTTCCGGAACTAGGCAAATTTAGTTCCAAAACTTGTATCAATTGAATGAAAGTTATTTCCAAAACTTTCAATTCGTGGACAAATTATATTTCAGTTTCGGAACTCTGCATAAAATGAATGACAACTATTAGTTCATGGAAGCTTACATCTAACGGATGTGAGAATGTGGTTAGAGGGAATTGTGAAAACTCAGATATTTTTATGGGAAATCTGAGATAGGTCTTAGTTAGTTCATATCAACTGTGTTTTAAGAATAAACCTCATTCAGGGTTAGGTACAGATTTGTGAGCAATGAAGATCCCAATCTAAGGATATTAGTGAGTTGCAGTCCGAGGAAAAGTGTATCAGACGAGCACTATAAGTTCCATTAACAGAAATAGAAAAGTCAAATGGAAATAGTGGGATGAAAGGGGCCATGTTCAGGTGAATGTGTTTAAAAAAAGGTCATTCAAATTTGTTACAGGGGGGACCAATGAAGGGAGTATGACCTAACTTTTAGTAAGTCTACAGGATGATTAGATGATAAAGTGAGATCGGACGTGCACTAAAGAGTTAGGTTATCAATGGGGAAGTTAGGAAGAAGTGTAAAATGGTAAAATATGGGAAAGGTTTTTGTGTCAGAGCAATGTGTTTAACAATAAGACCTCAGGATCAGATTTTAGGACATGTTTTACCAATGGAGAGAAATATAACTTGCAGTGAACTATTGTCTGAGGAACCAAGTGTATTTGACATATTTGATCAAAGAGTTCCACAAGCAAAAACAACAAAGTCATAAAGAGAAGCTTCTGAGAAAGGAATTTGGTCAAAATCATATTTGAGAAATAAGCGGAGATTCCAATGAGATGAGGATAAGTTGATGATGAGAAAATCATTATGATTCTTGGTACCAATAAGTGAAGGAGAAGATTTGGAAGCAAATCTAGCCTAGGAAGAATGTGAGATATGGAGAGGTGGTGACTTCAATAATAGATCTCTCTCCATAGGAAGTGGAGATGAGAGAAAATGCTAAGTTGAATAGGATGTTAGGAATAAAGATAATACCAAGAATGAATTTCAGTAGAAATAAAGAGTGGGATGGAAGCATGAGATGAGGTATAAATTCAACTTGAAGACTTGGGAGGGGGAATGCTTTTCTCCAAATGAAATAAACATCTAGGAGTATTCCCTCTGATAATTATCAGAGGGCACAGAGGAAGGAAGATCTCATGAAGATATGATTGGAATCCTCTTCCAAGAAAAAGTGATGGCAAGGTTATGTCCAAGGAATGATGGATGAGTGTATTTATTTTTATGAAGTATTCATTTGTCTGTAATTCATTGTGTTGTATTGTTGGAAATATCTTTGTATTGTGAAAATTCAGTCTATTGTAAACCTACAGGAGTTTCATTCAATTGTGTTTATTTTTAATTCATCAATTTCATTTATGCAAGTAGATGCCTGTGGGATAATTCTATGCAAGATGGAGTTTCTTTCATGCGTAATTTCATTTAAGGAAGTGTGTAACGATCATGCAAATTTCATTTATGCAAGGCGAGCCTTAGAGGATTCATGCAAGTGTGTTTCTTTCATGCAATGACTTTAAAAATGAAAGTGTGCCTTTCAATTTCAAGACAAGAAATGAATGATTTTAAGCAAGTTTGGTTTGTGTTTAAAGGAGTTAATTTCCAGTGATTTTCATCTCTTAGATGCAAAAAGGGACCTTTGGTACACTAAGTGGTTTTTGTGATATTATGAAAGAGCGAGGATTGAATGTACACTGATCAATGGGTACATGACGATAGACTTTCGTTATTTGGTCTTGACCTGTAGTTTTACTGGGAGCTATGTACTTATCCTTGTCATCTTGCATACTCATACTTCATGATATATTGCTTAAGTAAGATCTACCATTCTGCGCCTTGTCTATCTTATTTCAGTCACCCATAAAACATTACTTTTACCTTTCACAACACATTACTTTTATTGTTCATGACACATTACTTTATTTTTACATCCTTAGCTGACATGGATCGCCTATGGGTGATTTTTTTGGTGTTATATATTTTCCCATGGTCGACACCATTTCCCACAGGAGATGGCTTACTATAGTATTCCCTCACCTCATTTGACATTCAAAAGGAACATAAAAGCTGAAGACATCTCAACTGCCATTTTCTCTGCTATTTTGAGCCATCTTCGCATGTGCTTGATCTGCTTTTGGTTCATCAAGCATCTTGCTTGGATTGGATTGGAAACTATTCTTCTTGAATGATTGCTTACACTATTAGGTCATCATATAACGATTCTAGGACAAGAATGGTCTTCCCCTACCTAAGCTGAAATACTGATTCTCTCTTTGAAGTGTTGCTTCTAAGGGGAGACTAGATGCATTAACGATCATCCTTCATGGTATAAGTGAGTGTTATAACCCTTCTTTTTCATTTTATATCAATTAGTTCATTTCATCTTCTTTATTTTGCTATGTTAGCTTAGTATTATGCATGTTTGACGCTAGTTAGTATAGTACTCTTAACAAATATCAGCTCCTTAGATATATGTAGTGTAGATGGAGAGTGTAAGAGAAATCTGTAGATTGAGAAACAGGGACGGAAGCCTGATTAGTTTTATTAATCTCAATCAACCAAAAAATATAGAGAATGGGCTGCAATATTTATAGATATTACACAGCCAGATACAAACAAAAGATTAAGTTGCACAGGTGAACCAAGTTCCTAAATATACAGGCTTCCAATAACATCCGGGAAGCAATAATTAGATACAAACAAATATATTGTTCAAAACAATATAACAACATTTATAAAAGACAAATATGGTTTATGAACCATATAACAAAATAACCATTATTATTTAATTAATAAATTTACTTAAATAATTAAACTATGCATAATTAAATATTATGATAATAATATTTTATCCTAACATCCCCCCCTTAATTATGCATTGTCTGAAGAGATGAGGAGAGGAACTCTCTGAACAACTCAAACTTGTCACGTGCAAGTGACTTTATGAAAATATCTGCTCGTTGTTCAGTAGTTGGACAAAATTGAAGCTGGATGTTGTGCTTCAACACATGTTTGCGTATGAAATGAACCTAAACCTCAATGTGCTTTGTTCTCTCGTGAAAAACTGGATTGTGAACAAGTTTGAGAACACCTTCATTGTCAACATACATGGTGGTCGGTTTGTCCTGTGGTATTCCAAGTCCTTCCAGTATGCGACGTAGCTAAATCATTTCACAGACAGCTTCTCCTGCAGAACGATACTCAGCTTCTGTGGAAGAGCGAGAAACAAAGTGTTGTTTCTTACTTCCCTATGATATTGGTCCAGATCCCATAAAGAATACAAATCCAGAAGTGGATTTTCTATCATCAATGTTACCTGCATGATCTGAATCCGAATATCCAGTCAAGAAGAAGTTTTCATTCTTCTTGTATTCTAGACGAAAGATCCATTGATCCTTTGAGATTTCTCAAAATGCACTTTACTGCTTTCCAATGACGAACTTTGCGTTCCTGCATGAACCTGGATAGATAACTTACTGCAAAGATGATATCTGGTCTAGTGTAGGTCAGGTAAATGAGACTCCCAATCAGCTACCGATAGAGAGTGGCACTTACCTCAGGAGATGGATCTGAATGAGATAACTGCAATCTGTTCTCCATAGGTGTAGCAATTGGTGTGTAATCCATCATCCTAAAATTCTCGAGCGTAGTCTTGGTATATTTCATCTAAGAAACAAAAATATGATTCTCTTTCTGCCATACTTCTAATCCAAGACATTAGTGCATCAGCTCGAGATCGGTCATGTTGAACGATCGATTAAGATCTTTCTTCGTTGCATCGATCATCCTCACTGAACTGCCAGTGATGACTAGATCATCGACATAGACAACAACAATCACCATCTCCCCCCCTTTCTTTTTGAGGTAGAGATTGGGATCATATGGATTTCTAACAAATCAATGTTGTACGAGATGCTCATCAATCTTGATGTACCATGCTCGGGGTGCCTATTTGAGGCCATACAGATATTTCTTGAGTCTGCATACCTTTGTTTCTTGACCAGGTACAACATATCCCTCAGGTTGAGTCATGTAGACTTCTTCTTGTAAATATCCATTTAGGAAGGCACTTTTTACATCCATTTGGTGAACTTTCCATCCAAACTGAGCAACTAGAGCAAAGATCATCCTGATCATTTTGATCTTAGCTGTGGGAGAAAATGTCTCCTCATAGTCAATGCCTTCTTTTTGTGTGTACCCCTTTGCTACAAGTCTTGCTTTGTGCTTGTCCACTGTCCCATCTACTTTGTACTTAGTTTTGAATATCCATCTACATCCAATGGGTTTCTTCCTTGGTGGAATATCAACAAGCTACCAAGTGTTATTCTTCATCATTGATTGATATTCAGAATCCATGGCATCTTTCCAAGTTTTTGACTGTAGGGCTTGCTGGACTATAGAGGGCTCATCTGATTCAATAACTCTACTCATCAAAGCAAAGTTAACTTCTTCCCTTTCTTTACTGTGAGTCCATGGTCCAGGGGTGGATGTATCTGGTGGAGCATCCAATCTTGCATCTCGTAATGTACTTGTACACCATTTAGGCATACATTGACTTGTTCCCATGGGTTGTGGTTCTATTTGATCAACACCATCATCCCCATCATCACTTTCATCTTCTGAGGGAACATTAGCTTCAATTTTTACAATAGGTGAAAAATCTACATCTTGCGAGTTCAGAGAAGAAGACTCTGCTTCCTTCTTCTCAAAAAATTCAACATCTCTGCTGGTGTAGACTTTTCTGGTCTTAGGATCCATGAATCTATACCCAAGAGTCTCTTCACTGTACCCAATGAAGATGAGTTTTTGTGACTTCATGTCCAATTTCTTTCTGTTCTGTTTGGGTATGTGCATGCTTGCTTTGCACCTGAATACTCTGAGGTGTGCAATGGATGGTTTCCTTTTTGACCATGCTTCTTGTGGTGTAATTCCATCAAGAGCAGTTGTGGGCACTCTATTCAACAAATACATTGCTGTTTTTGTTGCTTCTACCCAAAATGTCTTTGCAAGTCCGGAATCATCGATCATGCATCGCACCATTTCCATGATAATATGATTTCTTCTCTCAACAACACCATTTTGTTGTGGTGTGTGTGGAGGAGGAATTTGTCGACGAATCCCATGAGTTTGTAGGTAGTCTTTTAACTCATCATTGGTGAATTCCCCCCCTCGATCTGAGTGGAGAGTTCTGATGTGATGACCAGTTTCTTTCTCAACTGCAACATTGAACTTTTTGAATGTTTCAAAGGCTCCACTTTTCTTGCGAAGACAAAAAATCCACATTTTCCATGAATAGTCGTCAACACAAAGCATGAAGTACTAGAACCTAGAATGACTTGGCTGCAGTGGACCGCAAAGATCGGTATGAACCAGGTCAAGTTTACCATGAGCTCAGAATGTACTCCTCTAGAATGAAACTCTGTGTTGTTTTCCTGCTAAGCAGTGAGGACACTTGTTTGTATCCTTCTGAAGAGATGGTAGCCCATGTACCATATTACACCGGTGAAGTGTTTCAAGATATTTGAAACTTACATGACCAAATCTCCAATGCCACAACTGGGATGAGGTGGAGTTTTTAGCCACAAGTGCTTAATTTTTTTTGTGAATGAAATCAAGTTGAAACATACGTCCCACATTTGAGGCTTTTGCAATTATTTTTGAGCCTCTGGATTTATCTCGAATCAAACACGTTTTCTTTCCGGATTGACTATCAAAGTCAATTTTCAGGTTGTGATCTAGGAGTTGACTTACTGAAAGAAGATTCTTTATCAACCCAGGGACATATAGGACATCTGATAGTCTGCATTTGTGTGAACCAAGGGGTAGAGAAATGTTTCCAATCCCTTGAACTGTATATGAAGAATCATCTCCCAACAAAACATGATTTTTCGATGGCATATCCTTCATTGAAATAAACCAGTATTTGTGGCCTGTCATGTGTCGAGTGGCTTCCGAATCAACATACCAGACATCACTAGATGACGTGGATGGTTCACTTGATTGAGCAATGAACAAGAAGTCTTCATTTTCTGACTGTTCTTGTTGCTTAGCAATATTACCTTGCTGGTGGGGTCTTCTTTTCCAGTTCCCCTTTTTCTGCCCGTGATAGTTGTTAGAATGTCCCTTGTAAGATTGTTTTTGTTGTGGTCTAGAGTTGCTTGATGAACCTTTCTTATAAGTGTTATACCAACAATCTTTTAAATCATGTCCTCTTTTGCAAATTGGACATTGCTTCTTCTATTGATTATCCCCATGATACTGATTATGATGTTGGGACTTCTGATAGGATTTAGGTTTTCCTTTACCTTTTCCTTTCTATTTTTGATGTGAAGACAATGCCTGCTCCTCTTCATCATTGTTATTGTGCATTGCTTCCTCTTGTTGTAGTAGGTTTACCATCTTGTCAAAACTAATTGTCATATCTGACAAGTTTAGAGTTGTGACAAAAATACGGTAAGAAGAAGGAAGAGCTCTCAAAACAATGGGAACAAGAGATTCATCTTTGACCTCTTCTCCTAGGGCTAGAAGTGAAGCCCTCAACTCTGCAACTCTTCTTAGGAAAGCTTCAATTTTCTCATTTTTCTTGAACTTCAATGTATGTAACTGACTCTACAAATTTAGTATGACATTCTTGTTCTTGGCCTCATATATTGTGCTCAGCTTATCCCATGCTTCTTTTGCTGTTGTGGCATTTCGAATGTGGGCTTTCACATTGTCGGACACTCCAAACAAGATGATGAGTTTTACTTTCTGGTCTGCTCTATCAAACTGCTGTTGTGTTGTATCAATTGTTGATCTGGTTAGAGTACCAGTCACAACAGGCCAGATTTCTTCAAACTCAAGCTGTGTCTTTATTTTTGTCTTCCATGCAGCATAGTTGCTTCCTCTGAGCAATTGTGAATCTGGAAGAAAAATTTTGGGGCATTGGTGCCCATTTTGCAGAGATCACTGACAGGGTTTGGCTCTTATCACTCCAGGTATTAGGTCTCCCAATCTATATACCGTCAGTCCTATATACTGAACCTTTCTATATACGCGCCCTTTTGATATACCCGTCGGTACGTGGAAGAATCTCACCCTTTCTATATACCTAGCGGTACGTGAAAGAGGCGTTAACATACGTGAAAGAATTCAATACGTGGTACCAAGACAGTACTGATGGGGTCTGTGTGATTATTGACACCAAATCAAAGAAATATCCTCATACGTGCGCGTAACTTCGCTATATACTCAGAGAATTTCTCAGTCTAGATTTATGTTTTGCAATCATTCACAGACGGATGGGATGGTTCATAGTGTGTGCACTATGACCTTATTACTCCCCGTCGATTTATAGGGACGATGCCCAGATGACATTGTTGCAGCTATATTAGGTGTTAAGTGCAGTAGTAGTTGTGATGGCTTTACCCGTAAGCACTTCCCAGAGGCACCGTATATACCGAACGCTGCGAATGAGATCTAGGATCTCGTGAGTGTTACAGAACCAATTTTTTTATTGTTTGTGATTACAATTCTACTAGTTTTTGAGCAGTTACAAAGTTTGTAGTTGACTATGGAAACCTGCAAATTAGTACAATATGCAGCAATATACAATTTACATTCAAAAAACTGTACAATTTGAATGACAGGAAAAAAAATTCTGTTTCGCGGGTCCTGATGGCCTCCTGAGCCCAATACGACCCAAAATGCTAAAAATTGCAAAAAAGAAGATGAAGATGCAATTTTTAGATGGGTCTCCCTTTGCAAAAAATGTCTGAAATGAAAAAACAGACCAAATGGGAGAATTTTTTTTTTTACCCTAACTTAGGGATTCCTCCGCTAAATTTAGTTAGTTATAACTAAATTCAAAAACATCTGCTAAATTTAGCAGTTCCGCCAAAAATTCCGCCAAATGCAAAATGTGAAGTTGGGGGTGGGATTTGAACCATGCACCTCCCACTTCTAAGGCTTTCCCTCTATCCAACTTGGCCACTTAGGGGTGCTTGATATGAAAATGAACAAACTTGTACTTATTGAAAGGTAAAATCGACTTACCTTTTGAAAATGCAACCTGACAGAGGAGAGAGTCCACGTGGCTGAGTCGTAGAGGAGGAATGGCCTAGGGTTTTCACGTTTGTAGGAACGAAACTACTTCAAGCCGCGTTTTAATTAATCAAACCGCCTCTATTTTGTTTTGCATCTTTTTTTTTTGTTTTATCTCCTGCGTATGGCAAAGTTTGTACATTGCCGCTATTTTTTATTTACTCACCGTTGTATTCTTGTGCAGGTCGCACGTATGCTGTGGAGATCAAAATCGGCTGGAGGATGGTGGTTAGGGGTGTGCATTGCCTCAAAAAACAGATCTGAAACGCCTTTGCATGTGATTGTGCGCCATGTTTTTTTTAATTATTTCTCTCCTTGCATTTTTTTATTCAGTCACCATTTGGTTTGTTTGCAGGTGTTGCATGGAGAGTGGAGTATTTGACAGATGCGTGCGCAGGTCCAACTGGAGTTTTCACGCCTTGATTCATTCAAACTTCATATGCAATTTCACAAATCCAACAATGGGCTGCTTGTATAATCTCCTTCATATGAGATTGATCTAGATTTGTGTAATGAGAAAATCAATCCCTGTGTGCCGCCTGTAACAAATTTTACAAATGCATACACATACAAGTCCACATACACATAGACCTCCAAATCCAGTGGTCTGCTAAAATGTAGCAGAGACTAAATAGCTTCTCTTAAATTAGAGACAAAACCCTTAATGGGGAATTTTTTTTAAAAAAATTCTTTATACCTGCAACAAATTTTGCCTGGTGCTGAGTGCACCAGTGCAAAAAAAAATTTCATTCCAAACACCTGGAACTGAACAGGAGGTTGTGGGTTTGTAGGGGGTTCTAGGAAGCTGTAGGAGGCAGCACTGGCTCTCCTTCTATTGTAGATTTCTTCTCCACGAATTCTCCTTCTTCTGCAACCTTTTGCAACCTTGCCAGGAGCTTCAATTCACTCTGGTACCAAATGTAGATTGAGAAACAGGGACGGAAGCCTGATTAGTTTTATTAATCTCAATCAGCCAAAAAATACAGAGAATGGGCTGCAATATTTATAGATATTGCACAGCCAAATACAAACAAAAGATTAAGTTGCACAGGTGAACCAAGTTCCTAAATATATAGGCTTCCAATAACATCTGGGAAGCAATTATTAGATACAAACAAATATATTGTTCAAAACAATATAACAACATTTATAAAAGACAAATATGGTTTATGAACCATATAACAAAATAACCATTATTATTTAATTAATAAATTTAATTAAATAATTAAACTATGCATAATTAAATATTAGGATAATAATATTTTATCCTAACAAAATCCTTAATTGGGATGCCCACATGGTGGTAGTGATGATGCAAGTGTGTTAAGTGGAAAAGGAGGAGTGGAAAGATGTTTGTGGTGGTGATTTTCATCTATTGAAAGAGGAAATGGTGGAGAAGCTTCTACAATAGGAGGATCCATGGAAGAAGATATACCTTAAGTAAGATTGTCAAATTGAAAGCAAAAGAGTGAAAGGGAAACTCAAGAGGAATGACAAGTAAGATTTCTAACGTGGTGAAAGAGGACAGAAAGGTGAGAAGGATGATGTGGAGACAAATTGTGATGAGTGGAAATGGGGAGCTAAGAGAAATGGACCAAATACATTGTTGAACATGTTGAGAGATAAGGAGATGTAGGATAATGATCTTACCTTGAGAAAGACCCTCAAGTAGGATTCACAAATTGCAACGACGATCAAGTAGAGTTCACAAACTGAAAAGTATATTTGTAAATTCATTCATGGAGATGATGGATAGATATAGAATTCATAGTATGAAATTTGATGTGATTTTTATAAAATATGATCTGGATGAGATGAATGGAACATAGTTGTAGCAAGGGCGTATAGGGAAACTATGTTTTGAACTAGATTGGAGATAAACAAGAAAGGTTACCACTTAGGGCATTGAACTTGCTGTAGATAGTAGGTGTTAATACATAACCAATGATAGTTAGTTATACCAAAATACCATGAGGGAAATATGGATGAAAGACGCTCGTAATATTAATATTGACATGACAAAGAGATTGAGATGTAACTTGTACGTGGGAAGAGGTATCTCCAAAGGTGGCACTCCTTAAATCCATGCCCTAGCTCTTGGAAAGGGAAATAACAATAGTAGAAAGATGATAAATGCGGGAAGCTTTTGGAAAATGTTGATAAAATGAAGGCTAATCAATGTAGAAAACCTTCTAGATGTTATAATAATAGAGTAGCCATCCTTCGAGGGTATGGTCTACTTTATAGATAATATGGATGACAAGAATAATATGATAGATGTCCTTCAAGGGATCGTTCTATTTCTTTTGATTTTGCTTTTATTTTGATTCGTATGATTTTATTTTTTCTTTTCCCTTATATGAGTAGCTGTCCTTCAAGGTATCAGTCTATTTTTGAGAACTTTAATTTTTCCTTTTGTATACGTGAATTTGAGCTTCTCATGGGGGAGAGTCAAGAATAGCTAAGTAAACCACTTAGGAGGGGATACTAGATGTATAAGATACATCCCTAGACCCTTTGCATGGTGGCAATAAGAGAATGAGAAGGTGATGGATGTAATGGTTATGGGGTCATATCAAAGTAGTGAAGGCGGACCACATAATTCAGATCATTACAATGAAAAATGGAAGGGGATAAGGATGGAGGAATAATCTAAGGATATAAATAAGTGCTTATCGGTGGATATGCTAATAGTAAACTAGTCACAAGTGAAATGCATTAAGAGGTTCCATCTCTGTTTTACCACCATGAGAGGGAAGATAGTAAAGTTGCAATAAGATGACATGATAGCCAAGAAGGAAATAAAACTATGTCCTGAAGGAAACAAACATATGACCACAATGGTGGATTTAGATGAAAATAAATGATGCCCCAAGAGAGACATAAACATAGAAGGACGATCATGGCCTAAAATGAGGACTTGATGAAATAAACGGTGTCCTTAAAGAGACATAAATATAGCCACAATGGTGGACTTGATGAAATAGATGGTGCCCCAAAAGAAACAAAAATGTGGTGGGCTCTAGTAAAAAGGGGTCCTCAATGGAGAGACAAACATGGCCTCAAAAGATGATTTTAATGAAAAATATGATGCCCCAAAAGAGGCATAAATATGGCCACAATGGTGGACTTAAAATGAGTGAGGATTTGGGCAGAAATAGTTTGATTGGATGAATGTGAAGGAGGTAGACAAAACAATGTCAAAGAGTGAAGTCCCCTAGTAATAAGCGAGTTGTACGGATGAGATGCTCAAGGGCGAGGGAAGGTTGTTCCCCCAATAAGTTAAATGTGAAGGAGTTAAAGGATGTCGAAAGAGTTTAGATGAGATTGTTTTAGATTTGGACGGGGTAAACGATTGGAGACCACAAGTGTGCTTAGTAAGATAAGCGATATTGATGAAAAATGGAGGACCTTCCTTAGGAGGAATGTCATGTGCAAGAGGGATGTTAAGGGATGATGTGGATGGAGGGATCATGGGAGATTTGATAGATGGGATACAAATTAGATTTAAGGTAGATGGAGAAGGAATTTTCCCTTGAATGAGGAAATCATCCTTCTCAATAATATTGTGGATGATTGTCCGAAATGCCTTACAATGTTCGATGTCATGGCTTGGGTACGATGATAGGTGTAACTGCAAATAGGATTGAACCATGATGGATTTCGACCATAGGGATTGAAGACTTTAATGGGAGGAAGTGTGATGGCAGATATTCAAGTTAAATGTCGAAGGATATCTGCATAAGATCCCACTGAAGTTTCATAGGGAAGGTAAATCTTGTGGGTTTTGATAGGATATCTTAGATTGGAGTCATGAGAAAATGTGGATGTGGATTAGATGGGTGAATTTTGTGTTTTTGAGGACAAATAAAATTTGGTTGAAGGATTTTATTGTTTGGATGTGGATTGATTATGGCTAGATGTCGTAGATGGAGAGACTGATCCTAACATAGATGTTGTGGCATTGGATTGTTGAGAAGAGGGAAAACCTGAATGTTTTCAAGGATGTGTAGGGGATTGTTGAGGATGTTTTCCCTGAGCCTAAGAATTCAACCGAGAATATTTATTCGTAGCAGGGACAATAATAATTTCAACTAGAGGATCTGATAGTGGTGGTGTGGTTATTAATGGAGAAAATGTCCTAAAACAAGACGAGGATGTTAATGGAGAGATAGGTTTTTGTATGATGAAATTTAATGATATCTATGTGAGATGTGGATTGTTTCGGTTTTGGCATGGAAAGAGTTAATTTTGTAGAGGGAGAAGGTAAACCATATTTATTTGATTTAGGTGGATGTGTTGGTTCAGTAGATATTTCAAAGGGTATCTTTGATAAGGTTGCAGATCGAAAGGATTTGGCTGGTGTGATAAAAGGATTAGGTAAAGAATACTGGGGTAGACCAAGTGATGTGGCCATGGGAGAAGATATAAGTAAAGATGTCAAGGTAGGGATAGGTGTATTTATTAGTATGATAAATATAGGGGTCATTGGCATAGATAAAGATGTAGGCATTTTTGGAATATTTAGAGACGTGGGGGATGTGATAACCAATGGAGTAGACATTATGGTTAATGCAAAAAATGCAAGAGCATTTTTTTATGTAGAAGTAGATGGTACTGGTTGTTTCATAAATGTTTCTAGGGGTAAGAATGATATGTTTGCTAAGGGGGTTGATGTCGGAGGTAGGGTTGTAAGAGTGCATGTAGTAGAACTGATTTTTGTTGGGATGGTTATGAGTAATGTAGGTGTAGTAATAGGTGTATTTGAGGAAGATGTGGGTGAAGGAGTAGGTGTGAGAGATGTTAGGATATGTGTGGATATGAATGGGGCCGAAATAAGTGCTAAGGATGAATCTAATGTGGAAGATTGGGGTGTGTTTGAAGTGGCGGAAGTGGAAGGTATAGTTTAATTTGATGTTGATGTGACAAGGATAGGAGAAGGTGTAGGTTCGGGACATGTAGTGTAAGTTGATGTAGGTGTGATAGGTTCTGAATAAGAGGTGGGAATAATGTCCACTGTGGGAACATGTGGATTTGGTAATAAGATAAGATCTTGACTGACAGTGTCAATCATATAAACATTGGATAGTTGAGATGTAAAGGGGGTCACGTGATTTTTTGGTGGTTGATTAGTTTGCACCGTGAAACTCTCGATTTGGATATCCCCTTGATTTACGAGTTGTTGGACACAATCTTTAAAGGAATGACATTTCTCAATGTCGTGACCTTTTACTCGATGATATTTACAACAGTGGGCTTTGTGATACCAAATAGGCTTGGCTTGTGAGTTGTCCACGGTTCGTATGGGAGGAAGTTAGCTGGAGTTTATGCTCATCAACTTATCAAATATAGAACTGCATGATTCTCCTAAGGGAGTGTAGTTGGCTTTTGACTGATGGGATCATTTTTTAGACCATGTGTTTGATGTAGATACTGATAAGGGCTTAATGACCACAGTGTTGGTCATAGCCTTAAACTTTTCATTATGTGTGAATGGTTTAATAGATTCAACTTTAGGTTTAATTGAACTTAGTTTAAGATGACCTTGCTCAGTGGCATGGGTTTCGAGTTTGCGAGCCATTGTGAAAGCTTCATAAAAGGTTTGAAATGATTGGATCTACAAAGTAGAAGATATATGTTTTACACAAGAACACTAGAATAATTTGATGAGTTTAGTTTGTGGGATAGTGAAGGATAGTTGGTTTATAACACCATGCCATCGTGCGACGAAGTCGGTGATGGGCTTGTCTTCAAAATATCGAATGGCATATAGATCTGTAATAGTAGTTTTGCATGTGATATTGATAAAAAAGTGTTCTAAGAATAACTATGCAATTTGGGTGAAAGAGAATAAGGAACGTTGCGGGATACTATTGTACCAGTCAAACTCAGGACCAGACAAAGACATGGGGAAAGTGCAAAGAAGTAGATTATGATCATGCACAATAAGACAACATGCATGTTTAAATGTGAGGAGATGCTGGTGGGGATCTTCCTTATTGTTGAGCTTAGTTAACTTGGGAAGTTTCCAATGAGGAGGATAAGGTTTGATTCAAATTGACGGATGAATGGGTTCATTACATATGTGTTCATAGGATAAGGTGTTCTTTGGTGCTATAGTAAGGGTTTCTAAATTGGCTAACCAATTCATTAAGGTGTGAATTGAATCACTCAAGGTATTGTAAGGTTGAGATTAGGTTGGATGTGTGGTTTGAAAAGTAGTTTGATAAGGAAAATGATGTGTTTGTGGATGTGTGGGTAATTGGGGAAGTTTATGATAAAGTGGTTGATAATTTTGTGGATAAGATGTTTATAGAATGTTTTGATAAGACAATTGATTAATTTGTAGATATATGGGTGTTTGGGGAGCTACTTGGCAAGGACTAACATGTGTCACAGGTTGGGATTGCTGCATAGGCTGATGTTGAGTAATAGGGGCATGACGATAAGTGGGGATATGTGTGTTAAGAGTTTGAGATGGTTGAAGCATACGATGGGTATGAATGTAAGTGTGAAGAGGTTGCGATGGTTGGATAGGCCTATCAATGGAATTGTCAAAATGGGATGTGGGTGGAATGTGTTAGTGCAATTTTTGAGCTTGCATTGTGTGCCCTATTTTTTCATGTCTGTTTTTTCTCAAAAACATTTTATTTCTCAAATTGGTGATCTACATTTTCTCCCCCTTGGTTGAATGTTTCAAAATTACCCATAAACTTGTTGTTCTACCCTGGTTTAAAAGAGAAATCTATGTATGCTCTTATTTGTGCCCTAGGTTTTTCCAATTTTTGGGCTGTGTCGTTTTCCCTTTGCCAAATCGTGTAAAAAAATAGAATTGATAAAAGCTAAATTGTATGGGTTAATTTCCCAACCCTAAGGTTGAAAACAAAGACAAATCATGCTTCAGTTGGTTTAAAATCAAGAAATCGGCCATCCTTGTTGAAAATTTTGAATTCTATGGCATCTTTTAAATTTTTCACTATTTGACAGTCATACAGGTATTGTTTGCCCGTCAAATTTATCATCGCAAGGTAATGGCAACGTGACGGGTTCCTATTGGCCGAGGGATGTCGGGAAATATTTTTAACTTACCATTTTTTGAAATTTTGGCAAAAGCGAAAATTTTGATCCGAGGCTTTGCCTTCTGCAATGAGGTGCCTACGTGACACATTTTTATTGGCTAGGGGATTGGCGGGTGGCAGGCTTTCCTTAGAAATTTTTGGTTTCATTTTGGCAAAATTTTCAAAATAAATTTTTGGCCCGAGGGCCTATAGTAAATAGGGAGAGGGCACGTGGCACGGATGGCATGCGGATGGTAGGGGGACTTGGAGAATTTGGATGTTTTATGGCTCAAAGTGTTAAGGTGGAAATTTGGCCAGAAACTCTGCTGCCAATCACAGGTGGACACATGTCCAGGAAAGTTCAAGATGGGGTAGCGGGTTTCGTGATGACTTTGAAGTTTTTAAATTCAAATGATAAAAGTAAAAAATTGTGCCGATGTTCCAGAACCAATCAAAAGAGGACATGTGTCCAAAATTTGCAAAAATGAATGAAGGGGCTGAAGGAAAACTTGATTTTTTTCTTTGTTTTCTAAAAGTGAAAATGGATTATAGCCCCGCTCCAATCAGGTGGAGACATGTGTCCAAAAATTCAAAATTCAAATGCATGGTGTGAATTTTTGATCAAAATGAGGAGGCGGAGGCACTGTTGCATTTTTGGCAAAATGGGTTAAATGTATAAAAGGGAGACTTAGCCCCACAGCGAATCAGATATCACCACATGGCATCGAGAAGACGAAAGTGTGGGGGATTTTGGGAAAAAATTATTTTTTCCAAAAGGAGGTAAAATTGATAGAATTGGTTCATGGTTGTCAATGGGGCCCACATATGGACATGTGGCAGGTCCAGGGGAGAAGCGGGGAAATTTTATAAAAAAATTTAAAACTTTAAAAAGGTCGTAAAAGCATTTTTGGAAGCATGGGCCCGATCCAGTCATGTTTTGACATGTGTTCCACCTTATCCAAAGTTTAAAAAGGTGATATTGAGCTTATTTTTAAATGACATCCTCCACATGGAGGGTTGAAATTAAAAAGTGGACAAGATCGATGGTTAATGTGCATTCGTTTGTTTGGGCCACCATGGGAGCTCAAAAAAGCTTGGAATCATGATTTTTTCATCAAATTTCATCAAACCTTATATGATTCTATGTCACCTTGGCCTTCTGAGAACAATGGCATCATTTTTATGACCTAATTCTTTGATCTATGGTGTTTTTGGTGTAATTTTGGCTCGGGCCCAAGAAAAAACATGAAATGTCGACATCAAAAGTTGCAGAGTTAAAATTGAAAAGGGGAAAAGGTAAAAATGATGAATGAAAGATGCTTGCATGCCTGAATGTTAAAAACGTGCCCCTGGGGTAGATAATGACCCAAATTTGTGTAATGATTTAACTTTTTGTGGATACCTGACAAAGTTGTTTTTCCATTTGGTGTCACTGTCATTAAATCATGAGGTTTTTTTATAAGAAGTTTGATCCCATAGCATATTATTTACTTGGGAAAGAAGACTCCAAGGTGGCATGAAGTATATTATGCATTTTGGAGAAATTGTAAATGGTCAGGAGTTGAAAATCACGAGCAAAATTTGAGAAAAAGTTCATTTTCTGAGAATATCTGCCAAAGAACCAGGTTAATGTCTCATGTGTTGGAAAATTCATGCATGTGGGTTGGTTCAAAGTGTATAGCCACCACACAACTCTGAGATTGTTCATGTAAATCTCCCCTGCTATTGAATCTAACAAGTTTTGAATTAAATCTATGTTTTCCTTTGGGTAATATGATGTCTGTTATCAATTTTAAATGCCTGCAAATAAATTTTATTGTTCTTATTGCAATCTTGCATTAAAAATATTTATAATTCACACATGATCTCCATTTCTAGTTGATATTTTAGTGGCATTTGTAATCTTATACTCAGAAGAGCCTTCATCTAATAAGGAGATAAACAAATTTAAAATCACTTTACCTTCCTTGACTGCAGAGATTTCTTGTAAGCCTTTGGGGGTACCTTAGGCGTGGTTTGATCATGTATTTTTGTGTTTAATTGAGTTCTCTACCTCAAGATTTTGTGGTGAGTTTCTCAAAGATTGTGTGAAGAGTGTAACATGGGCTTCCATTTGTGCCTCTCCTGGTTGAAAGAACATCCTGATTATTTTAGGCATTGCATCTGATAGTTGTTCAAGTATGGTACAGATTGTCAAAGATCTGATCTATCCCAATTTGTCTTTTCAATCTCCCACCAAAAATCATCCAACAATAAAGATCCTATCATGTACTATCCTTTATTTTTATGTGTATACCCACAGGAGATCAAAATCCATTTGCAAAAGTATGCATAACAGATCAGGATTTCCAATGTCTCTAGTAACCTTTGCCTTGTTTTGAGAACATACCCATGTTTTGAGAAGTGACAACTTGTGAGAGTTTAGATCTAGGGTGTGTATCTTGTTTTCATCAAGCTTTCCATCACATAATTTCAAGCAAAGAGAAGGATATCTTCATCTCCTTCACCATTACAAGGTTACAAAATAGGTCCTCTTACCTTGGTTGCAAGGCACAACCTAAAACAACTAGGACAAGATCAAGTCCTATTGGAGTGATATCCATTTCTCCACAAACCTGAGTGCTAGCTAGACCATATCCCTTACTACCAACAATATAAGACATGATCTAATATGTCTTTAAGCCCCATGACATAACTGTGGTGTTGCTCATACTGAAAAGGAGAAAAAATTTGGATATCAACAGAATGCGATCCACCAATTTAGTTGAGAAATTGTAGGATATTTTCATAGTAATAATTCATATATGGGGTTAGGAGGAGGCCCAAGTGTCTTTAGAGTAGCGGGAGGTGGTGGTGCGGTTGGTTTAGGAAGATGAGCCTGGGAAGAGATATGGGGGTTAGTTTTAAGATAGGAGTGATCATGGAGACTGAAGGTTGGGTGACTAACGACGTGGTTTTGAGTTTATTATCTTGTTGGGTGAGGTTGTTAGAGGAAGTAACTTTATTGGGTGGAGGACATTGTTGTTTTGTCTTGATTTGAGAGAGAGCAACAATAGGTTTGAAATAGAGAAACATTTGTTTGTGTATTTTGTTGACAAAAAAATCAAGCAGAATATTTTTTATCATCATGATTACTTTTGAAATGTGAGGTAAAATGGATAATGAAGTTGCCTAAAGAAGTCTAAGGTTGGTTTCAGATAGTTTGGGATTGGGAGATGTCTGATACGGTTTCCTATTGGGTGTTTAAGAACTAATCATTTAACCAGGTGAGAGGAATGTTTTGATGTGTTAATTATGTTTGTGCAGTCTCAGACAGTGTGTGATGAGTGAAATGCAGAGAGTTAAACCCCTTACTTAGGCTATATGATCAAACAGGATGCAGAAAAGAAAGGTTATTTTTAATCCAAAATGAAATATGACATTTGATGTGGACAATCACTCAGAAAAGGGAAAATTCAATGCAGAAAGAGAAAATAGAGAAAAATGAGGAATACCTGGAGAATCACTTTTCCTTGTTATTTGATTGCACGTGTTTAGAGGTATTAATCACGGACCCGGAATATTCAGTGACCTTAAAAGTGCACCGTTCATGACTGGAAGAGGGATATGGAGAAAGAACTTTTAGGCGTGTTTGTTGTTGTTTTTTTTGTTAATAATTATCTTTGACATCGTAATGTTGGTGATCGCAATGTTGTGGAGTTTGTAGATTTCACTTGCAAGAGAGAAAAGATGTAATTAGCTGATATAATTAAGAAAATAGGCATAAATGTCATAAGTATTTTGTTTACAACAAGCATCATCTGACAAAGTAAAATGATTATAGTAAAATCATAATTTAACACTCCTTTTTTATTAGAGTAACTAAGATATGAAAATCAATTGATAAACCGTTATCTAGGGAATAAACTAAAAAGAGACAAATAAAAAAATGACTGATAAAAGAGATTATGGCTTATGGAACATATTACAAATCATATACAGACATTGAACTATAGACAAATTAAAGAGAAAATAATAATAAAAGTTATCTAAATAATGAAGCAAAGCATCATGCTCTAAACAACAATAGTACCGATAGGTGTGGAAAATGATCAACAAGATACCAAGAAGCAAACAAATGTTTTGACGAGGGATATATTTTAATTGAATCGATTAAAAATGGATATACGTATTTATACGTAGGTAGATAATTTCAGACTATTTTATTTAATGTGGTTTATCCAATATGTATTTATATATCAAGTCTATAATAATTATTCATTACAATTATCTAACACGTAAATATACAATTTGATATACATTTAAATACAATTAGATATACATATTAGATAATTATATACATATACAATTAGATATATGTAAAAATATACAATTATATATTAGATAGTTGTATTTTAAATAGTGGGCTTTGTAATTAGATATCAGGTGACTGGAACTTACAACCACTGGAAAGAGCTAAGCCATTGGAAAATTTTGATTTGATGGGCAACTATAATGTGATAGGCTTGGTTGGAAAGCACAAAAAAATAGATCGAATCTTGCTTTTAGGAAAAGGAATAAAAGTTGAACTTTTGTTGGAAAGACTTTGTGCGCATGGACATGGCTTTTCACCTATTGGATGGTGTAATGAGAATCACATAAATCTAAACATGAATTGTATAATTAGTTGTTGATGTTATGAGTACTATTGAAAGTATCATGCGTTATAATCTTGTAAGTCTTTGTGGATATTAATTTCTTAAAAATAATAGTCACTACCCACAAAGCCTGCATGACACTAAAGCCAGAGATGGAAATAGTTGGAAGGATTGAGTAGCGGTGGAATTTTGGAACCAATGTAGATGTTTATTTTTTTCTATGTGGAGAATTAAATTAGAAGGTGGAGTGGATGGTTTGGGCAGGGGAGAGAAGTGGCTCAGGTTGGTGCAGAATTTGGAGGGAGATGGAAAGATTTCAATCATCAGAGATACGCTGAAATGCTCCTTTTGGTCTTCCAAAGAACAAAATGTAGTAGTAGTGGAAGTAGATGGATTTAAGGAGTCTAATTTAATATATCAATCTTTGAATTCTAGTCTTAATCAAGATATAGTGGAGAAAACCAAATTTGTGCACAAATCTTTCTTTGATGCAGCCTTGAATGAAGGGTGAGATATCATCTTTGATAGGACTATGTCATGGGAGGCATTTTGTAAAGCAAACAATTGCAATGTTGCATGAAGTTCACTGTAGACATTATAGGATGGGTCTAGGATATCAAGTAGATAACAATGGTCATGTGCATGAAAATTATTTAGAAGTAGTTAAGGAATATGATTATGTTCCTGAAGCAGAGAGTCTTAAACAACACACAATAGAAAGTTCCTTTGTAGAAGAAGATACCATCTCCAAAGAAAATTTGTTGGAAAGTACGCAATCAAGGTAGCCTTTCAGAATAAAACTTATAGGAGTTATCTATGAGGAATAAGAAGAGAAATATTGTTTGTGTGTGTGACATGCCTAGTCATTGTCCACATCACCTAGTGAGTCATCTTGCCTTGTGAGAGTCATAGGTCTTAGGAATTCAAATGAAAAGTGTTAGATTCTGTCATAAAATCTTTCATTTTCATTTGCATCAGTGCATCATAGGAGTTACATTCCTTATTTGGAATTATAACTCCTCCTTTAGTGCCGTCATATGTGTCAGTCACACCATATGCAATCAGTGGCATCATTGATATTCTTTATTTATTTAGGCATGGGGGTTACACATCACCCCTATTTGTACTTCCTTTTTTTGATCTATGAGGATGAGCAGACCTATTTTTCTTACTTGCATTTTCTTTCCATTGATTCAAATCTTGCTTATTGCATTGGAGCTTGGTGTTACCATCAGAGTGCAAATGTCATTGTGGTGCATTGTTTTCGACATCAGATTCTCATTTTTCCCTCTTTCATGGTATCAGAGCTGGTTTTGGTAAAACGTGAAATCTTAATTTATCAGTTTGCTTATTACTTCTGGTTTCTTCTTATTTCCTCATGCAAGTTCTTTTTGATTATTATTTTGGAATCATGTTAATCTTCTTAATAGTTTTCTCTTAGATTTTGTGCATTTTTTTGGGTTTTGTGCATGTGTGCAGGGTTGCATCTTTTTACGGCTAGATGTTCGTTGTTTTTTGGTAAACAGTCTGTGGTGAAAAAACACGTGTTTAGAGCTCTTCTTGTGTGCACTGTTTATGCTCTGCAGTTACTCCTGAAATCTTCTATCACATGGACATCCCAGTTTTTCAATGGTTGCTTTGGATTCTACGCACTGTTTTACCTTAGACTTGGACCGCTCGTGCTCCTCATTCATCACTATCTAACTTAGTTCATGATTGCTTCTACTCGTGAACTTGTTTTCATTCATTTTTTGTCTCTACGTTGAGTTTTGCAAAGACTCTGCTCGTGGTGCCATTCGTGATTTGTAAATTTGTTCATCACTCTGCAACTTATTCATCCTCATTTTTTCCTTAGCATGGAAATCCAAATGTGGCCCTTTTTTGGTTGTTAGCATAGTGATCATCTAGTTTTGCTTGCTGTTCGGGATCATCTGGTTTTCTTCTCTACAGAGTATCTTGTTTTTTTACCAACATGGCCGTGGCCATTTCAGACCTCTATTCATAACATCTTATGCCTGCATTTTTACACAGACCTCTACACAGGGTTGAATTCTACGCCAACATACTACTCAACCCATTACCTTGGCACGTGGCTTTAACTCTCTACAACTCGGGCCTATCAAACACCGTGGCCACTGTTTGCATTAGCTCCCAATCTGTTACAACTTGCATGTGTCGTTTACACCTAGTAGTGGTCTCCACGTGGTTTACCATTTTTTTCTTGTCCCGGTCAACACTTCCCTAGCTGAGGTGATACCTGTCCTTTTTGGAATTGGTTATTGCTAAATCAGTCAATTCTTTAAAGTTTTAAGGTTAAAAATCATTATTTAATTGGCATTGTAAATTTTGTGGGTATATTTTTAGTTTTATTTTATCCTTCCTTCGAGTGACGAAGATGGAGGGTGAGGTCTGAGGTTGGCAGGAGGCTAATCCCCCCTCATAATTAAAAAAAAAACCCTACCTAAATTTTGATGTCCATTTATAATGAGCATACATACAACACCCTTTACATGCATTTAGGGCACTTTTTTAATCCGTTTGCAGGCTTATTAGCATTTTTCCATCAGTTAGCGGGAATTGTTTTTTGCTATAACTTTTGACTCGTTGCTTAGTTTTGAGCACTTCTTTAGTCAAAGTTGCATGTTTTTTTGCACTCTATTTGATGGGATTATAAATTTTATAAAATGCATTATTTTATAAAGTTCTGCATTTTGGGGGGGTGTCTTTGTATTGCTTAATTTAGCTCATTTTTTCTTGAGCTTTGTTCTATCCCTTTTATTACTTGTGGACTTGTGAGCGCATCCGACACAGTATTACAACAAAAGGGATTCTTTTGTGTGATGTGAGACGCTATTTCTCACAAAGCCCTCTCTTCCCCTTCTTGTTTTCTCTCATTCTTGTGCTTTCTTGTGGTGTCGATCTGTTGTGCCCAACCAACCTTGATTGTTATCTCCACTATTGTGTGTTATTATGTGATTGCAAGGTGAGTGACAGACTAGTTCTCAGCACACATTTGTATTTGGTTGTAATCAATGCACTGAACTAATAAAGTTCCAAACTCGGGGGTGTGATATTTTTCTAGGGTGGTTGTTTCTTTTCTCTCTCCTTCCTTTTGCATCCTTTGGTTCTATCTCTTCTTTATGGATATATCTAAAGTACCAGTGCTCATACCTTTTAACTTCTTTGAATGGAAATCTAAAATTATATTGGTTTTGTGAAGTAAAGGGTTATCCCGTGTTGCCATGGGGTTAGAGACCGAACCTAATGATGAACCCAAAAAATCTAAGTGGTTCAACCATTGTGATGAAGCCTTAGGTGTTCTCTATATATCTATCTCTCTCAAATTGCTCTTCCACATCGAAACTTCCTTAAAACCTAATAAAGCACAGAAAAAAATTGATGATATGTTTGGGAAGGAAGATGACATGAGAGCGCATGAGTTGGAGAATGAACTACTAGGGTTAAATCCTACTGACTTTGAAAACCTACAGGCCTTCTTCTCAAAGTTTTTACACACTAGACTACTTCTAAAGGAATGTAAAGTGGAAAAGATATACTCTCAACTGATCTTGTCGATTCTTTCTAAATTAGGTCTTGAATACTCTATCTTCATTTTAACTTTCCATGCCACAAAATTTGCCTTGGGAAGTACTTGGAAAATGCCCTCGTTTGACATTTTTTTGTCCCAAATCATTCAAGAACATGAAAAACTCATTCAAATGGGGACTCTAAAATCCAATTAATATGCCCTTGTGGAAAATAAGGGTAAGAAAAATGAAAAGAAGAAAGAAACTAAGAAATACCAACCAACAAGCCCTAGCTAAGTCCAACACTAACACTTTGAATTCTGAGCCTAAAGTGAAGAGGGAAAAGTTTAAATGCTCCTATTGTAAGAAATTGGCCACAATGAGCATCATTGTTTTTGGAAAAAAATTAATCACTTAATTCATTTACTTGATAAAAATAAAATAAGTGTTCCTGAATCCATTAAACAAAATGCTTAAAAGGAAGAGTCTTCTAATGCAAAGGAGTCTATAAATGAAAAGAAGAAAGGTAAGGCTCTCGTAGCTAGATCAGCTCCATCATCAACTTGGATTATTGATTCTAGTGCCTCGCACCACATGGTTTCTTTAGAGGTTGAATTATCTAGCATTGAGCCATGTAGCATGTCCCAAATCATGTTGGGTGATGACACATGTGTTATTTTTTGGTAGTGGATCGGTAGAGATAGAAGGTGGAACATTTAACCAAGTGTTGAGTGTTCCCAATCTCTCTACCAATCTCCTATCGGTTTACCAAATCACCCACCTTGGTGAAGGAATGTGAGTGGAATTTGGTCCTAACTCAATGATTATTCGTCAGCTTAACTTTGAGTGCACTGTGGCTGAGGGAAAGGCAGATCACTCATTCATGGTTGTATACCTTCTCCCACTTCTCTTCTGATTTGATGCCCAATGCCGTGCTTACTCATGCAAATGAGGTTAGAAAGCTATGACATGAGTGTTTTGGGCATCTTAATTATCTTTACCTTGAACAATTGAGCCAAAATGAAATGGTCAATGGGTTACCCCGAGTTAATTTTTCTAAAGGTCTTTGTGAGGGATGCACCCTCAAAAAGCACCCTAAAAAAAACTTTGATAAGGGAAAATCCTTGGAGATCTACTCATCCCTTGGATCTTGTTCATAGTGATGTTTCTGGCCCCTTTCCATCTCCTTCTTTCACTAGAGCTCTATACATACTAACCTTCATTGATGACTTTTGCGTTATACTTGGTTATATTTTCTTAAGCTTAAGTTTGAAGTCTTTGAGCATTTTCAAAAATTTAAGGCTCTTGTTGAGAAACAAGCGGAATGGTCTATCAAGGTTCTTTGAACTGACAATGGAGGCAAGTATGTGAGTAATAGGTTTGAGGATTTCTACACTTCTGAGGGGATTTCTTTGCAGCATATAGTTGCTTACAACCCTTCCCAAAATGGAGTTGTAGAAAGAAAGAACCGAATGCTTAAGGAGATGGGCACTTGTATGGTTCACTTGAAGTCCCTTCCTCTACAGTATTGGGATGAAGTAGTGAATTTTGCTTGTTACATTCAGAATCATGTTCCACACAAGGCAGTAAGAGGGATGACACCCTTTGAAGCCTGGTTTAGACACAAGCCTGATGTTGAGCACTTTCGAGTCTTCGGATCCAAGGCTATGGCTTGGATTCCCAAGAAGAAACGTAAGGCATTGGATCCATAATCCAAACCTTGTATATTTTTTGGGTATCCTGATGGCATGAAGGGATATCGATTGTTGAACCCTACTACTCATGAGATCTATATTGAGAGGAGTGTGAAGTTTGATGATTCATCCTTGACTTTGACTTCCACTGAGGTTCTTTTTCCCATTGATTCAGATTATGACTCATCAGATGATGATGTTGTTGAGTGAGTTCCTCCTCTCCCTACTCCTCCCGATCCTCAAACTTCTGAGTCTTTTGATTCTGACAGTAGTGATGATGAGGACTATGTCCCTTCTCACTCAAGTGAAGAATCTTCCAACTCTGAGCTTGAACCTTTGGGACCTCTTTAGGCAAGGAAAATTTACAGAGTGGTGGAGATTTAGTTGGAGATCCTTCAGATGAGAGATGTACTCGCTCAAGTTTCATTGGACCCTCTTTCGCGTCTGCTTCTGATCGACCGTATTTCTAGGAAGCTTCTAGGATTCCTGAGTGGGATTCTACTATGGATGAGGAGTATTCCTCACTCATAAAGAATGATACTTGGGATCTTACCCCTCTTCTGAAAGGAAGAAAAATCATTTGGTGTAGGTGGATATATCAAACAAAGTATGGAGCCAATGGAGAAGTCGAGAAGTATAAAGCAAGACTTGTAGCTAAGGGTTTCTCCCAGGTAGCTGGGGTTGATTACTTAGAAACCTTTGCTCCAGTTGCAAAGATGACTTCCATTCAACTGACCCTTACCATTGCTGTCACTAACAGATGGGAAGTCCACCAGATGGATGTTAAGAGTGTCTTCCTTCATAAGGAACCTAGAGTAAGAGATCTATATGAAACAATCCTCCAGGTTATGTCCATGATCCCAAGAAAATCTCGTTTGATTCAAGTTAAAGATCAGTCTTCTACGGCCTTAAACTAACTCCCCTCAGGCTTGGTATGACTAAGATGGAATCCTTTCTTCTTGCATCAAGGTTCACTTAGCAAGTAGTCACTCTGACCCAAATGTGTATATTTTATGACTAGGATGACTAATTCCCATTCTTATTCACTATGTTGGATTAAATTTTATTAAGGGTAGAACTTCCTCGATCATTGATTCTATGAATGAGTCTCTAGGCTGTCCTCTCCATTGATTTTGTGAATATCTCCTTGGCCAACAAGTTCTCCATGTCTGACTAGGATTTAATTACTTTCTTGGGATCCAGATTTCCCAAACTGACTCGAGAGATTATGATATCGGCCTAAGTACTGCTCTTGATTTGCTATACTTGGCGTTTCACATGATCTGATGTAACAAATGGACTCACCTAATCCTTTCCTTTCCAGGGTCAATCTGGTTATCTGATGTTCAACTTCCCCAATAGTCAATGGTACCCTTTATGGCAGTAGTTGGTGGGGACCGTCTTGATCTACCTTACTCACAGGGTCAAGTCAGTCAGAATCTTTGTATGCTATGGGATCATGTCCAGATTAATGCAGGAGCCTCATGAGCTGACATTGGAGAAAGCAAAAGTGGATCCTTCAACTGTGTTTGTGGCACTCAAATTGATGGGATTCATTACTTGAAGGAGGAGACATATATCAGATCTAGTTGGATTTATAGATTTTGATTGGGCTAGTGATCTTGATCATTATAAAGTCTACTTCATGATGAGTTTTCTATTGCGTTTGATCATGTTACCAATGAGTCAAGCTACCAAGCATCCAATGCGATTATGATATCTTCTACACAAAGGGAATATAGTCGATCTAGATCATCAAAGTCTACCTCAGGAAGTTTCACTCTTGGTTTCCTATAGTCTGGAAAAGAAAAATGGAGATTCCATTGGCGCATGATCATTGTCAGAAGGGTATGAATAAGAGGACCGTAGTTGATTTTTTGAAATCAGTGTCAGCATGAAGAGTTTGGTTATAGAGTATCCATATGCACATAGAATATGGGATCACTGATTCAGTGGCCTAACATCATCGATTGTGAAAGCATGGGGCACTATCTCTAATCAGGTTGAGATCCACTTCACCAATCCCGATGAAATGGAGAGGAGATTCACATGCACTCTCTTCTATGGGAGATGAGACCTTTCTACATCCAATCATATTCTATGTTCAAACAACTGATATAGGTTCCATATTCAATCCAAGCTTCTTCTTTTTTAGAAAGATTTAAGTTTTTGAACTTGTTCCGGTAAATCCTCATCAATCGTCCTATTGGGTTGAGGTCAAGAGCTACAGATTTGCATCTTTCTTAATTATCCAAGGGAGCTATCTTATAAGTCCTCCTACATGATTCTCCATCTAATCTTAAGCTTTAATGAAAGGGTCTAGAGAGTTTATATGAGAACCTTACAGGCCTTCTCACGTTGCTAGGATTTTCCATGACACATCTGGTGAGTCATCTCAGGAGTATTAGTTTTAATTCAGCAGACCTTGACCGATTTATTCCAGGATCACAGCTTCTATCATGAGGAATATGTGATTTTCATATGTGACATAGGTAGTCATGGAGGAGATCTTACATTCCATCTTGGGGATTCATCTCATTTCTTCGAGAGTCATTGTAAGGTCTTAGGGTCAAATGACAAGTATCAAGTTCTATCAGAAGTTCTATCATATCATTCTGCATAGTGCACCCTATCTTACATTCTTCTCTATGAGTATGGAGTTATAACTCCTCCTTTAGTGGCTGTAATGTGTCATCACGTTTTTTTGGCATCATTGATACTCTTGTCCTGATGTACTTAGAGCATGTTTTATTACACAAAATGCCCTAACCTTTGTGATGCATCTGTCCATGGGTTTCTCGTTTTTGCTTGATTCTTGAGTAGACCTCTCTTCACTTTGCAGCTATCTTTCCATTGTTTGAATCGTTACTGCATTGATTGGAGCTGATGTTACCATAGAGTTTTAGGTCTACTTCATAACTGTGGTGCAATATTTAGATTGACATGGGCAGTGTCTTGCATCTGTCCATTTCACATTCAAGTGCATGTCAGACAACTTCTTTTTGTCAAATGTATAAGTTATTCAATCTAGGGTGTCCCAACATTATTCATGTCTGGTGTAATGACTACACTTTTAGGTCTAGAAGCCATTCTGAGATGCTATGATTCATTTGATGACATTAAACAATCTCCTCTCTCTATGTCCTTGAACATGGATCATAGATTATGGTTTCCCATTACTCAACCTGCACTGAGAGACTCGGCTTGTGGCTAGCGTAGTTTGGGTGCATAACCAATGCCTCTCTCTGGTGATCCTGACATGCATGGGTTTTCAAGTCCCATCTTTTGTGAGAAGGGTTTCCATGTACATCTTGCAATCACATTTGGATTGGAATATTTTCAACCCTTGTAGTGATGTGCATTTAGGGGTGACTATACATTTTGTACCAACAGTTTTGTAATGTGGGATGTAATGACAAAACATTTATCTTTTGAAAGTGCATTGTTTCTATGAATCAAGTCAGCCTTACTGGAGGCATTGCAAAATTCACTCTGTCTTGATTCAACATCTAGATCAAAAACCCATGGATCATAACTCCATTGAAGAGATTCTCCTAATTCCATACATTTAATCTTATTAATCTTTCTTTCTAAAATACCCTTCACATATTTTTATCCATGAATTCATGAAGTGAGATCTCAATCATCGTACTTCTATTTCCAATGCATGGTATTCTCAAGATTCATGGAGTTATATGAACTCCAATAAGGTTTTACAAGATCCTGCAGATGCAAACTCCTGACATGGACTCATGTTATGGATTATTAGTGCCAAGGTCAGTTTGGCTATTCCCTCCACACTTTCTCAAGTCACAAGGGTGTTAATACAGTATTTTTTCCATCAGATCTAAGATGAATTTCTATGGCTACAATATTATCCTAGAGGACTCATATGAGCCATGTGTTAGTCCCTCAGGCACAATGAGTAGCATCTTGGTTATTATTTTAGGTTTGAAGCACAACTTTCCAATGGATTGGGTTACCTTTTCTGAGTCATTACAGCCCTCAGGGAGCCAAGCTTGATCTTCATGACTTGCACTTGAGATTTGAGTTGCAGAAGTGGAAAAAAGGAAATAGAAGTGTAGTGAAGACATGAAAGGCTAGATTTCTCAGACGATGTAAACTTACACCATACTTAAGTGCTGACTAGATCGTTATGGACTCTGAAGTTATCCAATTCTGTCCTTCAGATTCAACAGGTCAAGTTTCAAAGATGTGTCCCAAATGATTGAGTCCATTTCCCACCTCTCAGGTCTTCCAGCAAGCACCTAAGATGACTTCTTTCCCTTTGGCTTCCAAATAGTCATCCCCTCCACAAGATATTGCTGGAACATCACTACAGAGAGAGAAGAGGTTTCATGGCTAGCACAATATTTTCTAAAATTCACCGTGGAGTTTCAACCTAGACCCTCCTTGTTGCATGGTTATATTCCATGTGGGAAAGGAAGGAGTAATTGCTCCCAATGAGTTCAAGGAATCAGTGCAAGCTGATTAATTCCTTAACTAGCTCTAAGGACATACATCTTAGAGGAGGGTTTTAGTCCCCATCTTGGGCTACAAGATCCCCTAGTGATGGTCAAGCATATAGAAGTCTCTAGGGTTGGAGCAAGTATACAGGTCTTCAGGTCTCACATCTTGTGCAGCACGAGGTAGAATAGTAGTAGTCTTATCACAGACTTGTCCTCTAGAGTTAGCAGTTGAAAATTTGGGCACTTGGAACAAACTACATCCTAGAACCTAGGAGTTCCAATGCCTTAGTGGTTTTGGTTGATCTTCTCATTGGAGGTAACTTCTATCCTGGGTCCCAAATCCACTCTTAGGAGTCTACGATCTAGGTGGAGGAGAACACCCACAGAATTCAAGGGCTTCTAGCATCAAAGCAGGATTACTCCTCAACCACGCATTTCATGTTCTTCTTTCCAGATGTCATTCTCTCATCTTCTAGATTAGAACAAGGAGTATTGAGGATGTTACGAAATGTTCAAATGAGCTGCTAGAGTGCAAAGGAAATCACAATGCTCAGAGTGGAATTTGCTAGTCAAGAAACAACATTGTAGGGGTATGTAAGAAACTAAGTAGAGAGGACGAATGACTTAGCCCCATGTCAATCCTTGGAACTGGTTTGGACTACTTTAAAGATGAACAATTGTAGATTGTCACAACTGATCACAATCCCCGATTTTAGAACTAGAAGAGCATCTTGGAAAGAGAATTCAATAGGGGACTGTGGCAAGAGAGTGCCTGCGAGAGTATAGCACCTCTTTAAAACGCCTATTATCGTAAGATCTTAGAATCTTATGTTTTCACCCTGTCAAGAACATGGTCAGTTGATAGTTGTTTGTTGGTCAGGATTGATGTCCACTATGATCGTAGAATTCACTTGTATCTCTACAAAGATATGACAGATCCGTGTGAAGCGTTGGAAGCTGCATCAAATCCGAAAAATAAATATGTAATACTGGAGTCAGCCCATTGACCATAGGAGGTCAAATTTCTGCTATGAGCTGAAGCAACTGGAGAAATTGTTTGTACAACTCATACTCCATGACTAGCAGTGGTTTTGATGTGATTGTGATAGTAATTGTGCCCAAGGATAGCTTTTCCAGAGTGTTCATGATACGCAGATGATAATAGATGTATGAAATTTTTCAATGGGGACCATGATGGAAAAAGAACTGCCCCTTCTTATGAGTGTTTACACACAATGTACCCAGAATGTGTCTTGAATGCTGTAAATCTATTTGCATTCCTTTGACGCCATAGATGCCTTTAAATGAATAGTAGGCTGGCGATTTATTCAGATCCATGAGGCCATTGATTTGGGGTGCACCGTAGACCAGCATTGCTAGTATGATTCTCTTAAGTTGGTTTCGTCACCGCTGACATGATTGGAGCGACCCATAAGATAAGATGTCATGATTATCCCAAAGGGGATTTTGCCTGGAACAGGTTCATGGTTGTGGTAAAAGATGGGAGAAGCAAGACAGTTTCCCGCATTGGGTTTTGAGGTGGTCTACAGACCAAAGATATAAAGCAAGAAAGTGCCAAGACCTATTGCAGGCTAAATACAGTTGTCAATAAGCACAAGTTTTCTTGCTTAGGAATCACTGGAGTTGTTTCACAGTATCAGTTGTTAATGACCTAGAAAATGGTGTTTGTTATCCAAAATTCCCCCCCAGGGTAATTTTGATAACATGCATCAGAATATCCAAATCCCAAGAAAATTGATTGATTCAGAGCAAAAATCAGGCTTGCAGGGTCCCTTCAGGTAATTTTCTAACTCCCCTGGCCGAGGAAAAAAGGAACAAGCTCTGAGAAAGTGCGGAGAAGGTTGCAGAAAGCAAGTAGTTCGGGCCAGGAAAATTTGTGAAAATCGGCTAAGTCCCAGTCCAGCACAAGTTGGATCAAATGGGACAAAAGTACGCGAACCACCCGAACCACCCGAAATGAGTCCCGGCCCACTAAGCATTTGGGACAAGTGGGACTAAAGTACACGGCGGGCGCGAAAGGTTTTACCAAGAGAGAGAATCGGCCGAAATAAGCACAAAGGGACAGTTCGGGACGAATGGAACAAATGGACGTGAAATGCCCGAACCGGCCGAATCACGCGAAATCATCACAAGGAGCCCAAAAGCAATTGGGACGCGTGGGACAATAGGGCGTGAACCGGCCGAACCGGCCGAAAAGGGTCAAGTCAGTCCGAAGCAAAGTGGGACAAGCGGGCCAAAAATGCCCGAACCGGCCGAATCGGCCGAAATGAGCACAAAGGGGCCAAAATCAAATGGGACATCCGGGACAAATGGAGGCGAAGTACGCGAAGGAGCCGAGAGCCAATCAGAAGCTGCCACGTGTCCTCACAAGGGAAAAGGTCAAAAAGTCAAAGGGTGAGTTTTCGAGCGCTGATCCGAACCAATGAGAAGCTGCCACGTATCCAAGCGAAAACCCCACACAAAGGGATATGTCGTCGGGTCGTCCAAACCCGACGCACAAAGGAAATCAGGTTTCATAGTTGGGAAAACACGATGGAGAAACATGGTGCAAGAACATGTCGGAAGGGTTGAAAAACCTGACACCTAAGAAATGTGTCGGAGGGGTTGGAAAGCGCGACGCACAAAGAAAATCGGGTTTCATAGTCAGGGAAACAAGTCGGAAAAGCATGGGGCGAAAACATATGTTGAGCCACCTCCCAAACCCGATGCAAATGGAGAGGAGAATCCCAAACCCGACGGGCTGAAGACCTTTCTCATCCAATCAGAGTCTGCCACGTGTCATCAGGTGGCAATGCGCGGGAAAATATTTTAAAAATCTGTTTTCGCCTGTTCCGTGCCCTAAATCCTCAAATCGTCATATCTTTTGATCCAGAGCTCAGATTTGCATGTTCCTTATATCAACGGAAAGCTAGTGAAATTCTACATGATTCTGGGGCTAATCTCAAGTTTTGGTGCAGTCTAGAGAGAGAAAATCAAGAAACGGCTCTGACGCGTGGTAATGACAGAAGTGACATTTCAGCGACCAGTTTTAATGCAGCAGACAGCCCGTCGTTTTTCTAGGATCCGTCGCTTCTACCATGATGAAATGATTTAAAATACGACCTGGAGGTGGTTGGAGGAGATCTGACTTTCCTCTTTCTTCCTTCTCTCATTCTTCCTATATATTGTAAGGAGTGGTAAAATATAAAAAAGAGTTGTTCATTCTTTCTGCTCGGCCCTCCCTTCTTTTCTTCTCTAGGGTTGAAAATGGAGTTCGAACCTCCTCCCTACTCTGTAATGGCATTTTTTTTGCCTTTTACTAATGGAATGATGTTCTGTGCAAACTTCTGAAGCAACAAAACGTGTTTTGTGATGCATCTGTCCATCCTTTCTCGTTTTTGCTTGTTTTCTTCTTGCCTCTCTTCATTGCAGGTATTTATGCATGTTTGAATGTTCACTGCAGATCTGGAGCTGTGTTCATGGAGTTTTGGGACACTTTCTGTGTGAAATCTATCCTTGGGCCTGTGATGCATCTGTCCATCCTTCCCATTGCTCACCTCTTTTTGTCCCATGGCAGTTTTGATAGATGTCCAACATTCTCCTTCTCTGGTGTATCACCGTTTTAGTGTAGGCTTTTGCTGTTTTTCCCTTCTCTCTCTCTCTCTATCTCCTTGGCATGGTTAGATTAGGATTAGATTAGCTTGCCTGCACTGGAATAGCTTGTGGCAGGTAGTTTAGGAGCAGGAACCAGCCTTCTCTGGAGATTCCTCTCTCGGTTTTACAAGTCCCACGCTTGGAGAGAGGTTTCCATGTTGTGCAATCACACTGGATGGCTGAACATCAACCTAGAATCCTGATGTGCATCCAGGCTTGATTTGCTTTCTCAGTTTCACATGTCTAATGGTAAGTCCTCACCTATTTCTTTTCTTTCTAGGGTCAAGTTGGTTTCTAATTTCTCTTCCCCCTTAGTTGATGGTACCCTTTATCGGCAGTTGGTGGGGAACTTGATCTACCTTACTCACAATCGTCCAAATCTTTCGTATGCTGTCAGGATCATGTCTAGATTTATGCAGGAGCCTCATGAGTTGCATTTAAAAGTAGTAAAGTGGATCCTTCACTATGTTCATGGCACTCACACTGATGTGATTCATTACTTAGGAGGGACTGAGATTGACTTAGATGGATTTATAGACTCAGATTGGGCCGGTGATCTAGATCATCAAAAGTCTACCTCAAGCTACAGTTTCACTCTTAGTTCAGGTCCTGTTAGTTGGTCCAATAAGAAGGAAAATGCCATTTCCATATCATCAACAAAAGCATAATACAGAGGAGCAATTACTACTACCATAGAAGTTGTTTGGTTACAAGGTATCTTGACAGAGTTTGGCATCCACTTTCGGTGGCCTACCATCATCTACTATGACAACATGATAACTATCTCTATTTGTATGAATCTAGTTCAACATCAGCGGACAAAGCACATTGATATTCACATGCACTTCATAGGGGAGATGATACATGAAAACATCATCGACATATAGTATGTTCAGACATCTGATCAGGTTGCAGACATATTCACCAAGCCCTTCATTGAGGTGAAGTTTCTTCACTTGCGGTCTCTTCTTGGGGGGAGGTCTACTATAGCCACCCATCTTCTTCAAGCTATATAGTCCTCAGAATAAAAATTATAGGAATTATCTATGAGGAATAAGAAGAGAAATACTATTTGTGTGTGTGACATGCCTAGTCATCGTCCACATCACCTAGTGAGTCATCTCACCTTGTGAGATTCATAGGTCTTAGGAAGTCAAATGACAAGTGTCAGATTCTATCATAGAATCTATAATTGTCATTTGCATTAGTACGTCATAGGAGTTACATTCCTTATTTGGAATTGTAAATCCTCCTTTAGTGGCATTATATGCATCAAGCACATCATATGAATCAGTGGCGTCATTTATATTCTTTCCTTATTTAGGCATGGGGGTTACACAACACCCCTATTTGTACTTCCTTTTTTCGATCTATGAGGATGAGCATACCTATTTTCTTACTTGAATCTTCATTCCATTGATTCAAATCTTGCTTATTGCGTTGGAGCTTGACATTACCATCGGAGTGCAACTGTGTTGTGGTGCATTATTTTTGACATCGGTTCTCATTTTTCCCTCTTTCAAATACTCATATGGCGAGTAGTTTGGATCAGTGCTCAGTTGTTGTCCCATAAAATTTTGCCAATGATTATCGTAAACTTGTTGATCAAGTTAAGTTATATAGTATAATAAAATTGATGGTCAAGAAAATTGGACCTAGGAGTGGTGACTCTGGGTAAATGGGAGTTGGGAACATGGCAGTTCGGTGGAAGAGAGATGGAGTAACTTGGGTTGGGAGGATGGGAATTTGGTGAGTCATGGAGTGAAGAAAATTTCTGTGGCAAGAGATGTGGGAGGTGTAGAGACAGTGGCTGAGTGGTTGTGTGTATTGGAAGGGTGGAGACGTGGGCTCAAGGGAGAGCTCGGTGTGTGGGGATGATAGCTTAGTGGGCCAAGGTGAGTTTTTTTGAAGGGAGATGGTGTGTTGAGAAGGAATGACAATGGCTCGGTTGAGGAGTCAAGTCGAGTGGAAGTGGAGTAAGTCAGATGGAACTCAAAGTGGGTGGTGGAGAGGGAAATCGAGTTGGAGATGAGTTGAGAGGAAAGGAGATGAGTGATAGGTAGTGGTGAGTCGGGGAATGGATCGAGAGTGAGGTGGTTAGAAGGGAGATGGGGTGATTAGAGATATTGGTAAGGTGAATGAGAAGATGGGTGTGGGTAGAAGCTCAAGTCTAGGAAAAAGTTAGATTGGGAGATGGGTAGTTTAGGGGGTAATAAAGTTTTTTTATTTTGTTTATTTTTTACATTATTTCTTTATTCATATATTAAATTCATTTATATATATATATATATATATATACACATATTTAATTTTTTTGTAGAGAAATAACAATAAGATTGTTTATCAATTATAAACAAAGCAATAACAAATTTCTTTTGAAAACAATTAAAACCACCTACCTCGAGGCGATGAAAAAAATGACTGACTATATGTACTGCACCGCACGAATGGAGACAACATTGAAACCCTATAAATAAGCAATCCTATAACCGAAATATTTTCAAGAGATAAATAAATTGATGAGAATTATGAAACATGATGGTCGGTGTAATCACAACACCTGGTAAAGTTGACAAAAGGAACAAAACAAATGAAATGACCAGATCTTGGATCTGGTCCCACCGGGCGTACCAAATGTTGTATAGGAAAATTCATTCTCATGTGAGTAAAAGATGATACAAGAAGCCACCAAAAACTTTGAATGATGGAGGGATTATGACCTCAGATGTAGATACGGATCTACGGGTGCAAAGAAGATAGATGTATGATATAAAGAAGCTAGACCTGTAAAACTAAAACAGATAAGATTAGATAACAATATGCAGGGGTTACTGTACGATGGAAAAGTGACATGCGAGGATGATAATCGACAAGTGACCTTCCCCGTACCCGACCTCCCGAGGTCGTGCCGAGACAGCCGGTGGTTTGAAATGTGGGTGACTTAGATGAAGTCACAGCCGGGATTATGGTCAGTTTTCTATGATAGAAAAGCTACAAGCGAGGATGAGAATCGGCAAGCAACTTTCTTATGGCTAACCATGGGAGGATCAGTGACTAAGATCTGGTAGTGTGATCTCCTGGTAGCTAAAATGACAAAGGGGAGATTTAGAGGCTATGAGCGGGTAGCATAAATTCCCTAGTGATTTATCCTCCTAACTAGAATTTAAGCGTTTAATCTAGTTATGAAGTCTCCAAATTAACTTAAACTGAAAATAACAATTTATACTACTATTGAAAGGGAAACTAATCTAAACAAAATATATGATTGAAACATTATAATTACAAGTAACAATTAAACTACTTTATACTAAAACTAAACAAGCGAGATAACCCGGTGTGGTTATTCACCTGTGCAGATGTGTGAATCTAAATAAAAGACAGCTAATTAACTTAATTGAAAACCTTCAATCCTACCTCAGAAGTGAGGAACAAATCATAGTTTCTCAGAAACTATTATTCCCCACAGCTTCCCTGGCAATATTGAAAGCGAGCTTAACTGAAATAAAATGATTCACTACTCTATTTGATAATAACTTTGAAATTTAAACCTGGAGTTTACTGAGCAGAGGCAAATCCAGTTGTGTTGTAGCTTGTCCCCTCAGAGTGATCTCTTCGTTCTTGCATGTTCACGTGAATCCAGAAAGAGTAGGAGTATAGCAACATCGGCAAGGGAAGGCACTGGGATGACAATTACTTTGAAGTAAAAATGGCACAAAGCACAAGTAGGAGAGGGATGGCGCAAGTGAACTGGCTTGGCCTATGTGATTCCTAGCAGGGTTGTTGCAGCAATGATAAAACAAAATGATAAACAACAGGTACTCAAACAATGAATAATAGCAGCTTCAGAGAAATACAACGAAGTACAAGTAGGAGAGGGATGGCACAAGAGAACAGAGCTTGGCCTATACGATTCCTAGCAGGATCGTTGTCGGTGTACAGTGAGGCATAACTAAATACTCAGAATTCTAATCCATGCTAAAATAAAATGATTCATAAAATAAATCTAGGACTGAGTATTGAAGACTAAAGCTCAAGAATGAAGACTCCAGACCAAAGAACCAAGACCATTTACTTGTAAACAAGCTACATATTTATAGCATTTACAATGACTAGAAGGCAAGTTCAAATTGAACTCTCCCACCATTAAACAAAGATAAATCACTGTTCAGTCGGCAAAAACATAAATACAAGCTTTAGTGGTTGAGAAATGCGAGTGAAAATTGAATTTTCACGCTTGACGCGATCGTCGGAACATTCTGGAAAGCGCGTACAGGACCGCCGCCCTGCGCAGGGCGACGGTTACAGGACCGCCGCCCTGGCCTGGGTGGCGGTTACAGGACCGCCACCCTGGCTGGGTGACGGTTACAGGACCGCCGCCCTGGCTTGGGTGACGGTTACAGGACCGCCGCCCTGGCAAGGAGGCGGTCATGTAAATAACAACAAAACAAGGAGGAAAAAGAGAGAAAAGGCTAGGACAAAACGTGTAGAGGCTAGACAAGGATTTTTGGGATGCAAATGTATACTCAACAAGCTTTCTGGATTCCGAACACCTTGCGAAGAGATCTTAATCATCATTGGGGCATGTGTAACATCTTTCCGGTGGTGCAGTACATACAATTTTGGGTACGTACATATTGCCCCCTCGGAGAAGCGTTTTAGCCATGAAGAGGCATAAAACGTTGGGTCCGAGTATGGCGGTCCCAAAATGGGGAGTTAGAGGCTATACCTGACATGCCCGTGTGTCGAAATGCCGCCAAATTTCACATGCTTTTCAGAATGTATGCAATGGATGACAAGTGATAACAAATGTTAAACAGAATGTTTTTACTTTATTTTCTTTTGCAATGCTGATATGTGATGACGAACATGTTGTAGTTTTGAACTTTTGGCCTCTTTAGACAATGTCTGTGATTTCTTCTCATGTTGGCAAAACGTGATGAATGTATAGCGATAAAGAGATGAACTTGCCCCAATCCCAAATCCACGCAACTAGTAAGATGCGAGGGCTCAACACCAAGAATTGGGAAGGGCACAAGTTGTATGAGTTTGATTTGAGTGGAATGATGAGAGACATACAAAACAAGAACAAGAACCAAATTTGGACCTACACACCCACCCTACTCAGAACTACTACCAAGCTTAGAAGGCCACTTACTTTTCAGTTTATCTAGACTTAGATTCATAAATGGCAACCTGGTTGACAAAATCTGGTTTTGAGGATTTGATCTCTTTGGAATTTAGATGTTTGGATATTTGCCTTCTTTTAACAGAATTTGACTTGTGTTTTTAGCATACCAAGATTTGTTAGTTTGTGTGACTGGACCCCCCACACCTTGCCTCACGCCACTAGTAAGAAGCATGGGTTTGTCACCAAAGGCAAGATACAGGCGAGTAAGGGCACTTCTTTCCTTTCCCAACCTCACATCACCAGTAAGAGATGTGGGCTTATCACCGAAGGTTGATGGGGCAAAGAAGTGTGTAAAATAAAATATTTTGTTTGCTTGGCGCTTTTGATTTCATTTGATTTTGACATTTCTGATCTATGACTTTGGGATATCCTTTCGTTCCAAGAGATTTTAAGAGGGATAGATGTGACACCAAGAAGCTTCTAGAACAGACCGTAGGCAAGGACAACTTTACCTAGTAGAAAGAAAGAGCAAAGCCAAGTATGCAGGTCTTGGTATGGTTTCCGTCAATGTTTGTCTGTCAAACTTGATGAGAAGATTTGAAAGTACTTGATGATGTTTGAAGAGATGTGATTTGAATAATTTTGCCAATATCTTCAGAAATTTGTAACAGATTACTTAAGAGTAAGTTCCTGGACTACAATATTTATGAAACGAGTGAACAAAATGAACCAACTAAATTACTAATGTAATGCAACTGCAACCATGTACATATGAAAATGCAGGTGGAACTATATGTCATGATGTCTAAGGTGAAGAAAGTTGATGAATATCAAATTCTTCACCCCTAGAAGTACACAGCGGAGAACCATTATCCTCAAATTTTTCATTTTCTTGACGAGGGCCTACCATTCTGGGTTTGAACTTACAACCCTTGCCCAAAGGTGTATATGTCCCATTATTAAAAACATTTTTCTGAAAGAGGCATTCGCGTACCTCTTTGTCATGTTTTTGAGAGATGACATGTGGGTGAGCATGACTATGCTGCTCGACCTTCTCTCTCATAGTGAGCATTGTGTTAATGATGAGGTCTTGCCCCATGGATAGGGAAAACTTAGCTTTAGACACGCATGGGTCGAAACCAGACTTTAGAATAGGGCAGTGCCTAGAGATGGTTTTGATAGGCATCGTTTCAATTTTAAATTGCCCTTCTTCATTTGTTAATTCTATCATGTTTATATCTAGATTTAGGTCATCGGAGGGAAGAGGTGCTATACCGAGAAGACTACCCATTCCTTGAGGTTCGAATGGGAGAAAGATCGGTTCGTCATTCTCCAAGAGTTTCATAATTCCTGTTGTGGTTTTAGTGGAGACTGTTTCCACAGAAATTGACTTATCTTTATTTGTCTTTGCCACCTCGTATATTAAATCATAGGATCCTACCGGTTTAGCATTTGTAGGAACTTCATCTCGTGTGGAGAAAATATCAGGTAGGGGTTGTGAAACATACTCCTTTGTCCGAGTTGTTGCATTAATTTCACACTCAACCTCTAGCTCAACTAATCCCAAGATTTTTGTATTACCATTTGAACTTAGGTTAGGAGCAACCTGAGAGTTGTCAGGAGTTGAGGCGTCTTGATTATTATTTCTTATTATGATACCTTTGTTTTTCCCGTTTGGATCTAACCTGTTATTGTTATAATGATTTGGGAAAGGATCATTGAAGATCTTGAGAGGTGCATTTTGAGGGGAAACTGCCCCTGCAAAAGTATTTGGTGCTGGTGACACAGGATCTGCCAAGAACATATCTATGAAAAGTTGTTTTTGTTCTTCTGGCAAGCGTTGCATGAATTTATTGTAGTCATGGCAAGTCCTAGTGTCATGACCCCTGATTTTGTGGAAACCACAATATAGATTGGGATTATAGTTCCGTGGTCTTCGGTTTGAATCCTGTTGTGGCCCAAAGTTCTGATTGGGCTGCTGGTTGTTATAGTTGAAATTTCGAGATTGTGGCCTTTGGCTTTGGTTTTGATATCCATCTGGGCCCCGAGCAAGGCCTTGTGGCTGGATTTTCTGTTGTGGAGGATGATTAGAATCCTCCGTATTGATCACTGGGGTGAAGTTATTATTGCGTTGATTGTTAGTAGGTGCCGGGGTGTTCACAACATTTGGTCCTTTGACTTGATCAGTGAATCCATCTGTTGTAACCCCATGGTTTTCATTAAGGATATTGGGTCCTTGATCGGCATTCATTGTAGTAGGATAAGTTGTAGTGTTTTGGCTGGAGGTGATTAACCTCTCGTTTGCTCCATATGTTTTACGGCCACTATCAATTGCTGCTTGATCAATTCACAGAGCGCTCTCAAGTACTTCATCATAAGTCCTTAGTGGGAACTTCTGGACTTCTTTCTTCACTTCTCTGGTAAGAGAATGAAGGAATAAATCGCATAGCTCCATCTGATCCATGTTTGGAGTGCTTGCCGAGGAATAAAGGACTGTGCGCCACCTTTGGATGAAATGGGCGACAGACTCGTTATGTTCTTGCTTGATGTGCAAGAACTCCCTGATTCCTGTCCTTAATAGTTTGTTCATGTCGAAGGCTTTGATGAACTCAGACACAAGTTGTTTGAATGAATGTATGGAAGCTTCGGGTATTCTGTAATACCAATCGAGGGCAATGCCTTCCAGCGTTTTGGGGAATATTTTAGCAACAACCCCATCCCATGGGAGTAATTCTCGAATGGCTGTAGCGTAAGCTTTGATATGCGCATTCGGATCTCCTTCTCCTTTGTATTTGGGCAAATCGGGAAGAGGCCTTGGAAGCATAACGCTTCGTATGGCGAAATCTAAGGGCTCCTTTAAATATTCTGAATAAGTCCCTATCGCATACGTCTCAACCATTGATGGTGCCTGTTGAGGAGGCGGTGGCGGAACGGGTTGTTGATATGGCGTAATGTACGCGTTAGCAGGGGCATAAGGAAATCCCCGTATTTGAGTAAACATGCCGGGGGATGAGTACATATCCCCTTGTGGTGATTTGGAGTACATGTTTAAGTACGAAGGGGTACTATCCAGGAATGGATTGCTCTGTACTGGACCAGGAGGAACAGTGCTAGCGATGGTGGGTCTAGTTGGCACTTGTTGTGAATATTGAGGAGTCATACCTAACGTGCCTACTCCTGTGAGGAGATCTACTTGGCTAGGATGGTGCAGAGGATTGGAACTCCCTGTTTGTATGAATCTCGAATTTTGATTTGCTTGGGCAAGTTCTAATCCTCTAACCTTTTCTATTAGAGTTGAAATGACTTCGTTTGGTGAAGTCACGATATCGTGCCTTGGTGGCATTTGTTGTATAACATGGCTTTGTATAGGCATGTGATAGCCTGTCATGAACTGATTGCTATCTTGCCAAGTTTCTCTGAGAGTATTTTCCATACGTGATGGCATAGGGGTATTTTCTTGAGGAGAGAACTCGGGTTGTATTGCAAAGTTCCTACAGGTGGGTACATGCCTTGAGAGCGTTGTTCACTCCTAGGATAACGTATTGATTGTACTCGTTATCTAGAACTGAGTATGGATCTGATTGTCTACTAATATGTGGTCTGAGTAATACCTGAGGAGATGAAGCAGATTCTCCAGTTAATGTCATATTGTTTGAGCCTGAAGGCTCTGTTTGTGTTTGAGCGAGTTGCTCCAACCCCTCTGTTTGGAAGGACGAACTATATCTAGTCCTTGGGGTTTGTGTTGACAACTGATTAGTTGAATAGTTGTCGCCCCACATTGAGAGTGAGGGTGATGGCTCCCTATTCTGTTGGGCGTAGTATGCCTCAAGACCCAAGAGGGGTCTGCCGTATGCATCGAATCCCGACGTATTCGGGGGGTACATGAATACCTGTAGAATAGTGGGAAGGAGCGAAGGTGATTTAGAGAAGATGAAACTTCTCAAAGAGAAGGTGAAAGAATTGTTTGGTTCACGTTGGGTTCACCAATTTTGTACGATGGAAAAGTGACATGCGAGGATGATAATCGACAAGTGACCTTCCCCGTACCCGACCTCCCGAGGTCGTGCCGAGACAGCCGGTGGTTTGAAATGTGGGTGACTTAGATGAAGTCACAGCCGGGATTATGGTCAGTTTTCTATGATAGAAAAGCTACAAGCGAGGATGAGAATCGGCAAGCAACTTTCTTATGGCTAACCATGGGAGGATCAGTGACTAAGATCTGGTAGTGTGATCTCCTGGTAGCTAAAATGACAAAGGGGAGATTTAGAGGCTATGAGCGGGTAGCATAAATTCCCTAGTGATTTATCCTCCTAACTAGAATTTAAGCGTTTAATCTAGTTATGAAGTCTCCAAATTAACTTAAACTGAAAATAACAATTTATACTATTATTGAAAGGGAAACTAATCTAAACAAAATATATGATTGAAACATTATAATTACAAGTAACAATTAAACTACTTTATACTAAAACTAAACAAGCGAGATAACCCAGTGTGGTTATTCACCTGTGCAGATGTGTGAATCTAAATAAAAGACAGCTAATTAACTTAATTGAAAACCTTCAATCCTACCTCAGAAGTGAGGAACAAATCATAGTTTCTCAGAAACTATTATTCCCCACAGCTTCCCTGGCAATATTGAAAGTGAGCTTAACTGAAATAAAATGATTCACTACTCTATTTGATAATAACTTTGACAATTTAAACCTGGAGTTTACTGAGCAGAGGCAAATCCAGTTGTGTTGTAGCTTGTCCCCTCAGAGTGATCTCTTCGTTCTTGCATGTTCACGTGAATCCAGAAAGAGTAGGAGTATAGCAACATCGGCAAGGGAAGGCACTGGGACGACAATTACTTTGAAGTAAAAATGGCACAAAGCACAAGTAGGAGAGGGATGGCACAAGTGAACTGGCTTGGCCTATGCGATTCCTAGCAGGGTTGTTGCAGCAATGATAAAACAAAATGATAAACAACAGGTACTCAAACAATGAATAATAGTAGCTTCAGAGAAATACAACGAAGTACAAGTAGGAGAGGGATGGCACAAGAGAACAGAGCTTGGCCTATACGATTCCTAGCAGGATCGTTGTCGGTGTACAGTGAGGCATAACTAAATACTCAGAATTCTAATCCATGCTAAAATAAAATGATTCATAAAATAAATCTAGGACTGAGTATTGAAGACTAAAGCTCAAGAATGAAGACTCCAGACCAAAGAACCAAGACCATTTACTTGTAAACAAGCTACATATTTATAGCATTTGCAATGACTAGAAGGCAAGTTCAAATTGAACTCTCCCACCATTAAACAAAGATAAATCACTGTTCAGTCGGCAAAAACATAAATACAAGCTTTAGTGGTTGAGAAATGCGAGTGAAAATTGAATTTTCACGCTTGACGCGATCGTCGGAACATTCTGGAAAGCAGCGTACAGGACCGCCGCCCTGCGCAGGGCGACGGTTACAGGACCGCCGCCCTGGCCTGGGTGGCGGTTACAGGACCGCCGCCCTGGCTGGGTGACGGTTACAGGACCGCCGCCCTGGCTTGGGTGGCGGTTACAGGACCGCCGCCCCTGGCAAGGAGGCGGTCATGTAAATAACAACAAAACAAGGAGGAAAAAGAGAGAAAAGGCTAGGACAAAACGTGTAGAGGCTAGACAAGGATTTTTGGGATGCAAATGTATACTCAACAAGCTTTCTGGATTCCGAACACCTTGCGAAGAGATCTTAATCATCATTGGGGCATGTGTAACATCTTTCCGGTGGTGCAGTACATACAATTTTGGGTACGTACAGTTACCCAGACAGTGCCGGTTCCAATAGGATTTTAACTCCCTTGGAGGATGTCAATCCCAATGTCCAGGAAGATAATGATAAAATAGAAGATAAATAGATAACATGTAAGTAAATGAACAAAGGAACTTGATGTTGCAGGTGTGTAGATGGTGCTATTGATCTAATCCGAACACAATGTGCAACAAGAACCACGCTACGTGAACTAACAAATCATGGGTAGAGTATCATGGGGATTATAGTGTCATTATGAGGACATCATAAGGATAAAAATGATAAACAAGAAGATAAGAATTCAAAACAACATTTTCCCAGATTTTCTAACTTATTTCCTCCGGTTCGGTCGATCCAGGTCTTCTGGGTCTAGGTCCTTTGAAATATGGGAGAAACCCCATATTTATAGCTTGGAGGTGAGTTTAGATTGGGGTTAACAAGTAACCAGGGTTGGATGGAGTAACTTGAGTTAAGAGATATGATGTGATCGTGTGGGGACCATGGTTTGAATTATTAGATGGATCGGGGAACATGATTGACATGGTAGGTGAGATGATAGATTCCATTTGAAATTTAGAAAGGGGTGTCAGATGGGTATATTAATGTAGACACCTATAATTTAGCCTGAACAATTTAAATACTTAAATTATGCTGATTATCCCCTTTCACGCAAATTGGTGACATATCATCAATAATGCTCATGTTCTCTCCTATCATCATTAATTAATTACATTTCATTAATTAATTAACTCTTCTATCCAACAACGATGCCAATTAACGACTTTCCGTTAATCAACTCCCCTTTCTATCTACATTAATTAATTAATACCACCTTTCTACCTAGACTAGTTAATTATTATTAATTAATTAGCTTCCTCTTCCATTAAATCAATAAATCATCATTTATTTGATTAAATCCCTCTAATAGTCTAAATCATGCTAATTATTTCTCTAAAAAGCTTTTATAGGCTTACACACCTATTAATTAATCACTTTGGTTAATTAATAAACCCCCTTCATCCACATGAGTCACTAAAGGAAAAATTAAACTCTCCTAAAGTTAACTCAACCCTTTCTAAACCCCTTATCCATAACTAACTCAACATCTCTATTATCACACATACAAAGGGATGTAGAGATTCCTCTATCCATTGGGCTATATAAAGAGCCCCCCTCCTACCTTTACACTTACACCTATTCCATGAGAAACAAAATTGAAGCATATAACAAATACACTATAGCCATTTTGTCATCTTGGAGCATTCTTCATTGGAGAGGCTAGCTACTTTCATTTCTTGTATTCATCCATCCAAGTTTTGAAGTCATATGGAGATATGTCAAATGGTCTTGTAGCCATGGATTGACAAGACTCCATTCTTAAAAAACCTTGGGATTCAAACATACAATCAAACCTTTGATTGCTAAGGATCTAAGTAGGTTCATTTCAGTTTTAGCATTCAATAGAGATAGAGATTAATGGATTAACATGTTAGTTTGAATATTTCTTCATGTTATTGTTATCCAAAATGAGCCCCTGTTTATTTTAGCTAACTTGCCTTCATTCTTTCCATCCTTTTTCTTCAACTTCAATTTTCACACATTACAAACACTCAAAAGATTCTAGAAATGGATTCATTAGATAGGATTTTTCTTCCCCTTTCCAGAAAGGTAAAGAAGTCCTCCTAACTCCTTGTTTTTTTTTGAGTTATGGCTTGGCGGAGTTTGGAGGGAAAATTTGCCCTAGGTGGGCCCGCGAAGGTAAGATGGAAATTTTACCAAGGAAATTGGGGGGTTGGCGGAGGCGCAGTGAGAAATTTGGCACTTAGCCCTTTTGGGGTTAAAAGGCACAAAGACAAATTTTGGCCCACGGGCCCGATTAAGGAAGGAAGCAGACTCGCGGGGCCAGGGAGAAATTGTTGACACTTAGCCTCTTTGGCTATAAAACTCAAAGTCAAAAATTAGCCCGCGAGCCCACAAAGGAGAAGAGAAATATTTGGGCAACACCTCCACGCTAATCAAAGGCCAACACGTGTCATTTTTATGACACTTCAGCAAAACCATGGTGGGGGTAGGGAAGAAGTTAAGTTTTTTTTCCTTTTTGGTCAAAAAGGTTGTAGGTGAAGCTTGAGCCTACGATCCCATTAGCGAATTGGGAAGTGCCATGTGTCATTGGAGGAGTAGGGCATGGAGAGTTTTTAGGAAATTTTCCCAATTTGAAAAAGAGAGAACAAAGGTAGGTCTTCAGCCCGTGGATCATCTAGAGAGTGCCACGTGTCATGCGGACCTAAGGGGTTGTGGAGATTTTTGGGAAATCTTTCCAAAAGGGAAGAATTTTAAGTTTGACCCCACTGACCCCAATTTTGACTCTGTTTTTTACTAGTTTTCCCCTAAATATTCAAAGGGCAATATCTTTCGAACCAGAGCTTGATTTTTTACAATTTTGGTGTCAATGGAAAGCTAGTGAAATCATTTAAATGATGGACCCCTAAATTTTGAATTTTGATGGAGTTTTGCATAAGAAAAATGGGAAAACATCTCTGACATGAAAAAATTATAGAAAAGGACCCCAACCACCAAAATTAATAAAGTATGGGCCTCTTTCTTGCTCTATGAAGCAATGTACTTCGAAGTATGGGTTTTTTCATGGAAACCCATCATTTTGCCAATTAAATAGATCTTGTCAGTGGTTGAAGTTTCAAATCGATTTGCCTACGTTTTCTCATTTCCTTCATTTTGTTCAAGTGATAAAAGCCATTTTTGACTCATTTCTAACAAGTTGTTCATCATTCTTCTTTGCCTCTCCCTTCTTTTCTTCCCCCAAGGTCAAAAATGGAGTTTGAACCTCCTCCCCTTCTTTGTAAAGGAATTTTTTACCTCTTACCCATGAAATGATGTTCTGTGAAAACTTCTAGAGTAATACAAAATGTGTTTTGTGATTCATTTGTTCATCCTTGCTCGTTTTTTGGTTGTTTTCTTCTTACCTCTCTTCATTGCAGGTATTTGTGCCTGTTTGGATGTTCATTGTAGGTTTTGGAGCTATGTTCATGGAATTTTGGAACATTTTTAAAAAATCTATCTTTGGTCTATGATGCACTTTTCCATGGCAGTTTTGATAGATAATTATCATTTTCCTTCTCTGGTGTATCACCGTTTTAGTGTAGGATCTATTTTTTCTAGTTTTCTTTCTCTCCATGTCTCCTTGGAAGTTAGATTAGGATTATATTAGCTTGCCTATACTGGAATAGTTTGTGGTAGGTAGTTTAGGAAGAGGAACCAACCTTATCTCAAGAGCTTTCCCCCATTTGCAAAGTTCCCACACTTTGGGAAAGCTCAATGTTCTGCAATCACACCAAATGAATTTGCATTAGAAAAGCATATCAATAACTTATTTGTGGGTGTTGTGATTTTGCACTGATAGTTTTGGCACGCCCGATGAGACCTTAGAGGTCTTCCACTTAATTTTTGCAGGTTGATGTGTTCCTGTGAAAATTTCAGCCTTTAGAGGCACTTTCAAACACATCTGGCAACTCCATCTGATCAATAACTCATTCTTTGAGTTACAGACCTATTTTTAATCCATTTCCATTCACTCTTCTTCCCATATCTTTCATTATTTTCCAACATTTTATGAAGTTGTGTAATCATGACTTCATTTTTCCCATGGAATTTGAATTTGTTACAACAACAATGTTTCCCACCTCCAACATGTTTTTCAAATCCTCCAGCTCAACATTTTGATCAAATTCAAAACCAGTATGCATATTCATATGAGAAATTCCAAAATCAGTTTGGCTATGAAGTATATTAAGCACAAGAATATGCATATGATGAGGGTAGTCAAATGGAAGATGCTAGTTTATTGGAGAAGATCCAAAAGATGGAGGCAAAAATGGTGCAATCAAGAGCAACAACTCAAATGGATGCTTTTAGAATTGGTTTTAGGGCACCTTGTCCATGGGTTGGCCCTTTTCCAAAACACTACATCCATCAGGAGAAGCTAGACTTCATGGTGGAGATGCTGCCCCAACTTGCACAATGGACTATAGAGATAGAGGCCTATGAATTTGGTGTTGAGAAACCTTGTCAATGGGTAGGTTCTATACCATCATCTAGTTTTTCTCTTTCCATTCCTCAAGCAGCACCATCTCAATTTGGGCTTCAATTTCCAAGCTTCCCATTGGATGCTGCCCCAAGTGTTGATTTAATTTCTCCATTCCCCAGTCTTCGAATCCATCTCAATTCTTCTGTCCTTTTTCCTTTCTAAACATCCATCCCCTCCAAACAAACAAGAAGTTCCACCTCCCTTCCCACCAAAAACAATTGCAAAGATGGTTGAACCCCAACATACCACTCCTCTTTCTTTCCTAAGTCCATGTTGGGAAGATAATCAGAAAACCAATCAAGGACAATAAGAAGAGGAGCCCAACAGAAAATAAATGATAGAAAATCTGAAGAGTTAGGCTTCCAAATTTGGGTTTACAAAGATCCCCTTACTGGTTAAGCCTACAGAGGAGGTAAAGGTTGAAGAACAAGTGGTGGCCAAGGATGATTTTATAGCAGCAGAGAAGCAAGAAGATCAGTCATCAAGTTTCTTAGAGTGTAGTGTCCATGTTGGCACTCTGCTGGAAGAAGATACTGATCCAATAGAAGTTGCACAATCAGTCATGGAAGAGGAAATCTCTAAAAGAGATCTTGCAGCCCCAACTTGTCCTCTAGAGAAACAGATTGAAGAGTTTGATTTGACAAACTTCATGCTAGAGGAAGAGTTCAATCAAGAGCAAGTTGGTCTTCAAGTAGTTGAGGAAGAAGAATCTGCTCCAAATCCAAAAGAAGAGGAGCACATTCTAGCTATAGAGGAGAGAAATGCAGATCCAAGAGCTTCAAGCACAAAATAGGCTATAGAAGAACCTTCATTTTTTCCTTATACTTCATTCTCTTCAAGCTCCAACATTGAAGAAGAGTTTGATCTTTCAAACTTCATGTTGGAGGATAAAAGAAACCATGGTAAACAAGTTTTTGATCAAGAGAACACCATGGAGGAAGTTGAACATCTGCAGTAGGACAACAATGAGGCAATTTACCTGTCTAATTTGGAGGACTGTTTTGATGAAGAGGAACCGGTTGAAATCACACCATTTTCTCCTTCATCATCCACATTCCAAACACTTGAGCCTGTTGTCATGGAGGAGAGAATTCATTTGCAACAGTCTACATTTTATAGCAGCTCTTTGGGATCAAGTTTGGGAGATTTAAATCTTCCATGTTCTTAATTGGAGGAAGAAGGGAAAGAGCAGAAGAGTTTCATCACTTCTTCCATGCCATCCATGCAAGAAGGTCTATAAGAGGACTCCATTTTTGGAGTTGAAAATAAGAGAAATGGGCATATCAAATGCATCAAACCTTGCCTAATCAAGTATTTGGCTTCATTGGAGCAAAAGGAAAAGCCACAACCAGTCATGCTTACTTATGAGCATGAGTATGAGCTACAAAGTACCAAGGATTAGCTGCCATACCTATTCAATCCAAATGGAGAGCAACTAAAATAGGCATCTAATTTGTTTTCAGTTGACACCTAGCTGATTTGGGTGGAGGACCGAATTCTTCTTAGTTTTCCACTCATACTAATAGCCATGAATAGATCTAAATAATTTGCATGGCTGCCACTTTTGAGGAAGGGAAGCTATTTTGCACAACCAATTGCAGGGTTTGTTTAGCTTACCTTTGCTTCCAGTTAGAGTAGAGTAGGTAGGTTTTCTTTTAGCAGAAGAAGTGTTTGTGCAAAATCTGCATATCCAACTTAGGGTATGTATGATTTCCAATTTTGTACATATTTTTTGGTGTTGTTGTATTGCTCTTGCACAGTCCATTTCAGAAGTTTTTTGTGAAGATCAACTTCAAGTTTCAGTGGGTTTCCAAGTGGCTCAAAGGTCATATTTTTATAGTTCAGATTAGAGATGGTTATCAGGATTGACTACATGCCTAATGTATGCAAAAAATGCCACTAATCATTCATCTAACAAGCAGATGACCCCTCTGAGTCACCAAAATTGTTATCCAAAATGAGCCCCTACTTATTTTGGCTAACTTTCCTTCCTTGTGATTCAACTTAAATTTCCACACATTGTTAGCACTCAAAATATTTTGGAAATGGATTCATTAGATAGGATTTTTCTTCCCCTTTCCAGAAAGGTAAAGAAGTCCTCCTAACTCCTTGTATTTTTTGAGTTATGGCTCAGTGAAGTTTGGAGGGAAAATTTTCCCTAGGTGGGCCCGCAGAGGTAAGATGGAAATTTTGCCAAGGTGGGTTGGCAGAGGCACGGAGAGAAATTCAGAACTTAGCCCTTTTGGGGTTAAAAGGCACAAAGAAATTTTTTGGCCTGCGGGCTCGATGAAGAAAGGAAGCGGACTCGCGGGGCTAGGGAGAAATTGTTGACACTTAGCCTCTTTAACTATAAAAATCAAAGTAAAAAATTGGCCCGCGAGCCCATGAAGGAGAAGAGAAAGATTTGGGCAACACCTTCACACTAATCAGAGGCCAACACATGTCATTTTTATGACACGTCACTAGTGCTACGACGGGGGTCAGGAAGAAGTTAATTTTTTTTGCTTTTTGGTCAAAAAGGTTGAAGGTGAAGTTTGAGCCCATGATCCCATCAGGGAATTGGGAAGTGCCATGTGTCATCAGAGGAGTGGGATGTAAAGATTTTTTGGGAAATTTTCCCAATTTAAAAAAGAGAGAAAAAAGGTAGGTCTTCGGCCCGCAGATCATCCAGAAAGTGCCACTTGTCATGTGGACCTGAGGGGCCATGGAGATTTTTGGGAAATTTTTCCAAAAGGGAAAAATTTAAATTTTGACCCCACCGACCCCAAGTTTGACTCTATTTTTTACCAAATTTTCCCTAAATATTCATAGGGCCATATCTTTCGAACCAGAGCTCAGTTTTTCACGATTTTGGTGTCAATGGAAAGCTGTTGAAATCCTCTACACAATGGACCCCTCAATTTTGAATTTTGATGGAGTTTTGCATAAGAAAAATGGGAAAATGTCTCTGGAATGGAAAAATTATAGAAAATGACCCCAACCACTCGAAGCAATGTAATTCAAAGTATGGGAATTTTCATGGAAACCCATCATTTTGTAGGCCAATAAAATAGATATTGTTGGTGGTTGAAGTTTCAAATTGATTTGCCTACATTTTCTCATTTCCTTCATCTTCTTTAAGTGATAAAAGCCAGTTTTTGCTCATTTGTAAAAGGTTGTTCATCATTCTTCTCTTCCTCTCCCTTCTTTTCTTCCCCAGGGTCGAAAATGGAGTTTGAACCTCCTCCCCTACTCTGTAATGGATATTTTTTCCTCTTACCCATGAAATTATGATTCTATGCAAACTTCTGGAGCACTAAAAAAATGTGTTTTGTGATGCATTTGTCCATCCTTGCTCGTTTTTTGGTTGTTTTCTTCTTGCCTCTCTTCATTGCAGGTATTTGTGCATGTTTGGATGTTCATTGCAGGTTTTGGAGCTATGTTCATGGAATTTTGGAACATTTTTTTGTGTGAAATCTATCTTTGGTCTATGATGCACTTTTCCATCCTTTCCATTACTCACCTCTTCTTGTTCCATGGAAGTTTTGATAGATAATCAACATTTTCCTTCTCTGGTGTATCATCGTTTTAGTGTAGGCTCTATTTTTTCTAGTTTTCTTTCTCTCCTTGTCTCCTTGGAAGTTAGATTAGGATTATATTAGCTTGCCTACACTGGAATAGTTTGTGGCAGGTAGTTTAGGAAGAGGAACCAACCTTCTCTAGAGAGATTTCCCCCATTTGTAAAGTTCCCACACTTTGGGAAATCTCAATGTTGTGTAATCACACCAAATGACTTTTCCTTAGAAAAGAAGATCCATAACTCATTTGGGGGTGCTGTGATTTTGCACTAATAGTTATAATGTAAGGATGTTATTAGATTAGTTTTTCTTAAGCTGTAAGTATGATGGTGCATTGAACTTGATTTAGCTTTGTTTTAGGACTACTAGGTGTTAGTTCTAACTCTTTTTGCATTGCTAACAAATACATGTACACAATTAATACCCATGGATTGAATAATTTGTGAGAGATGGGGGATAATGCCAAAAACCTAATTATCAAATGGGTCCATATGGAGCTCATTTGATAATTAATTACATAAGGTGAGCAAATAGATGGGATTTTATTTAATTTAAGAAAAAGAAAAGCGAGAATGGAAATTGCATGAATGTGAGATGACAGAGGGGTGTTATACCAAAAATTGGTGTCTATAATAAGATATGAGTAGGTCCTTTTTCCATAGTAGACTTCAATGAAATGAAGTCTAATTTCCTTTTTAATTATCTTTTCCTACATCCTTATATAGTAAGGAAGTCTTCATCAGAAAGCACAACTTCACTAACTATAGATAGCAATCAGGATTTATATCAAAAAAATGTTAAATTAAGACTATGATTCATTTCAAAGGAATTGTCTTTCCTTTCCCTTATTACGGGTTAAATTCCATTATAAACACATTGTACATTATAAATTAATATCAAGTTAAATTATCATACCAACATTTGATTTAAATATACTCACAAAGATATAGTTGAATATCATGTAATAATGTCAACTTTGTAAGTTGCATCTTAACTAGAGAGGGTAGTACATCTTAACACCTCTTATCTCTAATTATTCCTTTCCAATCATAAAAGTATGTTATTGTTTGTAAAATAGAGAAATGTATATTATTTCCAATCATTCATGCCAAAAGGATTCTCATCAAGTACAAACAAATATCACACATCTTTTATTCAGCGAGGATTCATACATTTACAAGTCCAGACACTTCAGAAATTACTAATGTCAAACAACAATATTTAAATAAATTTCAGATACAACTTTCTTTTCCATCAAGTACATTTCAATAATGAAGCATATTTCATCATAAAAATGTCCATTCTCATTTATAAACAAATGTAACTTCCTAAAGATCTTTCTCCTTTCATCACTTATGAAGTCCATCTGCAAAATTGTTGGCATGGGTCAATTCATTGAATTGAGAATGATAAACACTAAACATTAAATCGATGTGCTTTTAGCTAACTGTTTCATAAAAATAACTCTGTTGTTATGAAATAGTCCTAAGCAATTTAGAAAGACAGCCAAAAGGAGTTACAATACTTAAATAAAAGAGAGAGAAAAAGAGATATACCAAAACAAAAGTAAGGATAGGTCAAGAAATATAACAAATTCAACATTTCATACTATTGTATTTTATCAAAGAAATTAAAACAGTAATTCAGATAAGTAACATTTCATCAAAATCTCAATACTATTTTCATATATTTCTTTGCATGGTCACTAACTCAGTTAAACATGTTTAACAGAAGAAGATAACTATCTTAACTATCTTTTAGGCATAGTTCAGTAGTAGATCATTACAAAATACTTCCATCTTAATATTTTGTTAACCTAAATTCATCCTAAAATATGAGATGCCGATAATCAAAATTAAAATCATAAGAATAAGTTTAGGATGATCCAAAACCTCATATCATTAAATGTGTCTCTGATTTGAGTATCCTAATACTCAAGCTCGGAATTAGGAACCAATTTAAGTTAAATTCAAGCAAACTAAAACAAACCTCATGAAAGGGTAAGATATTTTTAGCAATAAAATGAGTCGACACTCAATCCCAGAAGGATACAACATTGATATCATTAAGTTAAGAGATTAGAATGGAAAGGTTTTTCATTCAGCTCCAACTCAATTAAACATCTAAATATTTTCTACCAAACACAAAGATATATTCAAAATTTTCCAACCAACACAATATTCTATACAATTATTATTAAATTTAGCTATACTGCCCTAACAACAATCTGCAATCAATATTACCAGATAGCCCATAAGTTGCATAATGAACAGAACAAAGAAAGACAACACCTTTACCAAGCTTGAAAGCTGAAGAATGTTAAACGAAAGAGAGAGAGATTACTTCCTCATAGTTCTAAGAATGATTATAAAGAGAACCTTGAGAAACCAATAACATATATCGATAAGGTCATTGATTAAATGTTAAAAATTAAAATCTAAAACTAATATCTAATTAGGGTTAGAATTGAATGAACAACAACCAAGAGAAGAAAGGAAACAATGAACAACAATCATTTTATTACTCTTCATCATTCATGGAGATAGTAAAGATAGCCTTGATTTCCACAAGCTGACAAATAATCCATTTCTGAAAAGATACAGAGATGAAAGGATTAACTTAATAGAAGCGTAAGTCTGAACAAACTTTCAAACTCATATCCATAAAGGAAAATAAGTTTATAATATGATTTAACCAAAACAGGAGTCATCGTTACCTTTTTCACGAAGAACATGACTAAAGATCTGAAAGAATCAGAACTGGGTTTAATGGCCCAAATTCTAAGAAACATGAAAACTAAAATACATCAAAACAATGATAGCCAATGATAAGAAATAAAACACATTTTTCCAAGTTTGAGCATTCCATCAGTACTCAGAAGAATATGTTTAAGTAGACTTCACAAAATTTTTATCTTCCCTAAAGATTCAAGTAAGATTCAATAACAGTCAAGGTAATCAAAAAAAATTTTTTTTTTGATAACTGAAGTTTTCCAACCGAAATAGAGCAAGTTCCACAGATTAAAGCAAACCAAGCCACCTGCACGATTTAAAAAATTCAACCAGATCACAAACAGTTTTTCGACTTGATCCCAAGCCCTTACAAAGAGACTAAAGCATAACCCAACTATCCATATAAGAAAAATGAAACCCAGATCATACTTTCCATCATTTCGACATGGTCAATAAAGAATTTCCAAAACAACACAAAAAACACAAGCAAAGTAATCTTTTCAACTAGAAAAACTTGATTATTCCTAAGATCAGAGTTATCTTAATGAGTCATTTAAGTAAAAGAATAAAACTTAATGGATAGAGCATATCATACCTGATTGCACTTTTCCTTCACTAATTTGCAGAAGATTCCCAAACAGAGCTTTGATAGCTTCTTCCCCTCCACGAAACATCAACAAAACCTTCGACACTGTCTAATTCTATTATAGTTTTCATAGTTCCCACTCAAATAGTTTCATGTTAAGCAAGAATAATAGTCATGAAATAATCAAACTAAAGGTTCGAAGAGTAGAAACAACCTCATGCAAAGCTCAGAATTGAAACGAACAAAACAACCAAAACCCCCTCATGCACCTTCCTAGGTAGTTTTTACCGATTTCAAAAACATTAAATGCACAATAGGACTGTTAGTTACCTCTAATTCCCACACCACCACCATCTCTATATTTAACAATGAATAAATTTGAATTTTGCATGCAAATAAGCTCAGCTGAGGTGCCAACTTAGCCTTATCTATTTCTCCTCATGCTTATGCCAAAATTGGCAGCACCAAAGGATAAGGTTACATTAACTCCCAATTAATGTCTAGAAATCAATGCCACTGACCAACCCATTTACCATGTTGCTCCATATGTCCCCTTAGGCTATCCATTCCCTTAGTTAGGTTAGACATTAATTTAGGAAATCAACATAGGTCCATAGGCATGTCTTTATTTTAAGTCATAACATCCCAATTAACAAACATTGAAGAGACATAGGTTAGACTTAACTTAAGGATATAGTCACTAACATTAGAACATAGTTATATTAGGTTCCCCATTCATAGCAATTATGCATTATACTAAAAAAAAAGAACTAGAATAATCATCAAAATTCAAATATGTAGCAAGGGTTTGAAGAATTCATTCTTTCCTTAGCACAGTCAGAATCTAGAGATCACCTAATCTATCTGACTTGGTCATTATGACCACAAAGTATGAATTAAAAGTATACCTTGGATCAATAGAATTAATCCAAGGTAATGTTATTCTGAAAAAAGAATTTAAGAAAACAGAAACTAAATTTCTCAATGCAAAGCAGTGACTTATTCTACATAAAAGAGATGGATTGCTTCATATTTAATTAAGACAAGAACTAAAAAAATGTACCTATCCAACAAATGTATTATTATCTGCTGCAAACATGATTTCCTAAGTCATAAGAGTACACCATCTTAAGACAAAATCACATGTCAATGTTTGAACCTTCTATAATAAAAGTCATCATAGGTTCCAGTCATGTTGGAGGTGTTACATACCTCCTTCCTAAAAAACATCATCATCCTAATGATTAACTTAGTCAAATAACTTCAATCAGGAATATAACAAAATTATAATTCTTTTATTCATAAGTTCATAACAGAACCAAATTTGAGAAATTCAAATTTTCATAATTGTTCAGCATTAAAACAATTGTTTCAATACTAATGAATTTAATATCTGCCTAAAACTGACAGATTTATTGATATAGAAAGAATAAAATATTCAAGTTTTATTAATCAACAAAATCAAATTTGTTCAAATAAATGTGGAAAATCAGTTTTCATATCCTCGAAGTTTTCCCATGTTTCACTTTCTTCATTAAACTTGATGTAACCTAGAATTCACTAGTAAAAGCCCAAGCGCAGTGGCACATCACTCAACCTAGACTGAGCACTCACCTGAAGTGCACAAAGGTACCAGGCCACTATTTAGGGTTGATTTTACATTAGGTTAACATGATGAAGACTTAATACATTTAGATCCATTATTAATATAACATTATACAGAGCATATCAAAATCTAGATCTTAAAGAATCATGAATCACACGATAAACATAACAAAATCATTTATGTAGTAATAAACTAAAACCCTAATTAACACCTTGATTCATCCAATAACCTCCATTATATTAAATGCAGTAGTAATACCCAGAAGCTTCCTTACAATAATAATAATATATTCTTATGCACGTAGCAAAACTTGACTGCATAACTTCATACTAACTCTGATCTCACACTCTCATACTTATATATATCTTTGTATATCTCATACTACACAGACCAATACATATTTATAGGGGTGGGGAATTTCCATTCACCACTTATTTGATCCCAAAATAGGTCGCATGCTATTATTAGCCACATGTTGTTACAATAATAGTCACACATGCAAGTGTGTTAACAATATACTTCTTCTAGTTAACTTTCAGTAGTAAATATATTCTTAGTCTGTACCCATGTAAAGCGATTTGTAGTCGATCCTCCAAAAATAGCCAATGTGTGTCGCGCAAGTCTTTAACTAGTTTGTGTGTTTAGAATGCTATCTCCAAAAATAACTCGTACACATGAAAATGGCTAAGTCCCAAATCTATCTCTCTTCTTCGCGCACAATTCTTTCTTGATCCTTCCACACCTTTGAATTCACTTTGTTCTTCCGCGTGAACCTTTTGTATGTTTTTCACTAAGTGCCATATTTTGACTAACCAACATTACCCCACACTAATTGCATTGCCACCCCAGCAATGGTTGTCTCCAAAATGAATCAAAGAATATGAATAGAAGAGTAGAAAGAATTTTTATGAATAAAAGATTGACTTTACCTTGCAACATCTACTTCAACCGGAAGAATCAATTCTGGAAATTCTCCTTTTATTTCCACCTCTACATTCTACCAATCATTGAGCGCAACCTCTACCTTTTCTGGGATATCTACTGTAATTGACTCTATCTCATCTCGTGCAATCTCTCCTTTCTTATTCTGCAGGACCAAAACAATGTTGGACATTGCAGTCTTTCTTCCTTCTAATAAGTTCATCTTTTGCGCGATGAGTTGCCCAATCTCATCTAGCCTTTCCTTGTGTGGTTCTTATGCTACTATAAGGGCCTCATGATTCTTCTTGAAAAGTACTAATCATTCCATGTGGCCCAAGGTCTCATCCTTCATGGATTTTAGGACTTCATTAACTTCCATAATGGTCCTGGTTCTTATAACGACTTCTAGGGCTGTACAAATATTCAACATTTGATTTGCTTTCTTCAGTTCCTCCTATAAGCTATGGAGCAATGCCTCATATGATGAAATCTTCCTCATCACCAAAGCCTTTTCCCTATCCACTTCTTGAGGTGGATCCTTTGGTGCTAGTATGCACAGAGGTCCATCTTCAAACACCAAGTCCTCTAAGGTACGTACATAATGCATTGTTGAAGGAAATTTTTTTGGTACCTTGGATTCTAGGTGTGGTCTTGCCTTTATGAAAAAGTCTCCAATTTCCTCTGACATGCTTATAAATGCACTATTCTTATTTTGCTCCAAGTCCTTTTCTTTTTTTAGGTGTGCTATTTCTACATCCTTAGTTTTGAGTTCTTCTCTTAGTGCCCTAATTGTTGCAGCCTTATCCACATTTCATCATGCCACCTCTGTCGAGACTTTCACCAAATCATTACTCACTTGTTCATTTGACATAGAAGTAGGCTTTATTGTTATGTGTCTGGCCTAAGGTGTCTTCTTTAACCTCCTTGATACACATGACTCTTCACATACATCAAAATCCAGTTTTTCCATGTGTGTGTGCATAGACCATGACAACTACTTCCTTGTGCACATTATTGCCATATCTTCATCCATCAGCTCCCACCCATACAACTCCTTTGGTGTCACTTTGCTTTGAAAATGGGCCCGAAAAATTTTACCTGTGTCCTCACCATAGCCCATGACCATTGCAACATATTCTCCACTTGTTATTTTCGATCTTGACCCCTTATGAACTTGAGCATCAAGATTTGGAGCTTGTTCTACTATTCCCTGAGTATTCTCTTGTGATGTCTCACTTACCACCTTTTCTCCTTCTTCTCCATCATTTCTTCATCCTTTAGATCTTCTACATTCTTTGGAGGTGTAGGAGATTCAGATGTGATTTCCTCAAACTCTTCCTCCTCCACATCTAGCTTCAACTTTATCCTTCTATTCTCAGTTTTCTCCTTCTGTGGAGAGATCTGAGGTGATATGCACATTGATTGTGGAGTAGCACCTTGGGTTTTGGTTCTTTTTAATACCCTTTTGAAATGAGTGCACTCTTCTTGTACTACATCTAAGTCCTCATCATCTCCCTCTTATGGCTAGGGTGGAGTAGTTGTGTGCTCAGCTTCTACCCTATCTAGAGGATTCCTCCTACCTTTGTGCTCCAAACCACCACTATCTTCATACTCCTCTTCTTCATCATCTACTTCTATTTTCTCTGTGGGCTTAGGTGCTGGAACATTTCCCATTGTATGCTTACCTTTTGGTGGCCCTGGGAGTGCATGAACTCATTCTCCACATACTTATTATTTTCCATAGCTTGGGCTTGAGTTGAAGGTATACAAGCACTACTCCGGTGTCCCCAACTACCAAGCTTATAGGATTCATGCTTATAACATCTGAGATTAGCCTCTCAATGTAGGAAGTCCGTCCTGGATATACATATGTCTTTCTGAATGTACGATAGTTGTAATCTACCTTGTCTGCATTGAATCTTAGGCAGTGCACGCATCTGAAAACCGGTGAATTGATTCCTAGAAATATCATGTTGTGAAGGCATATTGTAATTTGCACCATGGGCTCCAAGACTCATCTTTCATGGTGAACCATGTGATGCAAAAGTGCTGGTATAACCGCGAACTACACTACCTTTCCTACTACCAAAGGTAAATCCTTGGGTATGTGCCATTCTTCTTTGAATGCTGTGCGGAGCCTATCATACCACTTCTCTGTCCTTTGCTTGAATGGTCTGCTCTTTAATCCTTCGCACAAGAACTTGCCAAATATTTCCACAAGTGACTTGTTCTCCATAGGGTATTCCTATATTTTCTCCTTTGGCCCATCGGGCACCCCAATATCCATAAACACCTAGAGACAATAGAACAGCCCCGAAACTAATTTTCTCTCATGTGCATGGGCTTCTTTAATGATAGTTTCCGTGATGTAACTAAAGATTTTGTAAGTCACTGCCTGTGACATATTCTTCGCAATGTGTAGCCACATTGTGTTTACTTATGACCATCTTTCTTGGTCATTCAAATTTGTTACCAATTGTGCAGCTGCTTGTATGATTGGGTACTTCTTTAGTTTATTAATGTCCATTGCCACGCAGACCCTTGGAATACCCCAACTCCTTCCTTGTCTCCAGGATTTTGCATCCTTATCAGTTAAATCACTGTTTAGATCTACCCATGTGCTTTTTAACCGTGTTATTATTGAGATCAATGTAGCTATGATCCTTTCCCTACATCCTAAAAAGTAGAAAATATCTTCATGTACCCTACTCATCAACAATTAGTACAAGGTTTCATATTTACCGAAGTAGGGGAGCTTTTACAACTGGTAAACTCCAATCTGTTTTGACAACTTCTCCCCAATTTCATCATACACTGGCATATCTTTTGCTGTGCACTTATTTGTCTTTGTGTTTAATAACACATCGAGATCCTTCTTATTTCTAGGTGTATGATGATTGTAATCACTAATCTTGTCTCTTTCTAGATGTGGGAATCCCATTCCTGACCCATAATCACACCCTTCAGATACTGAATTTATGAGAAATTACTCTCAGGAGTGATTTCAACCTCTGCTTTCACTTTATTCTTCCCCTTAGCTCCTGTGGTAAGTGCTTTTTTTGGTGCCATCTATAACTTGCAATCTTATAACTTCAAATACTTGCCTTTTATCTCCTGTAAAATGAAAACCCTAACCCCAGCACGATTCAGCGTGCCCTGGTTGAAATTACGTGCCCTAGCTCTTTTGTAGTGCCTTCCTTCACTCAAACCCTTTGCAACTTGGGAAAAAAAGATTCCTCTGTGCACACAGATCCACTCTTCACATCTTGATTCACACTCTTTGTACCTGAATACTCTTCTCGCAGGTCAGTCACACTTGAATCTTTCAAATTATCACGATTGCAACAGTAAGAATGAACTATCATCCCCTCCTTTTATATATTTTTAGAAAGTTAATGTATTTAAGTCTCCTTCACCTACCAACAATCCTCATTAATTGATCCTTTTTTCCATTTTCTGTGCAATACATTTTTGTGCCCAAGCTCATAGCCTTCTAGCGCACCCTCCTACCTTTTGGCTACATACTTCTCTTTAGTGTGCTTCCATGTGCACTTGAGTACCTTGTCACTGCATCTTCCACTGGTAGTATACACAGCATCTGCTTACCTCATGTTATACTTGTTTCTTCATTCCTATCTCTATCTATGGTCCTCTGTGTCCAAAAGTAATCTCTTTATATTTCTAACAATTATCCAACCTTTGAATAACACCCGTAGTAGTTAGTTCCTTTCATGTGTACTTATTTTCAATCAGCCCTATACTTAGATATCAACAAGCTACCCCACACTGAAGGGCATGCGCAGTCCTCTACGCATAAAAATGCTTCTCCAAATAGTAATTAGCTTATAGCGCACATAATCATGCTTATTACACAAAAAAACCAACTAAATTGACAAAACATTGTGACAAATAAGGAAACACATTAAGGAAAATACAGAAGTGAAAACCTTATCTAAATGGACAATAATACCTTATTACAAACACCAAGAAGACGTATTCATAGCAAGGATTCAACCTAATCCAGTTGAAGTATCCAGGTAACCAGTATTCCATCAAGTGCCTCTAATTGGTAAGCGTCCCGATTTCAAGTATGTGAGTGATAACATACGACCCCAACCAATGTACTTTGAGTTTTCTTGGATGGTGCAAAAAAAATTTGAATCATAAAGGAGCACCATTTGTCCTATCTCAAGAACTTTTTATTCTTGATGTGCTTATCATGCCATGTTTTTTGCCTGGCCTTCTCTTGTTTTTGACTCTAACATGTCTATTGCTCGTTGCTCATCCAACTTGATTAAATTTTCAATCTATTCTTCTAATGTTTGCTCATCAGCTAGGACCTCTAGCATGCACACAATACCCAAAGAAGGTAACATAAATTTCCATAAGAAGAATTGCTTCTGCGCCAAACACTAACTGAAATGGTGTGGCTTTACTCAAACTTTTATATGTTGTTCAATATGCCCAAAGAAATATAGATACTTTATTATCCCAATCCTTTCTTCCAACATCACAGATTTTTTTCAATGTCTGGCTCCAAATTTTGTTGAATGCCTCAACAATTCCACTTTCTTAAGGATGATAGGGTTTAGTCTTATGGTTTGCAATCATGAATTCATCCAATAAAATTCTAAATGTCTCATTTAGAAAGTGTGTGGCCCTATCACTAGTAAAACTTACAAGGACATCCATACTTCGTAATAACATTTTCCCATAGAAACCTAGTTATTGTAGCCATTGTACAATGCTTTATATGTGCTGCTTCTGCCCACCTTGTCAGATAATTTGTGCATGTAACGATATAACGCGAACCTATTCTTCGCTCGGTTGGGGAAATAGGGCCTACAAAGTCAATTTCCCATTTCTCGAACATGGTTCTGCACTTGCAATCAGGCCTTAATGGCATTTTATCTCTTGTTCCCTACTTTACCAAGGCACTGGTAGTGGTCACAATCCTTGCAATACTTGACTTACAATCCTTGTATAAAATGTTTCCCACCAAAAACCTGCTAGAAGGATTTTTTACGCTAGTTGCATTCGTTTTATAGCGTCCTCCTACAATTCCGCCATGTGTTTCCTCCACGATATGCAATGCACTCATGTTCTAATAGACACCGGTGCAAATACCTCATCACGGCCTAACTTGTATAAGTCTCCACCTATTAACATGTAAGGTGTGGTGCGTATGGCTAAGTTGTTTCCTTCTCTAAAGATCTTCATTCCTTCGGTGGCACACCCATTCGTAGAAAGACAACAATGTCCTCTAATTCTGAGGGTGTGTTGTAACAATGTATAACTATGCATCTAACATGGTATCTTCAATTTCTATGTGCTTCTTCTCCTGACTGTATCCTTGGATAAATGGTCAAGTCCCGAATTACTTTCCCATGGTTTCACCACAACCATAAAATCAAATTCTTGAAATAAGAGTACCCACCTAGCATATGCGCCCTTGTAAAATAGGCTTATTTACCAAATACTTCAATACCATGTGATCAGTAAAAATTACAAATGGTGTTGCCAATAGGTATTTCCTAAATTTATGTAGTGCATAGATCATTGACAAAGCTTCATGCTCTGTAGTTGTGTAATTATGTTCTACAAGAGTCAACTTTCTACTAGCAAAACATATAGGATGATATAACAATACCTTCATTCTAGGTTGAGCCAATACCACACTCTAATGGTCATGCCCTGAGGCATCCACATGTACATGAAATGGTTGGTCCCATAAAGGAAAATGTAAGAATAGCATGTGGTAGTAAGATTATCTCCTTTAATGTCTCAAATGCGCATTTGTTGTGGTTCTCCATAGTATAATGTACCCTTTCCTTTTAGTAACTCCTCCAAAGGTGCACAAAACCTTGGCATATCCTTTAATATTTTTCCTGTAATATCCCGTATGACCCAAAAATCCATGCACCTCTGCTCTGACTGGTAGGCTCTTTTAGGCCGATAATGAATGCAAACTTAGCTGGATCGACCAACAAACCTTCCTTATATGATTATGTGTCCTAACAATATTCCAAATGGAGTCGTGAAAACATATGTCTTGATGTTCAAAGAGATACTCAACTATCTACATCTTTCAAACATTAAGCGTTAGATTGTCACAATGATCTTTGACTAATCTATACACCATCCAATCATCTAAATAGACCTGTAAGAAGTTGTGAATAAAACTCTTTAAAATGTTTGAACAACTATGCATGAAAATACAGCAGAAGGCATGTTTTTAGTTCAAAAGGCATCACAATATAGGTGAATCTACTTCATTCAGTAGTGAAAGTAGTCTTTTCCTTATCCTCCTAGGAAATCCTAACCTGATGATACCTAGAGAACCCATTTCTAAATGAATAGATTTCGCGCCCAGCTAAAACCTTCTAGTATTTCCTCAGTGAATGGGGTAGGAAAGGAATCAGTCACACATGCAACATTTAGCTCCCTGTATTCCACACAAATCCTAATCCTCCCATCCTTATTTGATACTAATCACCATTGGAATAACCCATTTTGACTCATCAAGATTACCTTGATGATGCCAGATCTTCAACATTTTTTCAATCTCTTCTTTGACCTTTTCATACAGATTGGGATTCATCCTATAGGGTCTCTTTCTAATTGGGTGCACACCCTCTTTAACTTTATCTTCATCTCCCCAAATGATTCATGTACACCTTTAAGCTCGTGGTACCCCCAAGGGAATAAATCCTGATAATCCTTAGTAACTCTATGATTTTTTCCACTTCAAAGTCTGACCAATAGTCTCCAATTATAGCCTCCTTAGGTTCTACATCCAAACCAATATTCACTTTTTTTGTCTTTACAGGTTCATGGTAGGCATGCATTATTATATGCACTGTTAACACCTCACACCTACCTGTTGTATGGTTTACATCTAGATTTTCTACTTCCTCATCATCCACTAAGTAGACCATTTTTCCTTTTTCTTTCTCAAGGCAAGTGCATTCTGAAGTATATGTGGCATCTGAACTTATTCTCTTCATCAAAATGTGCTCTTTAAGTTTCATGCATCCAATAAATCCTGAATATTTCTTCCTACCTTGGCACTATCTCTCATAGTTAAGCACTTTATGAACCTTAATGATTCATCCATCCGAGGCTTAGTAGAGAAGAAGTCAAACATCTGGGTCATTACTTCAATTAAATCCTGCCAATTTCCAGTCTCTCTATGGAGTTCTACATATACATACCAAGCACGCGTGCAACCATGTAAAGTGGAATAAAACTTGTACACCCAGATCAAAGGTGGTAAAGCTTCTTATCCCTCTATCTAGAGTCTCTCACACTGCTTGAACGTGGTGCTGAGGAGGGTTGATTACCATGATAAGTGCATATTTGAGTAGGTGCATTTCTCCTGAAGAACCTAACAAGAGCAATCCTAATTTCATTCCATCTAAAAGGTATGAGGTTATCCTGGGTATCCCACAAACATGTTGTATCTCAAGAAAGGTATAGCTAAGCATCCTTCCTCTTTTGAACTCGTCTACCTTTTCTCCATCTCATAGGAATAACATCAGGGTCGGCTCCCCTAGAATAACTGTTGTAAATTCTTTCCTCCTAGGCACTTGAATGAGTGCAGGAAATATGCCTCTTTACTTCAACCCCTACCAACTCATAAGTGTTATGAACCCAATTATCACAAGCAACACTAGTAGTATCACTAATAGACTGTGCATCCTCCCACTAAATAATTCCTTCTTTACATGGCTCGATAACTTTGGATCCCTAGATGGTACACACATAAATCCTATTCAGGTATTCTTCACCTAAGGGCTCAACATAGGGCACATATTTTCCATCTGTTAAAGGAATAATAACTCTTTCCTCCTTTGTTTTCAAAGTTGATATAACCCTTATTGAACCAAAGATCATCATTATTTGTATAACACCAAGGATGCCCCAATAGAGTTGAGAAGCTATCTGACTCTTCTAACACTAAAACATCAAAATCTCCAGTGAACTTGCCTCCATGTATTGTAATGGATCATCTTTAAAACTCCAATGGGAGTGGCCTTAGTCTTGATTAGCCATGAACAACACATTAGAGGATGGTTGCAATGGGGGTCTTCCCATTTGATTCCATGCATCTAAGGTAAGAACATTAACTTCCATGCCCATGTATCAATTGGTATATTACTCAATAGCCATCCATCCACAACAACATTCAAGAGTTATTTCCTTATCATAATCTAGGATGTTGAGGGGGAAGATTAGCATGCATGATCTGTCATCTCAGTCTAAGTACTTGCACCACTTTGTAGTGTTTCCTTTTAACAAATTCCCTAACAGTGGAATGATATCCTCTTGATGCAACATCTTGCACACTTCTCTGAAATCATCCATATCTGACTTGGACTATCTCAATGCTTTTCTTTTGCTCCATCTTCCATGATTGCTCCTTTAAATATTATATTTCACCCTGAAGATTCTTGAGTACCTCCATGGTTTCTTGATAAACCTCCTTCTGATGGGTAGGGTCTAGGTACCGTGCATGTAGAACCTCCTTCTTAGTAATGGTAGGCTTCTACTACAATGCCTCTTTGTGTGCGTTGCCTTAGCTCGTGGTCATGATCAGTTTAGGTTGCAATGCCTCTGAATCTGGTTCTAACTTTGGCATCCACTGATTTTCCACAACTTTTGTATCCTTAACCATACCTGGGGCCTTTGTTTTCTTGTTCGATGTTGTTGGCTAAGATGTTCATACAAGTCTGGGAACTCATCATAATCTATGATTCTTTCCACATGGAAAAAACATGTAATATTTTGATGACATTCACACCTATAGTGTAGGAGATCTACATGTGACACATTCAGAGAGGGAACTTTCTTCTTCCACCACCACGGCCTCGTCCTCCATATCCTCCTCAAAATGCTCGACCTCTACCATAACCTCCTTCAAAACATCCTTCACTCTGATCATAGCATGCCTGATTGTGATCCCGATATTGATGCTCGTTCTTTCCTTTAGAGTTATTTAAAACTCCTGTCTATCATACACCAATGTCTATAGCATTCAAATTCGTGTCTCACGACCCCTTGTGACCCGCATCCCATTTCGCAACCTAACCTCATTACCTAAACTTTACACAATTATTTATTAATTACCTTGTAATTGATAAATCCACATCACCTTACCCGCCACCTCACTTTGCCACCTCATCATGACCTAGCCCTAACCCTAAACTAACCTAATTAAGACCCATGACTTGGTCTAGACTCACATCCATAACTAATGCCTCCTTACTCGCACCCAAAGCCGACCTTCTAGCCACTTGACCAAGCCCGCAACTGATCCCTCGGGAGAAAAACAGGGAAGGTGGGCTATTTTACTAAAAATAGCCTACTTTTTCCTAACCGATGCCGGTTCCTACTCGACCGCCGTCGGTTACGCAACCGCCATCGGTTCCCTGTAAATGGGCTCCCCAAACCAAAACAACGGATCGGAATTTCATTTTGGAGATCAGTCGAAGGATTTCTGGATCAACAGAGAGCATTGCGAGCGAGGAACAGAGTCCAGAACTTCACTTGACCAAGCAGAGACGAGTGAAGAAACCAGAAGAGTTGGCAGCCAAGGAGATCAACTTGCACCTTCATCAAAAACCAGTAAGTTACATCTTGCATGTCCTCCATTATAACATTTCTTATGCTTCTTGGAATCTCAGTCCTCCTAAATCCATTTCTGAATCCATTATCCAACGTACCATTGCCTCTAACTGTCATTCTTTTGCTTCTAACCATCCCATTTCCTAATACTATCCAAAAACCAGCCATTACAAACACCACAACCAGCCCAGAAGATCCTAGAACCCACCGGTATCGGTTATCAGTAACCGGCATCGGTTATAGGTAACCGGCATCGGTTCCTTTGATCAAAAACCAGGAAAAACAGCCTTTCCCCTACCCAGTTCAGCCAAGCAATTTAATTGATATTTTACAGTCTTTTGTGTTAATTCACGTTAGCAGGGAAACTGACCACCTTCGAAAGGAAGTTTTACATTTCCTGGGCCCAAGGCAGTTTCCTCATTTATTGTTTAATCAAATCTTGTGGTCTTGTGTTCTTATTTGCAGGTAGTCCTTCCCAGACAAAAAGGAGTTCTCCGCAGTCAACCTGATCTTTCTCTACGGTACGCGCACATCATCTCGACATTCTACAGGTATTCCTCCTAACCCTAACCTTATCTGTTTCTAAAAGGAACGAAGCATTTTCCTAGTGAAACATTTTGGCACGCCCGGTGGGACCCATTTTGGGTTTATCTTTATTTCTTGCTTGCTTTCATATAGGGAGCATACTTGCTGTTTTCTTCTTCTAGAGATATTCACAAGGTATTTTATTATTCTGGTAAAAGAACTTGCTTTGTTTTTGCATCTTGCATTAGTAAAAGTCATCTCTTTTGCTTCATCGAATATCACTTTCGATTTGGGTTTTAAAACACATGCATTGCATTCCTGCCTGTTGTTTTTCAATTCTAGTGAACATAGATTAAGTAACAGGTCGTACACGTGGGGGTGATATCCACGGTATTGACAGGAAATTAATCTTACATTCACTGCACAACACATACCGAATCACTTCACAATTAACACAACAGCTCAAACATCCCCCCTTTTTCCGCGGTATTCCTCCGCCCGATTGAGGTAACCTTATAAGCCAAAACAACTTGACATTTCCCCTAAGTCTCTTGTTTAGGATTCTGACATCATTCTACGTCTAAAGGCATAAGCCCACAATAATTAAAATTAACCCTAAGGTTAATCTCTGGATTTGCGTGTGCATCTTGCTTGTTTGCTGTTCTGTTTTCTCTGTCATACTCTGTCTTTTGTGATCAATAAGTTGATAAATATACTCAACGTTGCTAAAAATCAAATTAGCAGCCCTTTGTATCTTCTTATCCTAGATTTTTGACACCGGCATCGGTTAAGGGACCGACGTCGTTTCCCCTGTGACCGACAGCGGTTAGTAAACCGATATCGGTTACTGTCTCCATCAGCCCCTGACAAACCAGCAACTTGCCAAATTCATCATTCTGAGGTTGTTTTTGTTCTTGATAGATTGAAACTTTACCGTGAACTGCTGTCCATGGTTGTTATCACTCGAAAGCAAGCCGCCGCCATGGTTTCACACGCTTGCTCTGTTTCTTTGCCTGAATCACCCCCTTCACCTTCTGTGGGGAATCCTACTGATACCAGTGAGGTTCCTAAAATTCCTGTGGGAGATAAGGACTTTGCCAAGTTTCTGGATGCTAATTCCAGCGCTGTACAATACTATTTGTCTCATACCCCTGACCGTACACCTGATGGTCAGCTCCTTGTAGGTATGCCTATCAGTATAGCTGCTCATTTAGCTCCCACTCCACCTGGTAATATAGCCTTGCTTCCTGCATCTCTAGCCCCGTCTCCCAATCTGACAGCTGCAGAGGTTCATACCACCCCGATTAGCTTTCCTTTTGTTAATCTTGGACCCCACGTATCGTTACCACCAACTGCCCCTACCTCATCTCTTTTGCAGACTGCTCCATTCATGACTTGCTCTCTGCCACCTATCCACACGAGCTTTCCTTCTCAAGCTCCGCCTACCTTTTCATTCCCATACACGTATCCAGTAACCTCAACACCTTATATGGGACATCCCTATTCTGGTGCACCATCATCTCATCCAACCACTGATTTCATCAAACAAATGATGGACAAAATGCAAAATCTGGAGGCTTCGGTTTCGGGAAGTCGTAGCGCCTTGACATACGAACAAGTTTGTCGGGAGCCCATTCACCCTTCTGTCCCCCTTCATTCATATCCTCCTCAATGGGAGTTGCCGAAATTTACTCGTTTTAATAGTAAGGAGGATCCTCAACAACACTTGCGATCATTTAGACATGCTTGTTATTTGATTGCCCATAATGACGCCTTGTTACTCCGCACCTTCCCTATGTCCTTATCAGGACCCGCCCTGGAGTGGTACAGTGCTTTAACCCAGCACTCGATCTTCTCTTTTAACCAACTAGCCCAATCTTTCTTGGATCATTTCTCCATTAACATTGCTAAGAAAGTATCTATCACCGACCTTTATGCCATCCGACAATTTGAGGACGAATCTATCGCAGATTTCGTTGGACGATGGCGGGGCCTTATCAACCAACTTACGTATGCCTTGCCTCAAACCGAACTTATCGAACTCTTTACGCGGGCCTGCGCTAAGCACATCTCCCCTACCCTCCAAATCCAAACTTTCCGTACATTCGACGAGGCCTTTACTATGGCTCGAAAATTAGAAATTCGAGCCTTAGAGGAAGAGAAATTGCGGTTGCGCAACAAGAACTCCACTTTCAGAACTCCTGATTCTACCAATAAACCAAATACCACCACTCCTCACGCGTCCACCTCTTCTAAATCAAAAGGAGCTGTCCACGCGGTGATGGTCAAATCCCAACCACCGTCCAATACTCCACCAAAAACCACTTATAAATACAAAGCCGAGCCCATCAACTACACTCCCTTGGGAGAAACCTATGGTGTGATATTGGAGAAATTGCTCAAAGCTGGGGCTATCACCTTGCCCCCTGTTAAACCTCACTCTGGGTTTGACTCCACCCGCGCAATACCTTCCTGGTACAAAGAAAATGACTTTTGTAACTTTCACCGCGTAAAAGGACATAGTCATGAAAACTGCAAGATGTTGAAAAACATAGTGCAGGAAATGGTTGACGCAGGGGATATAACACTCGATAATCCTAACGCCCCTGCTAACCGAAATCTGAAAATTTTCAACAAGCCATTCCCGAATCACTCGTCCAGCAGCAACGTGAACCAAGATATCTTAGCTGAGGAGAGTGTTCATGAGATCCATGCAGTCTTCGATTCCCAGCCAAAAGCCTCTATTGAAAAAATTTTAAATCAAGCCTCTCCACCAACACAGGAGTTTGAATCTCCTTCACCACCATCAAGCCAAAGTGAAATTATTCCTTTACCCATAGAAGAGTTAACTGCCCGGACTTCTCTTCTCATCAACGAGTCTTCTTACACCACATCCCTACGAGACTGTGAGCGGATGTTATCTAATCTATCCATTTCCCAGACGTCTCCTTCTACCACTCTTGCTACACAAGGGGAAAGCTCACCACTCCTTTTGACATCCTTAGACGAGAAATCTCTTACACTAACATCACCACATTCTTTAAACGTGACAGATCCCCTCGAACACGCCCTCCTACCTATCAGTCCCTCATCGCCTAAATCTTTTCAACGACCGGTTGACCTCTTAACATCTATTGATACAGTGCCTCATGTACCTCCTGTATCACTCCCACAGTGGACTGGAATTACAACCCACCTTTCTTCCGTACCAAAATTACAAATCACACCTGGAGACTGTCATTCCACAGAAGATAGACAGGCCCTATGGGAACGTTTGAGTACCCCTTTTTCTACTCAAATGCAAATGACTGATCCTGATGTCTCCACCATCTACCCGAAGTGCTTACAGAAGCTTAAAATGCCCCTGTTCTCGCCTTCACCCCCCTCACCTCTACCAAATGCCCCGTCCACTTCTATCAACTTAACCAGATCTTCCCCTACGCTTGGGACCTCACCAATGCCCAGTCTAACACACCCGCCTAAGCGACTCGATCTATCCAAAAATAAATCCGTTCCGCCACCTAGGAGACGAACGCAATCCGGGCCTCTATCACAATTAAAACCCTCATCGTCACACCCACCTTCCATATTGGGACCTCATCCCTCCACATTACACCAATATATCATACCTCCTTTGTTTTCTGCAAAACGACCTACGCCTTCTACACCTATACAGAGATCAAAGGGTATCACAACATCGTTACCCCGCGTATCCGGTCCACCTATCAACCCTAAACCAATCCCATCATCAAAGGATTTATTTTCTGTCACTCCCCTTTCTCCGTGGTTGTTTCCCGCTACCACGCCATCTGTAGCCTCATCATCTAACCAGCTGAACGTAACTTCTGTGTCAAAGAAACCACGTTTAGTGAAAAACATGTGTCAGCACCCCTCGGCTAAACCACCACCTGTACGAACCAACCACGCCCAAACATTACCAAAACCCGCACAACCAACACCCTCATCCGATTTTGACCCCCTCAAAGGATCTTACGCCAAAATCCTTGCTATGTTGGTGGAGAATGCGACCATTTCCCTACCTCCACTTAGACCTTATGACCCGTCTAAACCCCGACCTATGGGTTACGATGAGTCTAAAATCTGCGCTTATCACCGCACACCAGGACATGATGTGGAGGGATGCAAAGCTCTAAAAACCATCCTTCGTCAGTCACCTCTCCCGGATAGAAAGATTAAGAAAGACAACTTACGAAGGGAGAGACCTCTAGCGTCAATTCCCTCTACTATATCATCTATCCCCGCCTCACCAAGATCTATCATTATTACAACCCCACCTCTTGAAGACCATGAATTATCCCAACCATCTTCCTCATCTCAGATCTACGAGATTAATATGATTAGTGTTGCTACTCGAGGACAGAAAAACAATGGGAAAGCGAAAGAAAACACACCTGCGGCATCTCTTTCTCCTTCAACCATCCCGATTACACCACCACCTAAAGTGGTTATTCGCGGACCCGCCTATCCCGTCTCTAATGGAGTTGCCCACCGAACCATGATCAAACAGCTTCATCAATCGCCCGTAAAAATGACACTATATGATCTCATTCAGACTTCTGAATCTCATCGACAAGCTCTCGTTGAGATCCTTCAAGGGATAGAGGTTTTACCCAACGAAACCCTGCCCGTTGCCTCCATTCTAACACCCAATCACGTTGCCTCTCTCACCAAACAATCCATCTCCCCCACCACTTCTGTCTCAAAACAACAAGCCGCTGCAGTTAGTTTCTCGGAAGATGAAATTATCGACTTTGGTGCAGAAGACCCTGACCCTGCCCTTTTCATTTCCGCTTACGTCCGAGACATTCGAGTACGTCGGGTTATGATTGACGGGGGCGCTAGCCTAAACATCATCTCTTCAAAAGCCTTCCAACAAATGAACATCCCTTCTAGTTGCATGTGTGCCAACCCCATCATGTTGCGGTCATTCAATGACGCTATTACTTCTACCTTAGGCACCGTGATCCTCAACATTCGCGTAGGCCCACGTACTTTACCCGAACTCTTCTATGTCCTTGAAGGAGAGTTCCAATATAATATATTGCTGGGTCGTCCTTGGATTCGAGCCATGGGATGCGTTCCCTCAACATTACATCGATGCATAAAATTTGAGTACGAGGGGAAGTCCTACACTGTAAAAGCTGATCCTCCCCCCTTCAAAACTTGCAATATGTTATACCGCCCAAACGATGTGCTTATACCAATTAAGACACCCATACATTCAACCCAACCATCCTCTTCAAATGTACCTCAACCATCCACCTCAACTGCACCTACGCCTTCAACTGATGAAACCACCGTCGCACAAACCACTTCTCTTCCCGCAGCTAACATCCCAACCTCCGACCCCTTAGTAGATGTTTTTCATCGCCTCACGCTGGGGGAGTACCGCCTATATAACGTTAGTTCTTTCCCTACCCCGCAGGAGTACGGACAATTACATGCGCATCCCACCTACGACCGTCGCGTGGGGGAGGTAATCTCTTACGGACCACCCCATTGCCGCACTAACCTAACGTATGGGGGTGTTGACGCATCCTCCATTACCCCTGAACCTCCTCTTGGTGTGGTTCCCTTCCAATCCGATTTTCAATACTTGACAAATCGTCGTTTCGCCCTCACCTTCTTGACTCGCTGTGCGTGGAAAGGCTTTGGTTTTGGCCTTTACGAACAAGGCCGACATACACTCATTCCCGTGACCACACGCAAACATAATGATCGAAGTGGTCTCGGTTTTTCCGAAACACCTACACAGGAGACACCTCCTGTCAGCTGTATCCTGGAAGAGGAAGACGTTGCCCCTACCGAACCATCATCACCCACTTTGCCATCATCACCCACAGAATCGATGGACCCTGAATCTATCCCTCCTAACTTTTTTTTTTCATAAATGCTATCTTCATAGGTCCTCTCACTTATCAACGCGATAATGAGGACCCATCTTCTCTTCCCCTTCTGTATCCAGACATGATCGAAGAGGATTCGCCTTTGATTAATGTTGTTGAATGCCAGGATGACGACTCCATCCTCACTTACCTGGGCGCGGATGATTCTTATATTCAACGCGCCCTACCATCTGAAACCCAAACTATGCTGAACGAATCTACTATAGAAATCAACATCCACACGGAGGAAGATCCTCACATAGTGAAGATTGGACAATCCCTTAACACATCAGAACAAGCCGCCTTTTCTACCTTTCTCCGTGCTCGCAACCAAGCTTTCGCATGGTCTTACGCTGACATGCCAGGAATTGATCCTACCATTGCCGTCCATAACATCACCCTAAACCCCGATTCCAAACCAGTCAAACAGAAATTGAGAAAAATGCATCCACGCATTGCTCTCTTGGTCAAAGAGGAGCTCCAACGACTCCTTTCTGTTTCCTTCATCTTGCCTATTGACTATCCTCAATGGATTTCTAACATCGTACCTGTCACTAAAGCGACAGGGGGACTTCGGATATGCACAGATTTCCGGGATCTTAACCTTGCTTGCCCCAAGGATGACTTCCCCCTCCCAAGTATTGATCAACTTGTTGATCTCACTGCGGGCCATGAAATGCTTTCTCTCATGGATGGCTTTTCAGGATACAACCAAATTTTGGTTGCCCCTGCCGATCAACACAAAACTGCCTTCATAACTCCTTGGGGAACCTTCTGTTATCGTGTCATGCCATTTGGCCTTAAGAATGCTGGTGCTACCTATCAGCGGGCTATGACCTACATTTTTCATGACATTATGCACACTATCCTTGAAGACTATGTCGACGATCTTCTCGGCAAGTCTAAACATCGTAGTGAACATCTCGATGTTTTAACCATTATTTTTGATCGCCTGTTACAATATTCTGTCCGCCTTCAACCGAAGAAATGTGTCTTTGGTGTTCTTTCGGGAAAACTTCTTGGCTTTATCGTCTCTTTGCGTGGCATTGAGGTCGATCCATCTAAAGTAAAAGCTATCCTAGAAATGCCCCCACCCAAAAACCTCAAACAATTGCGTAGTTTGCAGGGTAAACTTCAATCCATCCGGCGTTTCATCTCCCAACTCTCGGATCGATGTCACCCTTTTCATCACCTTCTAAAAAAGGACGTTGCCTTTCAATGGAGTGAGGAGTGTCACCAAGCCTTCGAAGCTCTCAAAACGTATCTCTTGCAGCCACCCGTGCTTATCCCACCCCAGGACGACCGCCCTTTCTACCTTTATCTTTCCGCCACTGACCATGCTATAGGAGCTATGCTCGCACATCGAGACTCGGCACGCCGAGAGCAGGCCGTTTATTATATAAGTCGTACCCTCGTGGATTACGAGACTAGGTATACACATGTAGAAAAATTGTGCCTGGCCCTATCATTCGTCGCCACCAAACTCCGACATTACCTCCTGAATCACAAAACTTTCGTCATCACCAACACAGACCCCATTCATTATATGTACGCCAAACCACACCTAAACCAACGCATCGCTCGATGGCTCATGCTCCTCGCCGACCTTGACCTTGAGTTTATACAACAGAAATCAATCAAAGGACAAACTCTTGCAGACCAACTTGCGGAGGCCCCTCTACCTGGGGAACAATTTACCAATTTTACCTTCCCCGACGAACTCATCGCCACTCTTTCGCTCGGAGAAGAGTCGTATCAAATGACCCTCTTCTTCGATGGATCTAAGTGCCAGCGCGGCGGAGGAGCCGGCGTTGTTCTCATCCCTCTTGACGCTGAACCTATGCCTCTTTCATTCCGGCTTGATTTCCCCTGCACTAATAATACAGCGGAATACGAGGCCCTTGTTCTGGGTCTCCAAGTTGCGATACACTTAGGCATTAAATCTATCCATATCTTTGGTGACTCTCAATTGGTAGTCAATCAAGTTATGGGCATCTACCAATGTAAAAACGAGGAACTTCAGAAATACAAACACCACGTGGAATCACTTCTAGCCTTATTTACTCACTATTCTATCCAAACCATTCCCCGCTCCACTAACAAATTTGCGGATACTATGGCTTGCTTAGCCTCGCAGATTCCCGCCGCACCAACTGACTCTGAATTATTCGTTGTGGTCCAGCAACTTTTTGCACCATCCTATTCAACCCCGGTAGTTTGCATGATAAATACTGTGTCTACTAATTCGCAGGATACCTGGTACCACCAATTTCACGACTACCTTACAATCTCTGTTCTCCCACCTGACCTTACTAGTAACGGAAAACGTGCTTTTCTCAAAAGTGTTTCGCGTTATGTTGTCATGGGAGGACTCCTCTATAAACGTGGCTTTGATGGCATCCTCCTTCGCTGTCTGACCAACGCTGAGGCCACTCATACCATCCAACAAGTACACGATGGGATTTGTGGTGGACATTTTAGTGGCCTTGCCGTGGCTAAACGAATCCTTCGCCTGGGTTATTATTGGCCTACTCTCAATAACGACTGCTACGAATATGTTAAGCGCTGTGTCATGTGTCAACAACATGCCAATCTTCAACATACTCCTAGCCACCCGCTACAAGTCGCTCGTGATCTTTGGCCTTTCTCACAATGGGGTTTAGACCTTATTGGTGAGATTCACCCGACCTCTTCACAACGTCACCGTTGGATAATCACAGCGACCGAATATTACACAAAATGGGTGGAGGCCATCCCACTCATTTCAATCAAAAAAGAAAAAATTGTCGAATTCATTAACCATCACATTATCTGTCGTTTTGGTATTCCTCATCGCCTAATAACAGATAATGGTAAATCTTTCAAAAACAAGTTGTTACAAGACCTTTGTGACAACTTTGGTATCAAACTTAGTTTCTCATCGCCTTACTATCCGCAGGCCAATGGTCAGGCTGAATCTTCTAATAAAACTCTAACCAAAATCCTCATGAAAGTTGTCAATGAATCTGGAAGAAATTGGCACGATCACATTCCCTTTGCCCTTTGGGCTTATCGTACTAGCATTCGTACCTCTACTAATGCCACACCTTTTTCTTTGGTATACGGTACCGAGGCTGTTTTGCCTCTCGAAATACAAATACCCTCCCTTAGAATATCTCTTCAGGATATTCTCACCAACGATGATTTCCGCCAAGAGCGGTTAGCCCAATTGGAGCTTCTTGACGAACGCCGTCTTACAGCTCTCGATCACCTTCAAATTTATCAAAAACGCATCAAGCGTGCTTATGATAAGCGACTTCATGAGCGTACCTTTAAGGTTGGTGATCTTGTCCTCAAAGAGAATCAACATGTCACCAAACTAGAAAAGAGCAAACGTGGAAAATTTGCTCCCAATTGGATTGGGCCTTATATAATCACTCACACCTATGGATCAGGCACTTATCGTTTAGCTTCGCTTAATGGTAAACCTGAGCCTGAACCCCTTAATGCCTTACATCTTCGCCCATTCTACTGTTGAATCTAGTGTTATATCACTTCTTATCTACCTACTGCTCGTCCCTTGAGCTCATTTACCGCTACATACACTTTGTTTTCTATATCTCTAAATAAAATCGAAATCACTTCGCACCTCCCCTTGATGATGCCTTCCCCTTTTTTAGTCTAGTCCATGACTTCAAAGTATTAAAATAAGCCGTATTCTTAAGGGATTTTCTTGAGTCAAACTTCCTACTAAACTAGATGCTTCATGCCAAAAGAACATCTAGTCATCTAAAATTAAATATAGACTGCTCCCACGAAGGACAGCTATATGCCAAACTATTGCTGCTACTATAAATAGACTGCTCCCCTGAAGGACAGCTATGCACTAAAATCATCTCTGCTACTATAAATAGACTGCTCCCCCGAAGGACAGCTATACACAGTCAGCCTTTATCAGAAGCTTCTCGCATTGATCAGCTTCGTGAAGACCTCAAGAATAAAACAATCAATATCCCTTGTAGACTTCCCGCATCGATCAGTCTATATTCAATAAAATAAAAGCCTCATTCAAAAGAACTTTTTGGGTCATGGACTTGTCTATTTAGGATAGGTTCTCTTTCGTTGTAACAAGTTCTTTGAGCCTCCGCTATATCATCCACCTCATCTCACCATTTGTTTCAATTCAAGGGACGTAACGTACACCTGATATATTGTGATCATACAACTCTTTTCAACTATGGACTTCTCGTCTATGCACGGCACTTAGGGCTTCAGGCTCGTTCTACGTTGTGTGGTTTGTTTAGCTCTTCTCACCTACGGAGCACTCTTTCCACTTTGCCTCGCGTCTAGAATTGTGTGTTGATCTTAATCAGGACACTATTCCCTACTACTTGGGTATGCTAACCTTTGCTTTACCTATACCTACACCAACAACATTATCCTACCAGCACCAACAACATTACCCTACCAACATCAAATTTTTACCAAACGACCAATTGCCTAAACCATACCAAATTGCCTAAATTCACCCCTCCCTGATCCTAAGGGAGAACTACATCGGTCTGAGGCCCTTCCTTGCTTTGTGCAATGGGCTATGTAGGCAGCACTTCGGAGACATGGGGTCTCCCAAGGTTAGCTCGACCATCCCCTACCATAACCTATCATGTGTGGTAAATATAAATATTTTGGTGTATTTCTATTTAATCACATTCCTCTTTGATCCTTTTTCAAAACACCGAAAGTCAAAACGACAACATTCTTATTATTATAACTCAAATCAACAGACATATCTCGTTTTATTTAAATGTTAAACAAATACATCTTCTATATCATCGACACGCAGGTCGGTACTCTTATTTATCCCCATACCTTGCTAACATTTATTTAGACCCTCACGCCTCATCCCGACCTAGGTGATGATCGTGATCGTCGACCCCTCTCGCCAGGCCTCTCTGTCCTCAAAGGTACCGCGGCTATTGGTACCGCCCACTGATCTGCCAATCTCTCCTGTAACATCTGAATACGCCCTCTCGCATGGAGAACTCCAGCCTCTAGTCTCGCTGCTCGTGACTCCGCAACCACTAACAATCTTCTTGTCTCATTCACCTGCGTTTGGAGCTGCTGAACCAAACGCTGCAGCCGATCCCTCTCTGCTGTAATCACAGCTATGTCAGGGCGATCGCGTACACCTCGCAACTCTGCTACCCACCATAACCTATAGGCCTCTGTCATTCCTGCATCCATTACACTGCGATCGGCAGCTATCTCCTCGGGCCCTTCTGGAGGTGTTGGCCGGGGTGGTGAGAATGCTGCCTCGGCATCGATCCTCATATATGGTCTATAAGCCTGTGGTATGTCCTGCACAAATCCAAATTGTCGCCGCACGCGATCTATAGGAATCCTCTCATATTCACCTGGCCTGTGCCCCGCGATCCACCTCAATCGCTCTACACCTCTCAACTCCTCAGCTATGTTCTCGGTTACCATATAGTTCCCGTAGGGCCTCCAACAGATATCCGCAACCGTCAACCTCTCCCATACCTGCCTGTAATACTCAATGTCACCCGGCACGGCCTGAGATCTTGCCTCTTGTTCTGTCTGGACCCATCGTCGGAATCCCAACCTCTGTACTCCGGTCTCTCCTGCCTGGATGGATCGGCCTATTGGTCGCACACAAACAATGTGCTCATAGGCCCAACAGTGTAATAAGTATGAGCAATCCAACGTTGTCCTGTGATTTCGCCTACAAGCCCATAAACCCCTGTATAGCTCCGCCAAATATGCAGGTGCCCATGCAAAAGTCACGTTCCTTTCTATCATCTCCCAAATAACACCCATCAATGCCTTTGGAAATCTTCCCCCTTCTGCCCTCGGTAACGCATAATACCCTACCGCTATCATTAAAATCACTGCTAACCTTGTCTCCTCAGGGTGTGCTGCATACATTACCCCATATGTGAATGACAAACCTCGCTGTGTTAAGTCCCGTGCATATGGACCAAACACTTCTGTTATCGCTGCCCGCCCCGCGCTAGGTAGTGCCTGATATACTGGTTCTCCTGTAATAGGGAGTCTCAATATACGAAACACATCTTCCAATGTTACTGTCATTTCACCTGTTGGCAGATAGAAGGTATTTGTCTCAGGATTCCATCTCTCAATCAGCGCCTGTAACATACCATGGTTACGTGCGATTCGTGAATAATATCGAATCCCACTTAACCCCAAACGATTTATCAACATCCACTCCGCTGGTGTTACATCCGCTCGGATTCGCGACAACAGCGCTGGCACACTATCATTCATCCTCAACCCTGCCTCCGCCTGCATACACCAAAACAACAAACAACCATTCAATCCATTAGGGTTTTTTTTCAAACATTCTGGAAATTCCTCCAGTAACCGGTATCGGTTATACATAACCGGTATCGGTTCAGTAACCGATACCGGTTCCTTCTAACCGCTACCGGTCACTGTCGATTACATGCATCTTGCCTGAAACAACCACCTACGACAATAAATTGATCGTTTATTTCTTTCTATATACACAGACATACCCAAAACCCCGAATTACCTACCCCATAACACGCACCTCATCTATACCCCTGGCTATCATGTTTTCTTTCTCATATCTACCCACCTACTCTCCCCCATCTTATTCACGAAACATGCAGTAGTCAAATCACAAACAAAACAATACCTCTTGGGTTGCAGCAGCTTGAGGTGGCCCTTGTCTTCCCTCATGTCCTTGCCTGCTGGATGCTTCTCCTCGTTCTGCCATGATCACCACCCTTTTCAACTTTGTCTTTCTGCCTTCTGAACCTCGGATCACATTTACTTTCCTTGTCTCTTTTCTCCTTCTCACCCAAATCTCTCATGCAAATACCTGTCTCAGTCGTCAAAAAGCGTCGCGTTCGCATATTTAACCTCTTGCATGGCTCTAAAATTACAACTCAAGTTGCCACCCTAGCTTTTCTATTTTTAGAAAAACTCATACCTAAATAACCGGTATCGGTCGTGTAACCGATATCGGTCATACAGCTACCGACATCGGTTACCTAACCGATACCGGTTACACACCTTCCTTTTTGAAACAGGGTTCTTTTCTTCATTTCTCATCTAAATTTTTGTCGCGCCCGCCTCTTTTCCTGCATAAACCACACAATTTACCACATTTTGTTCATCCACCACATATAACATTACATTTTCATTAAATATCATTTATTTTTCACAAATACACAAACCATCAACTACGGATATCAAGAAACTATCAATCTATACATCATTTGGATCCAACTCATCAGTTACATATATCACAATGTCACAAAACCACCAATTCATCACATAACCTGACATTCATATATACGTACAAACAAACAAAAACATCAGCATCATCCATCTATCAACATGTCAATTAAACTCATCACACATTCTATCTATTACCAGCCATTAACCACATATTTCAACACATTTTGAACACTGCATGTGGATCAAAACATCGTCTCTATATATATACAAATTTTCAAAAATACAATGTGCCCTACATCGGGGCCTCTGTGATCTCATACATACCAAAGCCGGCACGCAGGCCGCAATACCTACCAAAAATCTCGACTCGGCTCGCAGGCCGGTCTCTCATATCAAAAATATACTCGGCTCGCAGGCCGGTATCAAATATACAACCCGTACTCGGCTCGCAGGCCGGTATATAATAAATAAATGAATCAAAACAATGAATAAGTGTAGGCACGCAGGCCTCTATCAATACAACCGGTTCGCAGACCGGTGCCCATGTCCCTATACAAAACCATGTCGGGGATCTATCAGCTCTCCCCACCGCCCTCGGCACCTCTCCCCGCTGGTCCCTGTGGTGCCTCTCGCCTCCTGCCTGTCACGGACACGCCAGCTGTGGCTGCTCCTCCCTGAGATCTCTGGCTGTGCGAGGTCTCTGCTCTATGAGCTGCATATGCCTGATACTCGACTCCGGTACTATCAAGAATATCCTGATAATATCGGGCCTCTGCTCTCACCTCCATATAGCGATCTCGCGCCACTGAAGGAACTGGGGCTGGTCCCCTGGCACCTAACACCAATACCCCCTGAGCCTGTACCTGCACCTGTGGCTGTGGTGCTGGTGGTGGTGCTGCCTGTGCCTGTACCTGCACCTGTGGCCGTGGTGGTATCTGGGGCTGTGGCTGTGCTGCTGCTGGTACGGCTGCCTGTACCTGTACCTGCACCTGTGGCTGTGCTGCTGGTGGTGGTGCTGCCTGTGCCTGTACCTGAGCCTGGGCTAGCTGCCCCTGTAAGACCCCTATCTGTGCCTGTGCAGCAGCCAACTGTCCCTGTAATAGCTGCACCTGCCCCCGGAGCTGATCTCTCTCTGCCGTAACTGCAGCCAAGTCTGGCTGCGCAGGCGGTACTATCCTCGCTGCTCTCTGCCCAGCCCACCATACCCTGTATGCTCCCGTGCACCCGGCATCATCCACACCCTCACCTGCTGGTCTCTCCGCTACCCAGTCTGGATCCCAAGGCTGTGGCGCTGGCAGTGGGGCCTCTACATCATCCCTCCTGTACTGAGGGAAGGGAGGTGGCTCGTCCTGTCGCAGCCCCATCTGCCTGCGTACCCTCTCTAGGGGTATCCGCTCGTACTCTCCCGGCCTCCGTCCTGCTATCCAGAATGTATACTGGATCAGGCGCAGCTGTACGCGGGCTCCTCTGCCAGGCTGGTGACCTCTGTAGGGTCTCCATACAATGTCTACTGCTGTAAGGCCCTCTAGCAAGTGTCTATAATAGACCACATCCCGACCTGCAACAACTGCTCGTGGCTGGCCCACGACCCCCAACCACCTCTGAAAGCCATATCGGTATACGACCTGTGGCCCTGGCTGCTGGGGTAGCCCTACTGGCCTGATGCATACGATGTGCTCGTATGCCCAACAGTGCAACAAAAATGTAGAACAAATACCAAATCACCTCCTCCGGCGATAGCCCCATAACTCCCTGTATAATTGCACCAGATACACTGGTGCCCATGCAAAACAGGTGTGCTCCTCCACCATCTCCAGCAGCACCCCCATCAATGCCCGTGGGAAGCGGCCTCCCTCTGAATCCGGGAGGGCGAAGCAGGTGATCCCTATCATCATCAACACGGCAAGCCGTGTCTCATGTCTGTGTGCGCGGTACATATCACCATATCCAATGCTCGCGCTATGATACGTAAGAAGCGCGGCTGCATCCCCAAAAACCTGCAGTATGCTATCCATGGCAGTCTCTGAATCTACCTGGAAAACGGCCTCTCCCTCGATCGGTAGCCGCAGGATGTGATACACATCCTCTAATGTGACGGTCATCTCCCCGGTCGGCAGATGGAACACATTGGCCGCCGGATCCCATCTCTCGATGAGGGCGACCATCAGACTGTGATCTCTCTCTATCGCTCTGTACCTCTGGACCCCGCCGAGTCCCACCTCGCGCATGATGGCCCAATGCGCCGCAGATATGTGTGGCCTCATCCGACTCAATAGTGGAGGCATCCTATCACACATCGTCAACTGCTGATGTGCCTGCAAAACCAACCCACATTCTTAGACCCACTCTTTATTATAACATCTACTTTATCATCTAAACCCCCTTTTATATCAACCCCTCTTAAACCTAGAACCTAAACCCTAAACCCTACACAACCAACTCAACCCAACCCACCCACTCAACCACCCAACCCAACCCACACACTAACCCAACCCAAGCCCACACCCTAAACCAGCCCAACCCAACCCACACCCTAAACCAACCTAACCCAACCCACACCCTAAACCAACCCAACCCAACCCACACACTAAACCAACCCAACCCAACCCACACCCTAAACCAACCCCACCCAAACCCACCCACTCAAACCACCCAACCCACAAAAATCCCCCACCCATCCCAACCCCACCGATACCGGCCGATGCGCGACCGACAGCGGTTACCCCCCAAACACAACCTTACCATGTTTTTTTTTCGACCGATGCTGGTCGCCTAGTGATCGACATCGGTCATTGTCTCCTGCCCGAGCCGAACCCCCGCGCGCGGCCCCCCAAACACCATTTTTCACCTATTTTTACCCATCTACCCACCCAAACACCCCCCAAATTTTACACACCTAGCCGCCTTACCCTATCTTACCTATCTACCCTCTCTCTTTTTCAAATTACGTCTATTTTACTCCTCATTTCCTAAAACAACTAAATTCCTACCCAAAACCACCAATCTCACTTAATACAACCAAATGCATAAAATAAAGAGTTTTAGAACCTACCGGTACGATGACACGTCATCGTGGTGGTATGGGTGGTGGCGGTCCAGCTGGTCCAGCCCCTCTAGCTCCTCCTGCTTGTGCCATGGCTCCAATCCTGATCTGCTGGGTCCCCCTGCCAATCACCTGCTGCCCTCCTCAAACTATTCGGGCCCACTATCAACTCTCTCCGCCAATCAAATAGCTCCACCTCACTCAATACCCCTCCAAATCAACTCTCCACGTTAGACAAGTCAATTTGGATTGCAAATAACAAAAGTGACAATGACAGGCCGTATTTTTCTTTTTATAGGTTTTTCGACCTTAACCGATGTCGGTTTCTTTTTTACCCTAAGAAACCGGTATCGGTCCCTCAACCGATATCGGTCACGTAGAATTGACATCGGTTTGATACCCAACTTTCACCCCCATTCTTTGCCCTTATTTTCTCCTTGCCTCTTTTTCACCAATATCGCCTCTATCCACCTTGGTTGCGCAACATTTATTCACTGGTCCCAGCCTGACCTAAGGCCTCCACCTACCTATTCGGCCCTGACCCACGGCCTCAACCTACCAATTGGCCTGACCTAAGGCCTCCACCTACCTATTCGGCCCCCGACCCAAGGCCTCCACCTACCTATGGCCCGACCTAAGGCCTCAACCTACCAATTGGCCCGACCCAAGGCCTCACCCTACCAATTGGCCCGACCTAAGGCCTCCAACCTACCAATTCGGCCCGACCTAAGGCCTCCACCTACCTATTCGGCCCGACCTGAGGCCTCAACCTACCAATTCGGCCCGACCCAAGGCCTCAACCTACCCAATTGGCCCGACCTAAGGCCTTGCAACCTACGCTAATTGGCTCGACCTAAGGCCTCCACCTACCTATTTGGCCCAGACCTAAGGCCTCCACCTACCTATTTCGGCCCGACCCAAGGCCTCCACCTACCCATTTCGGCCCGACCCAAGGCCTTGCAACCTACGCTATTTGGCCCGACCAAAGGCCTCCACCTACCTATTCGGCCAGACCCAAGGACCTCAACCTACCTATTCGGCCCCGACCCAAGGCCTCAACCTACCCATTTGGCCTGACCCAAGGCCTTGCCCTCGCTATTTGGCCCGACCAAAGGCCGCCACCCAACAACTTGGCCCAACCCACGGACCGTACCACTTCCATACCTTACCCAAAATCAACACCATACACTTTATCCACCCATCCGGTAGTTTTTGGTTCAATCGAGCTCACCTGTTCGTGTTTTAGCACGATTAGGGTCCTTGACTTGATCTGTCGACCAACTTTGCCTAGACCTAGACCGTGACGTTTATCTTAACCAAACCAACCATTTGGTACTGCCGAACATGCCTAAACGTTGCTGTACCTTACCTGTTATATACCCTGGAGCTACTTCCTATGCCTTGGATACCAGGATTATATCACCCTTGTTTGGATAAACTATCGACCTTTGCCTATACATCGCTGGTTTGCTCGTCAAATCATATACCCTAGTCGTACTGTTGCATTTCAACATGCGTCTGCTTCCTTGGACCTTCCCTACCACCTTACCATCCTCTCTACAACATGTACCCTTTATCAACCCTATCCCTGATTTCCCGTTCACCTCCATCGGTGATAGATTTGAGGGAGATTACCTATATCCTTAACATGAGAAACCACTTCATATTATTGTTCGCCGCAGCTTTAACAAAACAAGCTACACAACAATAAAGGGCTAATGTAGACAACCAAATTCGTGTCTCACGACCCCTTGTGACCGGCATCCCCATTTCGCAACCTAACCTCATTACCTAAAACTTTACACAATTATTTATTAATTACCTTGTAATTGATAAATCCACATCACCTTACCCACCACCTCACTTTGCCACCTCATCATGACCTAGCCCTAACCCTAAACTAACCTAATTAAGACCCATGACTTGGTCTAGACTCACATCCATAACTAATGCCTCCTTACTCGCACCCAAAGCCGACCTTCTAGCCACTTGACGAAGCCCGCAACTGATCCCTCGGGAGAAAAACAGGGAAGGTGGGCTATTTTACTAAAAATAGCCTACTTTTTCCTAACCGATGCCGGTTCCTACTCGACCGCCGTCGGTTACGCAAACCGCCATCGGTTCCCTGTAAATGGGCTCCCAAACCAAAACAACGGATCGAAATTTCATTTTGGAGATCAGTCGAAGGATTTCTGGATCAACAGAGAGCATTGCGAAGCGAGGAACAGAGTCCAGAACTTCACTTGACCAAGCAGAGACGAGTGAAATAAGAAACCAGAAGGTTGGCAGCAGCAAGGAGATCAACTTGCACCTTCATCAAAAACCAGTAAGTTACATCTTGCATGTCCTCCATTATAACATTTCTTATGCTTCTTTGGATCTCAGTCCTCCTAATCCATTTCTGAATCCCATTATCCAACGTACCATTGCCTCTAACTATCATTCTTTAGTTTCTAACCATCCCATTTCCTAATACTATCCAAAAACCAGCCATTACAAAACACCACAACCAGCCCAGAAGATCCTAGAACCCACCGGTATCGGTTATCAGTAACCGCCAATCGGTTATAGGTAACCGACATCGGTTCCTTTGATCAAAAACCAGGAAAAACAGCCTTTCCCCTACCCAGTTCAGCCAAGCAATTTAATTGATATTTTACAGTCTTTTGTGTTAATTCATATTAGCAGGGGAAACTGACCACCTTCGAAAGGAAGTTTTACATTTTACTGGGCCCAAGGCAGTTTCCTCATTTATTGTTTAATCAAATCTTGTGGTCTTGTGTTCTTATTTGCAGGTAGTCCTTCCAGACAAAAAGGAGTTCTCCGCAGACAACCTGATCTTTCTCTACGGTACGCGCACATCATCTCGACATTCTACAGGTATTCCTCCTAACCCTAACCTTATCTGTTTCTAAAAGGAACGAAGCATTTTCCTAGTGTCTTTCGTGACACTTTTAGTAGTGGCCTTGTTAATATTCCTTAAGCACACTTATACTCTTCTGCTCAAATATAAGGATGTTGAAAACTCTTGTTAAGAAGCAAGGGAAGCATATTTGAAGTTGCATAGTATACGCAAGTTATGATCAGGGTTTTAAACTTTATACCAAACTATGTGCATGCCCTTGTAATGTAGTAGGAAAGTAAAATTCCCTACACTCAGAAGAGATGCTGTGATTCCTTTTGCTTGCCACATTATTTCACATGTCTGCATTGTGGTCAACAACATAGGCGATTTCATTATACTCTAGGAGATGAAGAGACATCTCCATGTAAATATTTTGGGGTTGGTGTAGACCTTGCCTACCTGATCTAGAACCTCCTATGTTTCCTCTACCTCCAGATCCACCAGAAGTAGAGCCACCTATACCTCTTGATCCTGACCCCGTAGTTAGAGTCATACTAGAAGATGTACTTCCCTATGTCCCAATGGTAGTACTGAACTATACCCCGACAATCTGCAAAGTGTTACTACTCCCATAAGATGGTCCAAAAATCTGCGCACCTAAATTATGTGTGGATGATACATCTAAAAAGGTACTCCCATATAATGGTGAATCCATTTGCGCTACCATCATTATGCTTTTTATATGACTGACTCCAACTCTCTCACTACCTAAATAAGCTTGCTGACTGTTTGTTGTACTAGATACTAGAATTACTTGCAAGAATTTATCACATGTACTTTTATAAAGAAAAGGAGCTTTAATCAATGTCCAATACGTTGAATATATCCTCTGAATCTAAAGAATTATCCAGATCTGCACCAGTTTTAAAGAATTCCAGTCAAATAAGAAGAAAAATAATTGTTCAGATACAGATAGACAAAGCTATGATGAAAAAAGATGAAAAAGAAAGCACAACGGAGTCATGCATCACTTCTAAATTTATAGATATTGGAGACATGGATTTAGGCTCGGAACCTATTGTTGAATTGATAGATAGATCCAAAGAAAGAAAGACTTCACTTATGCATGTAGATTAAAAGTAGTGGAATTATTCGAGTTGCAGCTTTTCATCCACAGCCTAGTTGCCAGAGTTTTTTATGCAGGTGTAGATCCATATCCATATGTAGATGCAGATGTAGATGAAAATCCATATGTAGATCCAAATCCAAATCCATATCTCATATTTGCAAAAGCTTCCGGCACAAACGCTTCATCCTCTTGTTTTAAATGCAGCCCGTGAAGAAGTCGGTGCGTGGAAAATTCCTTCCAAGATCTTGTGCATGTTCTTTCATCTTCCAATTGAAGCCTTCATTGAATTTTCATTCACCTGGAGTGCTTTCAAGAATTTTTAATTTCTCATATGCAATTAAAAACAAAGATGATGAGTTATTTACAGCTAACCTTGCATTGATACATGTACAGAAGAAGAACTATAAAAGCTTCAAGGATAAAAGAGAAGACAAGGAGAAAGGAAAAATTCTAGCCACTTCCAGATCCAACTTGTTGTTTCTAGATCCAGCTTGCTTCTAGATCCAGCTACTCCCAGATCTAGTTTGGTGAGAATCAAAGGAAAAAGAATCAGCTGCATGCAGACATGAAAAAGGACAAGACTGTAGCTTTCCTCTTCCTTCTTCTTTCCTCTGAAAAATTAATTGAGAAATCAATTAAATTATATAACTTAAGTGATTGGTTTAAAAGCCATTACTTGAAGAATTCAACTACTTAGAGATAGGTGGCATGTGCAAAATAGAAGGTTCTATTTTCAGTTACAAATCATACATGTCATGCAAAGAGGAATTCCAGGAGGGAGATTTCCAGTTGTTTCTTTTCTGACTTCCACATGTGCCAGTTCAACTAAAAGCTTCGGACTTGTAATTACCCCTCTACATTCTATAAGTAGAGGAAGAACCTTTAGGTTAAAAATCAGAATTTGTAAGAAGCAAACTTGTGTTCGAGACTTTGTGCTGAAACCCTTGAGAGCCACTTGAAGCAAAGGAATATACAGGAGCAAGTTTCCGAAGAAATTTGTGTCACGGTGTATTGTGTTTCTTGCTTTTAGCTTAGATCTTTTAATAGACTTTATGTTATTTCAGATCTAGATCTTCTGTGTTTATATCTATTAGTTTCTTCTATGTGCCTGCAATCAACTCTGCCATCTATTGATTGGGATGCACATCTTCCCCATTTCTTCTCTGTGTTTATATAATTCCCTTTCCCTTCTTCTATAAATATTTCCTTTCTTTAAAACAACTGCTTACTTGATGCAGAACTATTCAGTTATGGTTCATGAACCGAGTAGTTAAAGTAAAACCCCATTTAGATATTAACATACTTTAATTGACAAATCTGACACATGAGCCTCATCGGTAAAATGAGGGAGATTTATCTCATGACTGCCTAGGTTTTGTGCTATGTAGAAAATCTAGCCAATAAGACTCATTTGGTGTGATTGCATAACATTGAACTTTTCCCAAGGTGTGGAACCTTACAAAATGGGAAAGCTCTCCAGATTGAAGGTTGGTTCCTTATTCCTCTATTTAGGTGCATACGTAGAAACTTGCAGAGGATTTGTTCTTAATCCTAATCTAAAATTTACCAGGGAGACAGGGATAGAAAGAATACAAAAATTAAAACAAAGCTAAACTACGAGGTGATGCACTGAAGGAATTATCATCATTTATTTTTCCAATAGACACAAACCAAAAAAATGCATACAATAAACAAGTACAGATAGCCAGATATATAATGGGAGATCAGATGAAAGAAAAAGAGACAAGAAAGGATCTAAAATCAATCACAAACGTGTTTTATTGCTATGTAGATTGATAAAATCCATTACAAAGTAGCCAAGAGGTAGAAACATAATGAAATTTTTGATGGAAGGCATGAACCCCAAAAATCCCTTTGCTAAGAGGAGAAGGGAGCCTATAAAACAAATAATTTCCAACCCTTTACAATGAATCATGCCCCCGTATTTATAGATTCAACCTGAAAGAAGAAGAGAGAGAGAAGTGGGAAAAGCAGGTTGAAGCTCAGCCACTACTAGTAATGCCTCTGATGAAATCTCTCCCCAAATATGTCTTTATTGCATCAATCCTTGGTTCGACACCTTGAAGGAAGAGAAAATAGTGAAACAAATCAAATATGATCTAGTTGTTGAGGCAAGAAGATCCTCCATTAAAATCCCAAAGATATTTCCTCCATTTTTCTTCACCTAACCTACTCAAAATTAAAGTTTCAGACCTTCGTGGCATGGGTGAGGCCAAAATCTTTCCAACGACATCATATTTGCAATATTTTGAGCCCTGAGTCGAAAGATATGACCCTTCAAAGTTTTTATTGGATCCGTACAGGAGGGTGGGAAAATAAATTGAAAAATGGGTCCCCTTTTGATATGGGATACGTGGCAACCAGATTGGAACAAAAATCAGGCCTACGCGTCCGCAATTTATCTTTTGCCTTTTCCTCTGATTCCCTGCTTTGGCTTGAACTTGGGCCCAAATGCTGACTTTTTCCTTGGGCGGAGTTGCGGCCATTTTGTAACTTTTACCCATTTTGAGATAACAAGGGGTAAAGAACCACATTTTTTCCCGATGGTCCACTTTCCCCTGGGACACATGGTAGTCTAGCGCTCGTTTAGAAACCTTTTCTCTATTCACCCCTTGAATCAGTGCCATACTGACACTTGGCATTCTCCACTTATACCTTTATACTTAGCCAATTTTTAATCCTTTTCTATCTACCTTTTGACTCTATTTCCTCTTATGTGGAATCATGGTCGATCCAATATTTGGCATGGGGGAAAAATATGGATAACAATTTGGTGACTCACAGGGGTATCTACATGCTAGATGAAAAGACCAATTTCCTTGTCGTATCCTTTGGGCACGGAGTTGAGAAAAATGGTCTGATACTAATTTTTCCTTTAATTCACGAGCCAGACTACTTGCACTCCCAATTTTTATAAGAAATCTCAAAATGAAGGTTTCTGAGAGTAGAAAATTGTTTTAACCCAGGGCTTCATCTGTCTCTCTGAATGGACTGCACAAAAGCCACAAAATAGCACCACACTATATACAAAATTTGAAATCATACATGCCCAAAATGGAACATGCAAAGCGTACAAAGCACTTAGGAGAAAATAAATCTACACTACAAAAGGACAATGTGAATAAGCACTTAGAGGAAAGAGAAAACTAAACTAATATGTACGTGGTGAGAACTCCCCTTTTAGTAGCAGTGTTTAAGATAGATCCCATTTACTAGAATTTAACACTCTTCACCCTCTAATATAGACAATTGGAAAGAATTTCTACTTTTGTATCTTGTGATCATATAGGGGCCACTCCAGATTGCGTCAAATTTGGAAAATCTTCCTGGTTTTGCTCGATTTTCATCCCATTTCAAAACCAGGTCTCCTTCCTGGAAGGTCCTTGCTTTTGTCTTCTTGTCAAATCATTTCTTGATTGAATTCCGATTCTTCTCTATTGCTTAGAGAGCATTCTCTCTGGTTTCTTCTAAATCTATCAGCTCCACATACCTGGCCTCCATTGGTCCAAATTCAGACATCTCTAGTTGCTTCACAAGCTCCAATGCTGGAAAATCAAGTGATATAGGAAAAACTACCTCGTTCCCATAGACAAGCTTGAATGGAGAGCTTCCTGTAGATCTCTTGGGCATTATTCTATTAGCCCATAAGGCTGTTTTGAGCTTTGTGTGCTAGGTCCTTTGATTCTCATCAAGAGTTCTTCTTATGATCTTTAGCAGGTTTTTGTTTGTGGACTCAGCCTGACCATTACCTTGAGGGTAATAGTTTGATGAAGTACGCAAATAAGTCCCATTCTTAACAGACCATCCTGTGATTTTGGAACCTATGAATGCTAATGCATTGTCTGATATGATGGTGGCTGGCACTCTAAATTTGGTCACTAACCCTTCATAGAAATCCAAGATACTAGACTCATTTGCTTCCTTGGGTGCCACTACCTCGGTCCATTTGGTAAAATAATCTGTCACTGTCAGGATCCATTTGTGACCTTGGCTTGAGTTTAGATTGATGAATCCAATGAATTCTAATCCCCATTGCATGAAAGGTTGTTTGACTAAAATTGGGTGCAGTGAAAGTGCTACTAGCTTTTCCTTGCCCTTGAAGAATGCACAATTCTTGCACCTTTTGATCAATGTGTAGCAGTCACTAAACACTCTGGGCCAATAATATCTTGCTTTCATGATTTTGAGTGTTGTTACTCTTGGAGAAAAATGGCCTCTAGCTACTTCAACATGGAATTCTTGTAGCACTCTCTCCACCTGATCTGTCCTAATGCATCTCAGTATAATACCATTGATGTTCCTCTTGAACAAGACACCATCAATAAGAACATATGGGATGGCATGTAGCCTGAAATTCCTTATTTCTTCTTTACTCATCCCATGAGGATATAGGCCTATTCGAAGGAATTGCGCCATATCTTGGGTCCAATAAGGAGCATGTACATCATCTCTCCCCTCTTCTTGATCTTCTTGTAGAACAAGAATAACCTCCTTTTCACTGTCTGTTTCATCTTGTTGACATGAGGCTAGTTGTTCACACAACAACTTCCCACGGACCAGCTTGGTGACCTTGATCTCAATGTCATATTCCATGACACGAGTGATCCATCCTGCATGCTTTTCATTCAGGTCCTTGCTGAGAAGGAATTCCTTAAATCCCACATGGGAGACCAATAGTTGGATCTTGTTATTTGAAACCAAATGCTTAAACTTCTTCAATCCTTTGATCACCACTAGGACCTGATTCTCCATGAAGGAGTACCTCACCTCATAATCTTCTAGACTCTGACTGAAGAAAGTAATTCGCTATTTTGTACTCTCTTTATTTTGCTGCACCAAGATTACAGAAATTGTGTCGTTGCCACCAAAGGCATACAATATGAAGTCTTTGGAAAAATTTGGGTTGACAAGAGTTGGGGCTTGTAATATGGCTTCTTTTATAGCCTCAAAACTTGCTTTTCCTTCAGTTGTCCACCTGTATGTTAAGCTCTTCTTCAGCGTCAACGTTATTGGCTTAACAAGGGCAACAAAGTTTGGAAAAAACATACGGACAAAATTGATTTTTCCCAAGAATATTTGAAGAGACTTCTTGTGACTTGGAAATGGCAATGCTCTTATTGCTTGAACTCTTTCTGGGTCAATTGCCAATCCTTCCTTTGATACGATATGGCCTAGAAGCTTGCCTTCATGGGCCAAGAATATGCATTTTTTGGGGTTCAGTGACACCCCAAAACTCCTGCATCATTGGAACACCTACCTTAGATGGGAAAGGCGGTCTACTGCATTCTTGGAAAACACTGTAATGTCATCCAGATAAATCAACACTATTTTGTTGATCATCCCCTTGAATGTCATATCCATTGCCCTTTGAAAAGTGGCACCAGCGTTGGATAATCCAAATGGAATTTTCTTGTATGTATAGGTGCCCCATTTGGTGGTGAAAGCTATTTTGAATTGATCATCTTATTTCACCATGATCTGGTTGTACCTTGAGTAGCCATCTAGGAGGGAGAACATTTCTGACTCAGACACTACTTGCAAGATTTGCTCCATTGAAGGGAGTGGGTAGTGATATTTGAGGGAGGCTCTATTCAAATCTCTGAAGTCAACACATAGCCTAATTTCTCCATTTTTCTTTCTGAATGGGACCAAGTTTACAACCCAACTTGAGTGTTTGATTGGAAATATGATATTCACCTTTATCAGCTTATTTAGCTCCTTCTTCATCAAAGGCTCAATATGTGGGTTTAATAGTCTTTACTTCTGCCTGATGGGTTGAGCAGATGGATCTAGTTAGATTGTGTGTTGTGCTAGCTTTGGATTGAACCCTCGTAGGTCTTCATAACTCCAAGAAAACACATCAATAAATTCTTGGCAAAGTTGTATGAATTCATACATTTCTTGCTCGGTGGCTACCTTGCCAATTTGAAGTGTTTTGTCTTCTCCAACTAGGATTGACTATGAATCTTCTCCTTTGATCTGCATGTTAGCCTTCTCCTTTTTGAACTAATCATTAGGATCGAAGCTAGATTCCATTGTCACTAATCCTTTGGGAAGCTTGTTTGTATGTAACTGTACTATCTAATTCCCATACTGCTACTCTAGTCTACTCTGGTTTATAGCTAAGAATTCATCTTCTTCTTGTAGAAAGTTAATGATTTGTTGATCATTCTCAAACACTTACCAACATGTATTATTATCTGGCAGTGTTGGCCTCACAACCATATAGATATGTGGCTGTTCTCTGTCTCTTTTGATGCTGTCAACCACATCAAATGTTACCATGACTACTGAAAGTCTATCAGTAGCTTAATTCTCCTTCCCAGGTATGGACACAATACTGAAGGGCTCAAAATTATCCATGAGATCCCATACCCTACTCTTGTAGTTCTTGATCAGGTCATTTTTGACAGTATTTAGTCCTCTAACTTGATTGGCAACTAGTTCATTATCACCAAACACTTGCAAGTTCTTGATCCCTAGCTTCCTTTCCCAATGAAGACCTTGGACTAAAGCCTCATATTCAGCGGTGTTATTTGAGCAAGCAAACTGGAATCTAAAGGCTGAATAATATCTCATACCTCCAGGGGACACAATCATGGCTCCTCCTCCAGCTCCTTGTCTACTCCTTGAGCCATCAAAGAAAAATTGCCATACCTCATTGTCATCCTTGTATTCTGGCTTAATTAGGTCAGGAAGGGGATGATTCTCTTCATGTAGATAGTAGACACCTAGTTTAGATTCTTCCATCTCCTTATAGGGATCAAAAGCATGTATTTTCTTAGCCCACTCATCTAGGGTCAAGTTTGGGATACATCCCACCTTGGTATTTATTTCGTTAGTGTTTAGGAGGTCTTCTTGATCAAAAGATGAGTAGTTGGCTTTAATTGGGCTAGGCACATAGGATTCAATATGATAATCAGCACTAGGTTTAGATCTTATTGTGGCCTTCACCCCATACCTTGTCCTAAAGAGCATATGTGACCAATCAATAGATAGGTAGCCTCTAATTTTGGCAGTGAAGTCTCTAAATAGACACAGCAAAATGTGGTGGAAAATCTATGATTGACATGTTTTGCAAAATAGTCACATTAGGGAAAGTGTGTAGAATGAGACTCAAATCCTTGATAATTCCCACAGTGGTCATTATTGTCCCATCTAATTGGACAACTCCTCTATAGAGGAATTCATATTGGAGACCCAACTGATCAGCTATTTGTTTGGGCATCACAGAACTACTAGCCCCAGAGTCAATCATATAATTATGCACCAATTTGTCTCCAATAATTAATGATACATAGAAAGGAGGAGGTCTCTGGTTTTTACCTTGTTGTTCTCCATGGTTTCTCCCTCGTTGAACTGCATTAGCAAGCACTCTCTCTTGCTGGTTAAGGGGTGATTTGAACTTGACCAATTCTACAAGGCAGCTGTAATAGATCCCTCTTCCCAGGAATGACCAGTGACTCCCATAGCGAAATGTTCACACTTTTACTTTTCATCTACTCAATAATAATGAATGAGCTATCTTTTTATTGCACCTTCCTAGACACATTTCTTTCTTGCACATGGGTCGTTACAACTAGTGTTTGACTAGGTTCGGAAGGTGGTCTGGATTGGTTTAGTATGTCGGGGGTTGTAGTTGGAGCACAAGACCTTATGGAGAGATGGAAGGTTCAGGGTCATCTAAGTTCAGTGGTTGGCCTTCCCTAATATTTCTCCTTTTGGACCATGTGTTGGCAACCACACCTCGAGGATGGGATTGATTCATCCCACAGAAATATTTAGCCTGCCAATTGACAAGCATAGTCTCATTTGGGGGGCCACCTTATTGAGATACTTGTTTTTGGCTAGGTTCTTATGGCACCATACTGGTTTTCACCATTAATTCCTGATTTAGAGCACCATTAAAGAAAATTGATTGGCTATGTGGCTAATCTCATGGAAAGTACTAATCATATTCCTGTGCCATATTATTTTTTGCTGGGACCAATGCTCTTGATGTTGAAGCTATGTTAGGATCATACGGCCTGAAAGGTCTAACAGCTTAGGGTTGTCCTTGGTTCTAGATCTGATTCATAGTCTGAGGTGGTGTCCTATTCTGCTGATACTGGGGTCTAGCTTGATATTGAGCCTGGTGCTGGTATGGTCTGGGACTCTGAGCTTGTTGTCTTTTGATGGTCACTAGCTCATTCCCAAAGTTCTAAAGTCACTTCATCACTTCCTGAATCTCTTTAGAGGTATTAGATGATGAAGTGGAAGCTTCGGCTGAGCTTTGACTCCTTGGGGTGGGTATAGGAGCTAATGTAGGTGCTTGTCTAGTATCTAGGCTTCCTAACTCAGGGTACAGAGCCATGGATGGCCTAGGAGTAATTTTTCCAGCTTAAATCAAATGGTTCTCAGCCCCTATGGAGAGGCTATAGGTTACAGGTAATATAGTGCCCCCCATCGACTGAATCATCAAAGAAATATCAAAATTTAAAGCCCTAAGAAACTATAAGAAGGCACCTTCATTAGTCGGCTTTACTGTTGTTGGAATCCTATCCCAGGTCCGCTAGAATTTGAGGTTGTAGTCTGTCAGCTGCTCGATCGAGGCTCTCTTGATTGTTAGTTGCTCTAATAAAGACAAGTTATCACCTTTTTCCCCAAACTGATTGTGAAGAGTCATGCACAACTGGTTCCAGTTATGAATAGAGCCTTCTTCAAGACTCTTGAACCATTGTGAAGCTTTCCCTTTGAATGAAGGATTGAGCATCTTGACTATAATGTCCATCTCATGGATCTCGTGGATTATACATACATTTTCAATATCTTAGACATGGTCACTAGGAGAAGTTTTATTTTCCCTAGTGAAATATGGGATGCTCTTTAATGCTGCAATCAGAACTGGGTTTTGTTTATTCAAGGTGAGTGGACTACTACTAGTGAAGATAACATATGGATTTGGTTGTGTCATTCTGATTTGCCTAAGAATCCTTGCAGACTAAAAGAAAGGCCTTGCAGGTGGAGGTGTTGACAAGGTTCTACTTAGTGGAGATGGAGACCTCTGAACTCTTCTTCCTCTCCTTTCTCTGCCTGGGGATAGACGCAAGTATTTTAATATACCATCTTTCCTTGCTCTAGACTAGGTTTTTCTCATGAATCTCCCAAGCTTGGGCTACTGAAACCAGTATATTTATTTCTTTTGGAGTCGCCAAATGTATAATTTTAAGGCTTCTTAAAATCCATAATCAAAGCAAGTGTACATCAATCCTTACTGTGATAATATGGATACTTCTTAGTCCCACCAGGCATGCCAAAACTATTAGTGTGAAATCATAGCACCCCCAAATGAATTCTAAAATAACTACTTTTCTAAGGTAGACTCATTTGGTGTGATTGCATAACATTGAACTTTCCCCAAGGTGTGGGACCTTGCAAAATGGGAAAGCTCTCCAGATTGAAGGTTGGTTACTTATTCCTCTATTTAGGTGCATACGTAGAAACTTGTAAAGGATCTATTCTTAATCCTAATCTAAACTCTACCAAGGAGACAGGGATAGAAGGAATACAAACATTAAAACAAAGATAAAATATGAGGTGATGCACCGAAGGAATGATGAACACTTATTTTGCTAATAGACACAAACCAAAAAAATTCATATAATAAACAAGCACATATATCCAAATATATAATGGGAGATATGATGAAAGAAAAAGAGACAAAAGGATCTAAAATCGATCACATACGTGTTTTATTGCTCTGTAGATTGATATAGTCCATTTCAAAGTAGCCAAGAGGTAGAAACATAATGCAATTTTTGATGGAATGCTTGAACCCCACAAATCCCTTTGCTAAGAGGAGAAGGGATCCTGTAGAACAAAGAATGCCCAACCCTTTACAATGAATCTTGCCCCCATATTTATAGATTCAACTTGAAAGAAGAAGAGAGAGAAGTGGGAAAAGAAGGTTGAAGCTCAACCACCATTGTTAATGCCTCTGATGAAATATCTCCCCAAATCCATCTTTACTACATCAATCCTTGGTTCGGTGCCTTGAAGGAAGAGGAAACGGTGAAACAGATCAAATCTGATCTAGTTATTGAGCCAAGAAGATCCTGCACTAAAAGCCTGAAGACGTTTCCTCCATTTTTCTTCACCTAACATTCTCAAAATTAAAGTTTCAGACCTCCATGGCATGGGTGAGGCCGAAACTGAAATCTTTCCAACAACATCAGATTTGCAATATTTTGAGCCCTGAGTCGAAAGATATGCCCCTTTGAAGTTTATATCGAGTCTGTACAGGAGGGCAGGAAAACAACTTGAAAATGGGTCCCCTTTTGATATGAGATACATGACAGCTATATTGGAGCAAAAATTAGGCCTGCGGGTCTGCAATTTATCTTTTTCCCTTTCCTTTGATTCCCTGCTTTGGCTTGAACTCAAGCCCAAATACTGAGTTTTTCCTTGGGTAATGTTGGGGGCCATTTTACAATTTTTACCCCTTTTGAGATAACAAGGGGTAAAGAACCAACTTTATATCTAACTGTCCACTTTTCCCTGGGACACGTTGCAGTTTGGTGCTCGTTTAGAAACATTTTCTCTATTCACCCCTTGAATCAATGCCATAATGAAACTTGGCATTCTCCACTTATACCTTTATACTTAGCCAATTTTGAAGCCTTTTCTGTCCACCTTTTGACTTTGTTTCCTCTTATGTGGGATCATGGTCAATCCAATATTTGGCATGAGGGTGAAATATGGATAACAAGACCTTCTCACCAAGTTCAAATTTCTTGTCAACCCTTTTTAAGTCTAGATAAAAAAATTTCCTATCTACTAATTCCTTCAAACATTCACGAATCATTTTTACTTGTTCCATTTTAATAAGGATCTTAGGTCCAATTACCTCTTTGTCCTCTATGTTATCTCAGCTAACTGGATTTTTTCATCTCCTTCCGTATAATGCTTTGAAAGGTGCCATTTTCAGGGAGGCGTGATATGTGTTATTATAAGAAAATTCAACTAATGGAAGGTACTCTTCCCATTTTTACTGTTGATCCGTGCAATACATTCGTAACATATCTTCCAAAACTTAATTAACTCTTTTAATTTTCCCATCCATTTTAGGATGGTATGCTGAACTAAAATTTAGTTTAGTTCCTAAGGATGTATTGAGTGTTTGCCAAAATTTAGATGTCATTCTAGGGTCTTGATTTGATATGATCAATTCAGGTACCCCATGCAATCTGTAAATTTCATGCACTAAATATTTTTTCCAAAATAGGTGAATCATCCTTAAGATTACCAGCAGTAAAATGTGCTACCTTTGTTAGTTTATCAACAACAAATAAAATAACATCATGCTTATTTCTTGACATAGGCAGCCCTTGAATAAAATCCATGATAATTACTTGCCATTTATATTGTGGTATGTTATGAGGGTACAATAAACCAGCTGGATGCATATATTCAACCTTAACATGTTGTCATTCTAAGCAGTGTGTCACAAAATTAATTATGTCTTCTTTCATTCCTTTCCAAAAATATTGTTGTTTTATATCAATGAACATTTTCATAATTCTAGGATGTCCTAAATAAGGTGAGTTATGAAATTCAGTTAACAACTTTCTCCTTAATCCATTTCCTGAAGGTATATATACTCAATTATCGTATCTCAAGATTCTATCATCATCAAAGTGAAAACCTTTATATCTCATATCATTTGGATCTGCAGCATGTGTTGTTTTTACTTGTTAAAAATAAGAATAAGATTCCATGATACATTTTAATTCATCCTTAAGGTAAGTTCTCAATGTTATAAGAGTATAAATATGTTTCCTATGACTTAGTACATCTCTCACTTTGTTTTCCTTGCCTTTTATATAACTTATGTCAAAATCATACTGAGATAGAAATTCTAACCACCTTCATTGTCTTGCATTCAGATTTGGCTGAGTGAAAATATACTTTAGCCTCAGATGGTCAATATTTAATTCAAAAGGTCTCCCTAAAAGATAATGCCTCCATACTTAAAGTGCATGTACAATGACAACGTGCTCTAGGTCATGGGGAGCATAGTTCAGTTCATGTAACTTGAGTTTTCTACTTTCATATGTTATAACATGCCCATTTTCCAACTAAATACCTCCAAGCCCTTCCCTGGAAGCATTTGTTACTACAAGAAAGTCTCCATTTGGATCAGGTACACCCAAAATAGGTGCAGATGTAAGTTGATTCTTTAGAGTCTTAAATGCATGTTCGCATTTTTCACTCCACACAAATTTCATATCTTTCTTTTACAATGAATTTATTGGTGCAACAACCTTCGAAAAGTCTTTAACAAACTTTCTATAGTAACCAGCGAGACCCATGAAGCTTCTAACTTCATGGAAATTCTTAGGTGCAGGCCACTCAGTTATTGCAAAAAAATTTGATGGATCTACTGCTATTCCATTCTTACTTATGACATGCCATAGATAGTGTACTTTAGTCTCGTAAAATGATCTTTGGATAACTTACCATACAATCTTATTTTTCTTAAGATTTCCATAACTATCTTCAAATGCTCATGATGCTCATCAATGCTTTTAGAATATATGAGAATATCATCCAAGAATACAAGCACAAATTTTTCCAAGTATTCTTGAAATATATTATTCATTAAGTTCATAAAAGTTGCAGGTGCATTTGTTAAACCGAAAGGCAAAACTGTGAATTCATAATTCTCATAGCTTGTCCTAAAATTTGTTTTATGAATATCGTCATCCTTGATTCTTAATTGATGATATCTAGATCGAACGTCTATCTTAGAATATACTGATGTACCACATATCTGATCAAACAGATCATCAATTCTAGGAAGTGGATATCTATTTTTTATATTTATTTTGTTTAACATCCTATAATCAATGCACAATCTAAGTGTTCCATCTTTCTTCTTCACAAAAATTACTGGTGCTCCCTGAGGCGAGACTCTTGGTCTTATCAAACCTTTAGACAACAATTCTTGTAACTGTGCCTTAAGCTCTACCAATTCAATGGTATTCATTTGATACAGTGCCTTGGAAATAGATTTTGTTCCCAGACTGATCTCAATCATGAAATCAAACTCCCATTTGGGTAGACGGGTAGTTATTCTGGAAACACATCTCTGAAATTTCGTAACAGTAGGTATCTTTCCAAGAAATCACTATCCCCTTCAGTTGTTTCAAAAAATTTTACTGCATACAAGGTGCAACCTTTTTTTTTGGCCTTTTTAATTTTCATGGCTAACAATTTTCTAATTGAAATCTCATGTTTTACCCCCTAGATGTCTGTTGTTTTTTGCAGATCATCAAGATAACTAATATGTTTTTCAAAACAATCAACTTTTACTTTATGTTCAACAAGCCAGTTAACACCTATGATTACATCATAAGACCCCAAAGGAACAACGTAAAGATCAAATTTAGTGGAAAAATAAGGCAAGTCAAGGACTGCTCTAAAAATACACATACTAACTATGTGGACAACATTATTTCCATAATGTACAGCCCATGATTTATCCATTTTTCCAGCTTTTCTTTTTAATTTTGAATCTAATTTAGTAGAAATAAAGTATTTAGTAGCTCTAATATCAAAAAGTATAGTAACAGGTATACCAAATAGCTTACCTGGCACTTTTATAGGTGTAACTTTCTTTTCACCTTGTTTCTCAACTACTACAACATGTATCTTATGTTGTTGATTGCATTCATCCTTCCTTGGAGGACACTTTTTTGCATAATGATCCTTGCCACAATTGTAGTAGCCTCCTATAGGTCCTTTCTTAGGCTCAAATTTATTTCCCACCTTAAAGTTATCATTTTGTCCTCTATGGACTTCTTTCCGTTATTATTGTTCTTGACAAAATTGTTTCGTACATTAGCAACAAGTTTCTTTGCTGTAGTTTTCTTATTATTATCAGCAACAATTTTTTTTTTCACACCAAACTTTTTCCATGGTCCCTTTTTGGGTGTGAGGTACGAATAATAATTAGGAATTTTCTTTCTGATTTCCTCGTTATGGGAACATATTTCTTTCAATTTCTACTCCTACCTTATGGCTTTTTCAACAACCACTTCCATAGTGGTTGGGGTATGAACATCTACTTCACCACTTATAATAGGATTTAATCCCGTCATGAATTTCTGTATCCTAAACTTCTCGTTAGTTTGATACTGAGGCACATAAATGAGGAGCTTAGTAAACTTCTCCCAGTACTCTGTTACAGTAAACTTTCCTTGAGCTAAGTTCTAAAATTCAGTCATTTTCTAATCATAGTAAATTTGTGGTAGCCATCATTTCCTAAAATAATTTTTAAATTGATCCCAAGTGATGTTTGTTTCATCAATATTTAACTTAACCTTATGGTTGTCCCACCAAGAAGATGCCTCATGGAAAAGCTAGTAAGCTCCCCATATTGCTTTTGTTTCCTCTGAGAAGTTCCTTATAGCAAAGTACTTCTCCATTCCGTTGAGCCAATTCTCAGCTCTATCTCCTAGTGTAGTGCCATCAAACTTGGGTGGAATTATCCTTTTTATATCATTAGTGAGTTTAGCTATCAATCTTACCTTTTTGTTCTCAATCTGATTGGGTACATTTGCATTAGCATTGGCAGTGTTATTGTTATCAATGCCAAAATTTCCTATATTGGTGTTGTCCCCATGAGGTGGCTGATTGTTATTACCATCATCTTCTTTATTCTCATCATTGCCCATTACTTGTTGTTCTAATACAGCCAACCGATCTCTTCTGTCCAAATCACCCCCCTTGGTGAAGGAATGTGATATTGGAAGAAAGGATTGGGATGATAAAGTATCCGCAATACTTTGGGCATATCAAACAACATGTAAAAGGTTGAATAAAGCCACACCATTTCAGTTAGTGTTTAGTGCAAAAGCTATTCTTCATATGGAATTTATGTTACCTTCTTTATGTATTACGCGCGTTGGAGGTCTAGCTGATGAGCAATCTTTAGAAGAACAGATTGAAAAGATAATTCAGCTGGATGAGTGACGAGCCATAGCACGTTAGAGTCAGAAGAAAGAAAAGGATAGGCAGAAAGAATGACATGACAGAAACATAAGGCATAAGAAGTTTGAAATTAGACAATGCCAACTAAAATGAAGTTAGAATCTTCCAGAAAAGTGAGCAAATGGATGCAGTTGTTGTTGGTGTGTGTGACTATCCAGTCATCGCCCACATCACCTAGGTGAGTCATCTCGCCTTGCGAGGGTCATAGGTCTTAGGAAGTCAAATGACAAGTGTTAGATTCTGTCATAGAATCTGACATTGTCATTTGCGTCAATGTGTCATAGGAGTTACATTCCTTATTTGTAATTGTAACTCCTCTTCTAGTGGCATCATATGCATCAATCAATGTCATATGCATCAGTGGCTTCATTGATTTTCTTTCCTGTTTAGGCATGGGGGTTACACATCACCCCTATTTGTACTTCCTATTTTTCGATCTATGAGCATGAGCAGACCCATTCTTCTTACTTGCAATCTTATTTCCATTGTTTTGAATCTTGCGTATTGCATTGGCTTGATGTTACCATCAGAGTGTAACTTCATTGTGGTGCATTGCTTTTTGACATCGGTTCTCGTGAATCCCTCTTTCATGGTATCAGAGCTGGTTTTGGTAAACATGCACTATTCATTTCTCAGTTGTTTATTACTTCTAGTTTCTTCTCATTTCGTTGTGTGCAAGTTTTTTTTCGATTATCATTTTGGAATTATTTCTCACCTTGTGTTGAGGTTTCAGTAGTTGCAAGTTAAGGTATTTGGTTAGTTTCCTTATCAGCTGAGTTCGTATTTGGATATTTTTAGATCTTTGTGGTTGTTGTTTCTGGGTTGTTTGTGTGTTTCTTACTGGTTGTGTTCAGATTAAGTGCCTGCAAGGTAAAAGAAGAGATAATTTTTTAGTGTGAACCTATGATTACTGGTTAGAATCGTTGTTTTTTCTTCACCGGTGTATACTCAGACTATTCTGAGATTTTTCCTCATCGCTGTGGTTTATTGTTGTCTCAAGGATTACCTTTGCATGCACATTTTTGGTCATTTTCACCAGTCTTTCATCTCTGCCTGGTCTCTCACATTTTCACCTGGTCTCTCAGGTTTTTGGGAGCCTACTCACATTTTATTGAGCTTTGCTACATTCCCCATCTTCAACGTTCAACCTTCTGCGACTCAGAACTACGTTTTCCCCTGTCCTCAGGTGTTTTCTTTTAGTTGGCTACATTTTTGTACTGTTCCCCACATTCAAACCTATTCTAGGCATTTTTTTTGGACTGTTCTGAGTGTTTTCTCCCTTCCAAGCATTTTTAAACTGTCCTCATGCATTTTTCTCTCCACTACTATGTTTTCTCCTCTATTCCAGGCATTTTTGTGGACTGTTCAAGTGTTTTTTGGACTGTTCAAGCGTTTTCTCCTTCAGCTGGCATTTTTTGCACTATTCAGGCATTTTTTTTGCACTGCTTTGGCATTTAAGGTCGTTTCTACATTTTCCCAGCACGTGTGGATAGTTACAGTTCTTTTTCCAGGTAATATCTTTCCAAAAATACGTTTTTTTATTCACTTTTCTTAAAAAATGTGTTTGTATTCATTTTACCTTATCACTTTTCTTAAAAACGTGTTGTTTCATTACTTTTAAAAGGTATAAGGAAAACGCATTTCATTTCTTTGGCATTATAAATTTGGTCTTGTGGCTTGTTGTATTTTTAACCTTTTGTCGAGTGTCGAAGACGAAGGGTGAGGTCCGAGATTTGGAGGTGGCTAATCCCCCCTCACAATACAAACAAACCCTATCTCAAATTCCATGCCATTTCTAACGGGCATACATATGACACCTTTTGCATGCATTTAGGACACTTTTTTAATCCGTTTTCAGGCTTATTGGCTTTTTCTCATCAGTTGCGGGAATTGGTTTTTTCTATAACTTTTGACTCATTGCTCCGTTTTAAGGACTTATTTAGTCAAAGTTGCATGTTTTTTTGAAATCTAGATGATTGGATCATTAGCTTTATAAATGTACTAATTTTATAAAGTGCCGCACTCTGGGGGGTGTCTTTGTATTGCTTAATTCAACTCATTTTTTCTTGAGCTTTGTTCTATTCCTTTTTTACGTGGACTTGTGAGCGCATCCACCACAATCTTACGACAAAGGGATTCTTTCATGTGATGTGAGCCATTGTTTCTCACAAATATCTTTCTTCCCCCTCTTACTTCTCTCTTTCTGTGCTTGCTTACAGTGTCGATCTGTTGCGCCCTATGAACCTTTATTGTTGTCTCCACCATTACATGTTATTACGTTAATTGCAAGGTGAGTGACAAACTGGCTCTCGGAACATAGTCACATCTGGTTGTAATCAACACACTAAATTATAAAGTGCTAAACTTGGGGGTGGTGTAATTTTGTTCTGGGGAGGTTGTTTCTTTTCTCTCCCCTTCTTCTGCATTCCTTGGTTCTATCTCTTCATTATGGATATCTCTAAAGTAACAGTGCTCACACCTTTTAATTTCTTCGAATGGAAATCTAAAATTATATTAGTTTTGTGAAGTAAAGGGTTATACTGAGTTACCATGGGGTTAGAGACCGAACCTACTGATGAACCTGAAAAATATAAATGGTTCAACTGTTGTGATGAAGCCTTAGGTCTTATCTGTATGTCCGTCTCTCCTGACTTGCTCTTCCACATTGAAACTTCCTCAACACCTGTTCAAGCATGGAAAATGCTCAATGATATGTTTGGGAAGCAAGATGACATGAGAGCGCATGAGTTGGAGAACAAACTACTAGGGTTAAATCCTAGTGACTTTGAAAACCTAAAGGCCTTCTTCTCAAAGTTTGTTCACACTAGAATGCTTCTAAAGGAATGTAAAGTGGATAAGAAAGAATCTCAATTGATCTTTTCGATTATTTCTAAGTTAGGTCTTGAATACTCTATTTTCATTTCAAATTTTCATGCCACGAAAGCCGCCTTGGGTAGTACTTGGACTATGCCCTCCTTTGACAGTTTTTCATCCCAAATCATTCAAGAACATGACAAACTCATTCAAATGGGGACTCTAAAATCCAAATCACATGCCCTTATGGTGAATAAGGGCAAGAAAAATGAAAAGAAGAAAGAAACTAAGGACCAACCTAAGAAAGAAACCAAGACCAACCAACCCCCCGCTAAGCCCATCACTTATACTTCGACTTCTGAGCCTAAAACAAAGAAGGAAAATTATAAATGCTCCTATTGTAAGAATTCTGGCCATGACGAGCAACATTGTTTTCAGAAAAAATTGATCACTAAACTCATTTACTTGAGAAGAATAAAATAAGCGTTCATGAATCCGTTAAACAAAATGCTCAGAAGGGCAAGTCTTCTAATACAAAGGAGACTAAAAATGAAAAGAAGAAAGGTAAGGCCCTTGTAGCTAGATTAGCTCCATCATCAACTTGGATTATCAATTCCGGTGCCTCGCACCACATGGCTTCTTCAGAGGTTGAATTCTCTAGCATTGAACCGTGTGGCATGTCCCAAATCACGTTGGGTTATGACACTCATGTGTCGGTTTCTGGTAGTGGATCGGTAGAGATAGGAGGTAGAACATTTAAACAAGTGTTGAGTGTTCCCAATCTCTCTACCAATCTCCTATCAGTTTACCAAATCACCCATCTTGGTGAAGGAATGTGAGTGGAATTTGGTCCTAACTCGGTGATTATTCATGAGCTTAACTCTGATTGCACTGTGGCTGAGAGAAAGGAAGATCACCATTCATGGTTGTATAACTTTTTCCACTTCTCTTTGGATTCGATGCCCAATGCCTTTCTCACTCATGAAAATGAGGTTAGAAAGTTATGGCATGAGAATTTTGGGCATCTAAATTATCATTAACTTGAACAATTAAGCCAAAACAAAATGTTCAATGGGCTACCTTGAGTTAAGTTTTCTAAGGGTCTTTGTGAGGGTTATACCCTTGGAAAGCACCCTAAAAAAAGCTTTGACAAGGGAAAATACTGGAGAGCTACTCGTCCCTTGGATCTTGTTCATAGTGAAGTTTCTAGCCCTTTTCTGTCTCCTTCTTTTACTAGAGCTCTATATATACTAACCTTCATTGATGACTTTTCACGTTATACTAGGGTATATTTTCTTAAGCTTAAGTCTGAAGTTTTTGAGAATTTTCAAAACTTTAAGGGTCTTGCTAAGAAACAAGTGGAATGGTCTATCAAGGTTCTTCGAACCGACAATGGAGGTGAGTATGTGAGCAACAAGTTTGAGGATTTTTACACTTCTGAGGGGATTGATTTTTGGCATATATTTGCTTACAACCCTTCCTAAAATGGATTTACAGAAAGAAAGAACTGAACTTTAAAGGAGATGGATACTTGTATGGTTCACTCGAAATCTCTTCCTCCACAGTAATGGACTGAAGCAGTGAATTGTGCTTGTTATATTCAAAACCATGTTCTACACAATGCAGTAAGAGGGATGACACCCTTTGAAGCTTGGTTTGGACATAAGCATGATGTCGAGCAGTTTCGAGTCTTTGGATCCAAGGCTATGGCTAGGAATCCCAAAAAGAAATGCAAGGCATTAGATTCATAATCCAAACCTTATATCTTTGTCAAGTATCCTGATGGTGTGAAAGGATATTTATTTTTTAACCCTACCACCCATGAGCTATATATTGAGACGAGTGTGAAGTTTGATGAGTCATCCTTGACTTCAACTTCCACTGAGGTCCTTTTTCCCACTGATTTAGGTTCTGACTCTTCAGATGATGATGTTGTTGAGCGAGTTCCACCTCTCCCTACTCCTCCCAATCCTCAAAATTCTGAGTCTTCTGATTCTAACAGTAGTGATCATGAGGACTATGTCCCTTCTCACTCAAGTGAAGAATCTTATGACTCTAAGCTTGAGCCTTCAGGACCTCTTCAGGCCAAGAAAACTTTATAGAGTGCTAGAGATTTAGTTGGAGATCCTTTGGATGAGAGACGTACTCACTTAGACTTCACTGGACCTCACTCCTTCACCTCTGCTTCTGATCCATCATCTTTCCAGGAAGCTTCTGGGATTCCTAAGTAGGATTCTACCATGGATGAGGAGTATTCCTCACTCATAAAGAATGACACTTGGGATCTTACCCTTCTTCCAAAAGGAAGAAAAATTGTTCGGTGTAGGTGTGTATATCGAACAAAGTATAGAGATAATGGATAAGTCAAGAAGTATAAAGTGTGAATTGTAGCTAAGGGTTTCTCCCAGGTAGCTGGGGTTGATTACTCAAATAACCTTTACTCCGGTTGTAAAGATGACTTCCATTTGACTGACCCTTGCCATCACTGTTGCTAACAGATGGGAAGTCCAACAGATGGACATTAAGAGTGCCTTCCTTCATGGGGATCTAGAGGAGGAGATCTATATGGAAGAACCTCCAGGTTATGTCCATGATCCATCCCTTATTTGAAAATTGAAGAAGTCTCTCTATGGCCTTAAAAAATCCCCTCGGGCTTGGTATGCCAAGATGGAATCCTTTTTACTTGCATCAGGGTTCACTCGGTGTCACTCTTACCCAAATGTGTATATTCTACGACAAGATGACTCCATGATTATTCTTGTTCTCTATGTTGATGACTTGTTGATTACATGTAGCTCTTCCTCTATCATTGATTCTATGAATATCTCCTTAGCCAACAAGTTCTCCATGTCTGACTTAGGATTGCTTCATTACTTTCTTGGGATCCAGATTTCATAATCTGACTCAGGAATTATGATCTTGTAGCCTAAGTACTCTCTTGATTTACTTGCTTGGTTTCACATGTCTGACTGCAAGTCCTCACCTAATTATTTTCATTCTGAGATTAAGTTGGTTTCTGATTGCTCTTTCCCCTTGGTTTATGGTACCCTTTATCAATAGTTGGTGGGAAGCTTGATCTACCTTACTCACACTTGGCCAAATCTATTGTATTCCGTTGGGATCGTGTCCAGATTTATGCAGGAGCCTCATGAGCTGCACTTAAAAGTAGAAAATTAGATCCTTCACTATGTTTGTGGCACTCACACAGATGGTATTCATTACTTAGGAGGGACTTAGATTGACTCGGTTGGATTTACAGACTCAGATTGGGCTGGTGATCTAGATCATCAGAAGTCTACCTCAGGCTACAGTTTCACTCTTGGTTCAGGTCTTGTTAGTTGGTCCAGCAAGAAATAGAACGCCATTGCCATATCATCGATAGAAGAAGAATACAGAGGAGTAGTTAACACTACCATAGAAGTTGTTTGGTTATATGGTATCATGACAGAGTTTGGAATCCACTTTCAGTGGCCTGTCATTATCTACTATGATAACATGAGCACTATCTTGATTTGTAGAAATCCAGTTCAACATCAGCAGATGAAGCACATTGAGATTCATATGCACTTCATATGGGAGATGATACATGAAAACATCATTGACATACAATATGTTCAGACAACTGATCAAGTTGCAGACATTTTCACCAAACCCTTCACTGAGGTGAAGTTTATTCACTTGCGGTCTCTTCTTGGGGTGAGGTCTGCTACATCCATCCATCTTCTTCGAACTATATAGTCCTCCTTCTTCTCCTATTCTTCTTTTCAGAAATATGTTATTTGTACATGGGCACCTTATCAAGCCTTTAGTTACCGGGCCCATTGACACATCTTTCTTAGTTATCTAGGGGAGTCTTCTTTTTCTGTTCTGGCTTACCTTGACCTCTTCCTCAGATTCAATGAAGGGGGACTGTTGGTGTGTGTGACTGTCTAGTCATCATCCACATCACCTAGGTGAGTCATCCCACCTTGTGAGGGTCATAGGTCTTAGGAAGTCAAATGAAAAGTGTCACATTCTATCATAGAATATGACAATGTCATTTACGTCAATGCGTCATAGGAGTTACATTCCTTATTTGGAATTGTAACTCCTGTTCTAGTGGCATCATATGTGTTAGTCAATGTCATATGAGTCAGTGGAATAATTGAGTTTCTTTCCTGTTTAGGCATGGGGGTTACACAACACCCCTATTTTTCGATCTATGAGCATGAGCAGACCCATTCTTCTTACTTGTAATCTTCTTTCCATTGTTTCAAATCTTGCATATTGCGTTGGCTTGACATTACCATCAGAGTGCAACTTCGTTATGGTGCATCGCTTTTCAACATCGTTTCTCGTGAATCCCTCTTTCATGTATGTTATCACTTACATCCTTGAAATAGGCACTTTCCAATTAGAAGAACTTGATGAAACATGACTACTTGATTACTTCAACGGGAGTAGGCTAAATCCCTACTATAAATAAGTCTTCTTGGTGTTTGTAATAAGGCAGTATTACCATTTAGATTAGGTTTTTAATTATGTATTTCCTTAATGTGATTCCTTCTTTGTCACTATGATTTTTCAATTTAGTTGGTGTGTTATGCAATAAGCTCACTTGCGTGCATTAATCTAATTACTACATGAAGCATGTTTATGCGCAGAGGACTACACATATTTTTAGTGTGGGATGGTTTTCGATATCCAGGTACAAGATTGTGGGAATTAAAAGGTGAAAGGAATAATTTGCTACATGTGCTCTTCAATTCAAAGGATTGCCTCTAAAAAGTGACCAAAGATAGAGATGAATGAAGGGACAATATAACGTGAGGTAAGAAGAAGCCATAACAACTACTAGTAGAAGGTGAAGTGACGAGGTACTCAGGTGTAAGGAATCTCATTGAAGATAAGTATGTGACCAAAGGGTGGGAAGACATGCTAGAAGGTTATAGCTGAGGTGTGAAGATGTAACACGTGGAAAGGATGGAATTGGTCAATTAATGAGAGGATATTTGGTAGGTGAAGGAGCAATGAATGCATCAAAAATTTAAAAATCTATATAAGGATGGGATGTGAATTCATTTTTACCATTACGATTAAGAGTATTTGAAAAATAGTTAAGTGTGAAGAGTTGAGTGATTGTATTGAGGTGAGAGAGATGTGTAAGCAGTCGTGATGAAGAGATTTGTGCGCAGAAAGAGCTTGTGTCCCCTGTGGTAAAGGGTTTAAGTGAAGCAAGGTGACAGAGAGGAGTAAGGGCATGTAATTTCACCTAGGGAAAGTTGAATCGAGCTAGGGTTTGATTCACACATTACAGAATTCAAGAGGAGAGGATCTACAAAGAATTACTAGGTAGAAATGGCACCCATGAAAGTAGTTGCAGCAGGAGTGAAGGGAAAGAAGAAGGTGGTCGAAGAAGAAGAGGAGATGGCTCCTGAAAGCAATTTTTCATAGATGAAATATACATAGGGGGTTATCGTAGGATAGGAGTGGGATTCTCAGATAAGGAAAAGCAAGGTGAGTGAGTACAATCACCGTACCATAGAGAATAAGAAGGAGCTTGATGCCTTGCTGAACACAAAGAAAAATAAACACATGGCAAAAGACATGCCGATGTATGAAGATGTTGGTGAGAACAATGAAAACCTTAGAGGAGAACAATGAGGTCTAGAAAGTGATGAAGGATGAAACATTGGGTGATGAAAAAATATTATCAATGTTTAAACAAAAGCGCGATGCCCTGACATTAGCATAAGAACCATACAAGACTCCATTGGAAGAGCTTGGGAAGCTCATTACATAGAAGATGGATTTACTAGAGAGGAGGATTACTGCAATGTCTAGCATTATGTTGGTCATGCAAAATGAAAAATGGGAGATTACGAGGGATGCATTGGAGTCCATTGTTGTGGACATTCTAGAAAACATAGAGGAAGCACTCACTGAGTAGAAGACCTTGGAGGCTGAAATAAAATACGAATATCCCGAATTAGTTGTTCAGACTGAAGAAGAGACTATAGATTAAAAACATTCTTTCCATTCTTATATTCTTTACTTTAGTTTTTGTAGATGACCATTATTGAGGAGAAAAATAAATTAGTGCGAGGTAATGTTAATCAAAGAACACTTGATAGAAAGCACACAAGAAGTCTGCATGGGGAAGTGAATCATATTCAAAGGTGTGAATGAATAGGGAGAACACACACGTGGAACAGAAGTTTAGATTTTTAGGACTTAGCCATTTTCACTCATAAAGGTCTATTTTTAGAGATGGCATATAGAGCACACAAATGAGGTAGAGACGTGTGCACCATGTATTGGTTGTTCTTGGAGGATTGGATACAAAGCACTTTGCATGGACACATGCTGGAAATAGATCTGCTACTATCAGTTAGCTAGTAGTAGTCTATTGTTAGCGCACTTGCATGTGTGGCTAGTTTTGTAAAGGTGCGTGGCTAAGAAGAGCATGTGACCTATTTTTGGAGTGGATACACGGTGAAGGGAAAGTCCCCACCCTTATAAATATGTAGTAAACTATGTAATAGAGATATATAGAGACATACAGAGAGGAGGTATATACATAGTGATGTTGTTACGTGCATGCTACTATTATTGTAATGAAGCCTCTGTATACTCATTGCATTGAATATAATGGAGGACATTGGTTGAATCCAAGTGTTAGTTTTTGTGTGGATCTAAATCTAGTATGATTTTGATCTCATCATCGTTAGTACTTAATTCTATTTTTCCTTAAGTACAGATCTGGTATGCTCTATAGAATGATGAGCTAGTAGTAGAATTATTTATGTTAAGTCTCCATCATGTTAACATCCTGCTACAGAAACCCTAAAGAGGGACTTGGTACCTTTGTGTGCTTCAGGTGAGTGCTTAATTTAGGCTGAGTGATGTGCCAACGTGTCTAGGGTTTTATTGGGTTTATATCACTGAATTCTAGGCTGCATCACACAACCATTGGTGCAGTGTTGGCTCACCCTAGAGAAGGTATTATAGATCATCCTATCTACTTTTCTCATATAAATTTGACTCCTGCATAGCAGAATTATACAACTACTGAGCGTGAAGCTTTGTCGATGATCTATGCACTCCATAAATTCAGACAGTACTTGCTAGCAACACCATTTGTATTTTATACCAATCACATGGCATTGAAGTATTTGGTAAACAAGCTAGTTTTACAGGGGTGCATATGTAGATGGGTACTCTTATTTAAAGAATTTGATTTCACAGTTGTGGTAAAACAAAGGGAAAAGTGATTCTAGACCAGACCATTTATCTAGAATATAGTCGGGATAAGAAGCGCATGTAATTGAATATATGCCCAATGCAAAGTTATATAGGTTACAATACGTGCCATCAGAATTAGAGGATATTTTTGTCTTTCTACGAACAAGTATGGTGCCAGAAGGGATGAAATCCTTAGAAAAGAAACAACTTGTTATTCATGTGGCACCATTTATGTTGATTAGCGGTGACATGTACAAGCTAGGTCAGGATGAAGTATTGTGCCATTATGTACTAGAACATGAGTGCACAAATATCATGGAGGAGGCTCATGGTGGTAGTGCAGGTGGGCACTATGCATGTGATGCCACTGCGTGCAAGATTCTACTCATTGGATTATGGTGAGAGACCCTGTATAAATATTGTAATACATATTACAAGGCTTGTGATCATTGTTAATGCCTTGGCAAACCAGCTCAACGAGATGAAATGCCTCTAAGACCTATTTTTAGTACAGAACCGTTTGAGAAATGGGCTATAGATTTTATGGGTCCTATTTAACTAGCCACATGTAGGAATGGATCACACTATATCATTACTTGCACAGACTATCTGAAAAGGTTGGCAGAAGTAGTGCCTATAAAGGATTATACAATGTCTACAACAGCCAGGTTTCTATGGGAAAATATTATTACAATGTATGGATGTCTGTTGAGTTGACCAGTGATAGGGGCACACATTTTCTGAATGAGATAATTAGAATTTTATTGGATGAATTCATGATTGCACACCATAAGACTACACCATATCATCCTCAGGCCAATGGGACTGTTGAGGCTTTCAACAATATTTTAAGCCAGGAATTGACAAATATTTGTGATGTTGGAAGAAAGGATTGGGATGATAAGTTTTTTGCAGTAATTTGGGCATGTAGAACAACATACATGTGGTTAAAAAATGCCACACATTTTTAATTTGTGTTTGGCACAGAAGCAATTCTTCTTATGGAATTCATGTTATCTTCTTTATGTAGTGTGTGCACTTGAGGTCTAGCTGATGACCAAGCATTAGAAGAACGGATTGACAAGTTTATTAAGGTGGATGAGAAATGATAAATAACATGGTGGAGTCAGAAGCAAGAAAAATCTAGGCAGAAAGCATGGCTTGATAGGCACATTAGGGACAAGAATCTTGGGATAGGAAAGATGGTGCTTCTCTAAGATTCTAAGTTTTTTCGCCACCTAGGAAAACTCAAAGTACTTTAGTTAGGACCATATGTTATCACTCACATACTTGAAACATGAGAGAAACGCTTGATGGAATATGGTTACCCAACTACTTCAATAGGAGTAGGCTAAAGCCCTACTATAAATAAGTCTTCTTGGTGTTTGTAATAAGGTAGTATTTCCATTTAGATTAGGTTTTCAATTATGTATTCCCTTAATGTATTTCCTTCTTCATCATTATGCTTTGTCAATTTAGTTGGTATTTTTTGAAATAAGCATGTTTGCGTGCCCGAAGCTAATTACCATTTACAATATATTTATGCATAGAGGACTACACATACCATTTATGTGGGGTGGTTATTGAGAAATGGGTACACATAAAGGAAAAAACTGCTACATGTGTTATTCAAAGTTTGAAGAGGTCAACAGAATATTGCTTCCAAATAAGGACCATATATGGAGATAAATGAAGGAACAATATAACACACAATAAGCAGTGGTCATGGAGACTACCAAGAGAAGGTGCATTGACGAGGTACTCAGGTGCATGGAAGTGCACTAAAGAGAAGTCTATAGCCAAAAGGTAGGAAGGTGTGCCAAAGAGTTATAACTTAGGTGAGAAGCTGTACCACATGAAAAAATGTGAAAAGAGTCAATTAATGAAGATTATTGGTAGGTGAAGGAGCAATAAATGCTCTAAAATTTTCAAAATCTATATAAGGAAGGGATACGAGTTCATTTTTACCATTGTAAATCACAAAAATTTGAATGAGCCAAGTGTAAAATGAGTTGAGCGAATCATGTTGAGGTGTTGAGAGTGTGAAACTAGATGTGGAGAGAAGATTTGTGTGTAGGAGATGCTTATGTCCCCATTGGTGAAGGGTTTGAGAGAGGCAAAGTGTTGCGAAAGAGTTACGGTACATGATTTCAACTAGGGCACACATATTTGAGTTAGGGTTTGAGTTTTCATGTTGCAGAAGGTAGAAGGCAAGCTTTTTCACACTACAGAGGACAAAACAAAATTGTGATTTACAAATGGCACCAAAGAAAATACCTGTCGTATGAGCAAAAGGGAAGAAGAAAGTGGAAGCATAGGTTGAAATTGCTCCCGAGAGTAATTTTTCAAAGATGCAATTCCCAGAAGGCGTGATAGTGGGACAAGAATGGGATTCTCACATCTGAAAGTGAAAGATAAGTGACTACAACCACTGCACATAAAATAACAAAAAGGAATTAGACGTGCAGTTGAATACGAAGACAAACAAGTGCCTAGCAAAGGACATCCTAGTGTGTATGATGACGCTGGAGAGAAGCTACTAAAGCATATTGGAGTTTACCAGTTGTACGAGCTTCTATATTTTGGAAAGTATGAACCTTTGTAGTAGTGGCTGATGAGCAAGGTACATGAAGATTTTTTCTATTTCACTGGATGCAAGGTAAGGATTACATCTGCTCCAATTTCAACTATAATAGGATTGAGGGGCACAAGAGTAGATCTGAATAGTGATTTGACAGATAAAGCAGTAATCCTGGAGATATAGGAGTTAGGGTACACCAAGGGTTCGTATGGAATCTATATTGACAAACTGAAGAAGTACCCCTTGGTACAGGTAGCTGCACATTTAGTGACTAAATTAAATGATCAAGAGAGATGGTCTCAGGTGAATACAATGTGGCTGCACATTGCAAGGAGAATGTCGTAGGGAATAATTTACAACATATTAGGCTACATTGTTGAAACTATCATCAAGGAAGCATGCATAGGTGAGAAAATTAGTTTTGGTTTTGTCCTATTATCCCTCATATTTATGGAAATCAGAGTGCCCGATGGGCTAAAGAACAAGATCTAGGAGTACCCCATGCAAAATAAGTCTCTAGCAGAAATATTTTAGAAGTACTTGTGTGAAGGTTCAATAGGTGGGTCGTTCAAGCAAAGGGTAGAAATGTGGTATAAAAATATCCACACAGAATTTGAAAAGGAGTGGCACATCCCCAAGGAATTACCTTCAGTCGTGGGCAAGGTAGTCCAGTTCATGGTATATTAGCACTTTTGCATCGCACGATTTGTGATGAAGGATGGGACTTGGAGCTCCTAGTGTAAGTTGTCATATGCCTTCACAGTGTGTTACTTCTAGGTATCATTCCATCGGTTCAATAATCCGTGACGCCTAAAATTTGTTGTAGACAAGGTAGACTATGACTACCACACGTTGTGTAAGACTTATGTATATCTAGGTCAGACTACCTACATTGAGAGGCTGATTTCAGACATGATAATCATGAAGCCCATGAGTCAGGGGATTGGAGAATATGGGGCCACACTTATCTACCTTCAACTTAAGCCTAAGTTGGAGGGTAAAAAATATGTGGAGAATGATTTCACACTTCCAAAGCCGTCTAAGGGAAAGCATACAATGGAGAATGTACCAACTCCAAAGCCCACAGAACCTATAAAGGTAGATGATAAGGAGGAAGAGAATGAAGATAGTGGTGACTTGGTACATAGAGGACAAAGGCAACCCTCAGACATGGTAGAATCTGAGTGCATAAGTACTCCACTCTAGACACAAGAAGAAGGAGACAAAGAATTGGAGTTATGAGTAGACCTTGAAGAATGCCACTTTAAGAGGGTGCTCAAATGAACAAGAACTCAAGGTACTACTCCCTAATCAGTACGGAGATCACCATGAATCTCTCCAAAGAAGGAGACAATTGAGAAGAGAATGAGAAAATTAAAGTTGAACAAGGAGGTGGAAAGTTTTAAGAGAGTGCACCTAAATCTCCTACACAACCAGAGGATGTGGAAGATCCTAGGGATGAAGAAATGAAAGATGAAGATGTGAAGAATGAAGGAGAAGGGGTAAATGAAGAAGAAGCAAGACCATATAATGCTCAAGACATAGAACATAAATCTTGGAGTTCTAGTTCCTAAGGGGCCAATAACTAAAATAACAAGTGGGGATTTTATTGTTCTATCTTTGGGATTTGCTGAGGACACAAGTAAAATTGTCCACACCTGTTTTCAAAGCACCGTGATCCCTAAGGAGTTATATGGATGGGAGTTGATGGATGAGGACATGGCCACCACATGTACAAGGAAGAAACTATCTTTATCTATGCATACACACATGGACGAGCCAGACTTCGACGTATACGAAGAATCCTGTGTGTCAAGAAGGTTGAAGAAGGCACCTCAGGAAATACATATAACTGTAAAACCCACTATTATGTCTGATGAACAGGTAAGTAATGCATTGGTAAAAGTATCTAAAGAGGTGGAGTGGAGGAACATAGACAAATATGCCACTATCAAAGCACTTAGAGAAGAGATCAAGGCCAAAGATAGAGGGATCACACGTTTGAAAGGGGAGAAGGACCTGGAGTAGAAGAAAAATGGGGTACTTATTGGCATGGCAGAGGAATTAGGGAATCATTTCCTACAAGGAAGAACACACTTAAAGCCCAAGGTACCCAAAATTTTCCCTTCGGCTATGCACAATGTGCATACCTTAGTTGATTCGGTGCTCTAAAAGGGACTAGTTCGGATGTTAGCACAAAATTACCTTGAGCAGGAGGTAGATAGGGAAAAGGTTTCAATAGTGTGAAATATTTCATCATACAAGGCATTACTCCAAACCTTGTAAGAGGAGTTGAAGAAAGTGGATCTAGCATTGAATATTTATAAAGCTTTGGAGGCAGTCATAAGAATAAGGACCATGGTAGAGGACAATGAGGTCCTGAAGGAAATGAAGGATGAAATATTGGGGCACATGAAGAGACTGGCACTAGTAAAGAAAAAGCGCAAGGCCCTTGCAGTGGTCAGGAGCCCTATAAGAGTAGGTTGGATGAACTTGGGAAACTTATAATGCAGAAGATGGATCTTCTGGAAGGAAGAATGTCTTCAATGTCTAACATTATGTTAGTATTACACAATGAAAAGGGAGAAATTGCCCAGGATGAATTGGAGTCTATTGCAGGTAATTATTCCAAAAAAGGAAGAGGTCATGTTGAATGAGTGGCAAACATTAGAGGCATAAATAAAAGAAAAATATCTAGAAATAATTCTTCCAGTTGAAGCAGAGGATGGTGCAGAGTAAAATATTCTTTGTATACTAATTATTTACATTCATTCATTCCTTATTCTTTATTCATTCCATATTAAAAGGCAACCATTGTTGGGGTGGCAATGCAATTTTGTGTGGGGTAATGTTGAGCAGAAAAAGTTTGATACTTAGTAGAAGGCATACAAGAGGTTTGTGCGTGAGAACAGGGCTTAGTCAAAGGCATGAAAGGATAAGGAAGGACATGCACGTAGAAGACAAGGGAAGATTTGGGACAGCCATTTTCACATGTATGGGATATTTTTGGAGATAGCATGCAAAGCACACAACCTAGATAAAGACTTGTGCAACATGCATGGGCTATTATTAGAAGAGCGGCTACTAAGTGCTTTGCATGGGTTTGGGCTAAGAATAGAATTGCTACTACCAGTTAACCAGAAGAGGTCTATTGTTAGTGGACTTGCATGTGTGGCTATTATTGTAAAGGTGCATGGTTATTTTCAGCAAGCAACCTATTTTGGGAGTTATGAAAGCGGTGAAGGGAAAGTCCCCACCCTTATAAATATGTAGTGATCTGTGTACTATAGGAGGACTTGTGAGAACTGAAATATTGTGAAGTTATGCTACTAGATCTGATGCATGCATAAGATTATGGTATTACCTATTGTAAAGAGGTTTTGTGTATTTATTTTGTTTAATATAATAAAGTGTATCGGCTGAATCATAATATTAATCCTGAGTATAATTTTTTTTTGCATTGTTGATTTCATTATGGATTTTATTTAAACATGTTGTTCTTTAGATCTAGATCTGAACATGCTCTGTATAGTGTCATATTAATTCTAGATCTAAATGCATTAAGTCTTAATCATGCTAACATCATGCAATAGCAACCTTAAAGATGGTCCTGGTACCTTTGCACACTTCAGGTGAGCACTCAGTCTAGGCTGAGTGATGTGCCAGTGCACCCAAGTTTTAACTGGTAAATTCTAGGCTACATCAACCACCTTCCATCTTTTCACCTATGGATCCTACTTAGCCCATTATCATCAATACCAATGACAAGGATTTTTCAAGACTCCTTGACCACAACCCCGATGCCTTACAACATTATCTTTCCCATTCATCTACTCAGGATTCATCATGACAACTGTTATATGTCATACCTATGTCCATTCTCCTTGCTCTTGCCCCCACTTCCACATCGTCTAGTACTAACTTGGCCTTACCTTCTTCCACCTTACTTCCCGTAATATCCCAACTTGACCCCACATCATCAATAATTGCAAAAACAACAACATTGGTCACACTTTTGATGTCATTTACTCCCATGGTATCAACTATTCCTTTATAAACCACCTTAAAAATAACCCCTTCTACACTTGCCACCTTATATATACCCATTGCATCATAGCCACCCATGGTGTCGAAAACTCATAATCCATTCCAAAACATTGTCATCTTCATACCACAATATTTACCTCTAATCAATACAAGGATCGCTACATCCACCCCACCTACTTACACATATCACCAAAAACCACATATCTCTTTAATTACCTATTTGGGATATTTACCACCTACATCTATTCCCTCCTCACAGTTCTCATACTGGGCACCACCATATACTGGAATTATGTCTACATCATACATTCATCATCAACCCCCTTATACTGCAGGGGGTGCCCAGTCATCACAACCTACCAACAACCTTATTAAAATGATTATGGAGAAGATGCAAACATTAGAAGCATCAGTTTCTAGCTCTTGCAACTCTTTGAAATATGAATAAATATGCAATGAGCCCATCCATCTGTCTATTCCCATTTTTCCATACCCTACACATTGGGAAATGCCCAAATTTAATTGGTTCAATAGTAAAGAGGACCCACAACAACACTTGTGGTCTTTCAAACATGGGTGTTATTTAATTACTCATGATGATGTTCTACTCTTGCGTACATTCCTAATGTTCTTAATAGACCCTGCATTAGATTGGTATAGTGGTTTACCTAGAAATTCCACTTACTCATTTAACCAAGTGGCTTAATCCTTCCTAGACCATTTTTCAAACAATATCATCAAGAAGGTCACCATGACCGACTTGTACTAAACAAAACAATACGATGAGAAGTCTATCACATATTTTTTCATTTGTTGGCAGAGCCTCATCAACCAGCTTACATTCCAGTTACCTCAAACCGATGTTATAGATTTGTTCACTAGGGATTCTTCCAGGAACATCTCACCAACTCTCCAAGTCAAAACCTTCCGTACCTTTGATGAAGCGTTCACCATGGCTAGAAAACTTGAAATTTGTGCCATAGAAGAGAAGAAAATTCAATTGCATAACAAAAAAATTGCATTCAAGTCAAATGAGGCCTCTTTCTCTTCCAAAATCTCCAAAAAATTTATTACAAAGCCAAACTCACTCATCCAATTAATCGAAACCTTCTTCCAACCTTTCTCCCGTTCAATCTTTCCAGTTGAGCAACAAAATTACACTCCCATAGGAGAGCCCTATTCATTGGTTTTAGAAAACATTCTAATAGTTGGAGCCATTTCTCTTCCACCCATCAAACCACATACTGGTTTTGACCATGCTCATCCTATGCCTACATGGTACAAGGAACATGATTACTGCAACTACCATCATGTTAAAGGTCATAGTGATGGTAATTGTATAACATTTAAAAACATTGTCCATGAAATGTTAGAAAATGTATATCGCACTTTAGACAACCTAAATGCACCAGCTAATCAAAACCTGCATATCTTCAAGAAGCCATTTCCTAATCACACCCTTTCATCTAACTAAATTGGCGAACCTACGACTAATGATAGTAATGTACATGAAGTTCATGTTGTTTTTGAAGTTGTACCAACTCTTCCACAATTTCTTCCTATCCCCTCCATCAAGGATATTATAGCATGAGCTCCTTTACCCATGAAGGAGCCTATTTCATCTACTCCTTTACCCACAGAAGAGACCCCTTTATCTCCCCCTTTACCCATGGAGGAGACTACAATATCTCCCAAGGCCATTTCATCACTCCCCTCACAACCTAATGAACAAGTTATGGTGTTAACTCTCCTACCCACCGAAGATTCATGCTTACCTCCCTCTCCACCAAGATAGGAACCTAGCTCATCCCACCTATCATATCCCCTACCAATAGAGGATACTTTAGAATCACCACTATTTTTTGGTGACAATTCCACATTAGCCTTCCAGGATCTAATTGATTTTCTCTCGGCTTTTTTACCCACAAAGTTCGAAGCCAACCAATTCCCTGTCTCATAGACATAATTTACACAAATTACTACTAAATCAATGACATCTCCTCTTACAATAGTTTTGTTTTCAGGCCTGATGGACCACTTGGAATATGTTGATAATTCCATGCTTTGGGGATGTCTTTGGCTACCCTTTTCAAGCCAAATGTAAATGTCATCTGTTGATACCTATACAATTTATCCAAAGGTATTTTAGATAATCAAACCAACCATTCCCATACCAATCATGAAATATCCTCTTCTTCATTACCCTCACTTACACCTAAACCTTTACTAACAATCAAACCTGGTCCTATGCCTAAGAACCTATGTGCACCTACATTTTTCCCCATAGCCAGAGCTATCACCAGATTGGGAGTCATGCCGACATCAAGCCTAATCCATCCTCTTGTAAAATTAGACTTAGCCACATCTTCCAAATCTCATGAAAAAACTATTAACCCATATAAAAAAAATACCCAACCTTCTAGGCCGCATACACCAGTTTCACCCACTACTCCTCTATCACCTTTACCACTGCCCTCCATCCTAGGACCTCACCCATCGACCTTAGCCAATCAACCTCCTATCTAAGGCAAACAAAAAAGCACAACAACCCACCTCTTCATCATGATCTTTTATCACACCCAACTTACCTACACAGTGCACACCTTATCCATTACTTACATCTTTCATACCACCTACACCCCCACCACCTACATTAACCTCATTAGTACCTATGACATTTCCTTCTCTTCAACCCATACCTTCCACCTTACCTCTGTCCAGAAACCTTCACCTCACCTTCTTTATCACCTTGGCTAACTCATCCTCTTCTACCATCTGCCTTCCCTTCCATATCAATGTATTCCTTCCTCACATTTACCTAGGAAGGTGTAACCAAAGTTGAAAAACCCACTACTCTCCAGAGAGGTAGTTAATCCTACAACACCTTCTATCACTAGTTCATATACTACGCCTTTACCAAATAAGGTACAACCCAAATATAAAATAGTTCCACCTACCAAACCAGTTGTCAAACCTATTTCACATCCAATTCCACCTTCTGTGATGCCTCTCCCACCAAAATCATTCACACCTCCATCTTGACCCACACTTACCTCCATTGTGATCCATTGGTAGGGTCTTATGCCAACATTTTAGCAAACCTTTTAGAGACCGTTGTCATCAAATTTCCACCACTTACACCTTACGACCCACTCAAACCTAAACCAAGTAGGGTTTGATGATACAAAAATTTACACATATCATCGTGTGTAAGGCATGATGTAGAAAACTGTAAGGCTCTAAATACCGTTCTACTCCAATTATGTCCTCCTGAAGAAAAATTTGATGATGATGATCTTTTAGAGGAGGACCATGTTCCCCCTTCACCTATCACCACACACCCTCATCCCTTACCTATCCAGTGACCTTCATCTCCACCTCCACAACCCATTTATCCTCCTCCAAAATTCAAGATCAACATGGTCTGCATAAGAGAGTTAGCCAAACCTCCACCTAAATGCCAATGCACTGCTTTCTTTGCACACCCACCAATATATGCCCTCATCAGAAGGTTTTTTTTCCTCACTCTAGGGGAGTTCACCTACACTTATCATGACTCATATTGCTCTCACACCCAGAAAGAAAAAGGAAAGGAGAAAAAAACTTTGCCAACATCCACCATGATCCTGTGCCCAATATTTACCATTTTCCATCCGCACCAAGAATTACCATTCACTTGGACCCACATACCTACTCATTGAACCACCTTGACAAATGTCTCCATTTTCATACAATCTAATCTCTCACCAACCATAGTTCACCACACTATCCTCTCAAAATTTCATTGCGCATGACCTTGTCCAAACCTCTGGTCTTTATGAACAGGCCCCTCATGAAGGTCATCCCATGCACCACACATAAACATATTAAGGTGGTTTGGACCTGAACCATCTTCCAAGAAACCCCTGTGGCACTCATTGAGGATCACTCCTTCACCATGTGGCATCATCTACCAACTTCATCACCTTCTCTACACCTTCTATGGATCCATTAAGTATCCATTCCTTATTTTATTTTTCATGAATGAGATTGGGTACCTCTGACTTATCAAAACAGATGATCCTCTTCCCTCCCTATTCATCTCACATCTACATGATGATACAATATTATGTCATTTAATTTGATGATGATCTATTCATCACCTATGGGGGTGCCAACATCTATACATTGTCTTCCCATGTGAGACAACCCAAATGAATGCATCGAAATCAAATTAACATGCATGATAACCCATTTATGTTGTAAATATATTCAATAGATACTGCCAGGAACTTTTACCTCATTCCTTTGAGATCATCAATCTTTTCCTTGGTCCTATTTATGATGGGCCATTGACCCCGTTGTGGTCCAAATATCGTTATTCTGAAGCCAAACCTATAAAGAAGGGGAATTATAGTATCCTAACCTTCTTGTCTTGGACGAACTTCAGGCCTCCTGTGTCAGTTTCCTTCATCCTACCCATTGATTATCCCCAATTCCTTAACTTTACTTTGTTGTGTAAAATTTGGGGATCAACATTTACCTAAAACCTTAATTAGCTAACGATGACTTTCCACTACCTAGTATTGACCAACTAGTTGATCTTACCACTGGCCATGAGATGTTACCACTCATGGATGGTTTCTTGGGTTATAATAAAATATTACTCCCCAGAAGATCAACACAAAACCACCTTCATCACTCCTTAGGGGACCTTCTTCTATTGAGTCATGCCCTTTGGCCTTAAAAACACTAGTGTCACATATATGTGGGCTATGACTTATATCTTTCATAACATTATGCATCACATATTGGAAGATTACATTGAAAATCTTCTTGCCAAATCCAAACATCGAGCCAAACACCTTACAGTCCTTAAGGTCATCTTTGACCATCTCATCAAGTATTGTATTCACCTTCAACCTAAGAAGTTTGTCTTTATTGTTCTCTCTAGAAAATCCTTGGTTTTATCATTCTTTAAGTGGAATTGAAGTTTATCCTGCTAAAATACAAGGTTATTCTTGAAATGCCTCCACCAACTAACCTTCGTCAACTTGCGTAGTTTGCTAGGAAACTTGTAATTTATTCATCACTTTATTTCACAACTTTCTAACTACTGCCACCCATTTCACCATCTCCTCAAAAAGGATGTCTCCTTCAAATGGGATGATGAATGCCATAAAGCCTTTAAGGCCTTAAAAAATACCTCCTCTAACCACCTGTGCTCATTCCTCCTAAGGATGACCAACCATTTTACCTTTACATTTTTTCTATTGATCATTCCTTGGGTGCCATGCTCACTCATCGTGACGAGAAACACAAGGAATAAGTGGTTTATTATATAATCCCTACCATTTTGGACTATGAAATGAGATACACCCATGCTGAAAAAATATTACTTAGACTTAGTTTTTGTTGCCACTAACTCCATCATTACCTACTTAACCATAAAACTTTTGTTGTCACCAATACTGACCCTTTACATTACATGTACACTAATCCTTACCAAAATCAATGTGTTGCACGTTGGTTCATGCTTCTTGTAGACCTAGACCTTGAATTTATCCATCAAAAATATGTCAAAGGCCAAACCATCGCTAACCAACTTGCAGATGCACCTCTCTTCGGTAATCAATCCTATAACTTCAATTTCCCTGATGAATCCATTATTACCCTCTCTTTGGAAAATACCATTTAACAAATGACCTTATTCTTTGATGGTTTCAAATGTCAATGTGGGGGTGGTGTCGGAGTTATCCTCATTACTCTTAAAGGTGAGCCTATGCCATTATCTTTGAAACTATATTTTGAATGTACTAACAATATTTTCAAATATGAAGCACTCATATTAGGCCTTCAAACTTCCATCACCTTAGATGTTAAATCAATTAATATCTTTGGTGATTCCCAACTAGTTGTAAACCAAGTTAATGGTATATACCAATGTCCATAATGAGATACTTAAAAGTATAAACATCATGTTGACATACTTTTGACTACCTTTGACCATTATGAACTTCAAACTACCCCCGCATTCTACTAATAAATTTGTCGATACCATGGCATTTCTTGCTTCTTAAATACCCACTTTTCCCTTCAACTCAAAAATATTTTTCACAATACAAAGGATGCAATCATCTTCCTATCTATTTTGCGACGCCAACCTTGTCAGAACCATTAAAACTGACCCACGTGACCTTTGGTATAACTAGTTTGTTGACTACCTTTCCCTTTCCATTTTGCCTCCAAATCTTACTCACAATGCACGATGAACCTTTCTCAAAATTTTCTCTCCCTATGTCATCATGAGTGGTCTTATTTATAAACATGGCTTTGAAAGTATCCTTCTTATGATGCCTTACAATTTCTAAAATTCCCTATACCGTAAAGGAAGTTCAAAACAAAATTTTTGGAGGTCACTTCAGTGGTTTAGCTATCACTAAACACATTCTCTGTCTGGGCTATTACTAACCCACCTTAAACCACAATCGTTGTGATTATGTCAAACATTGTGTGAAGTTCCAAAAACATGCTAATATTCATCACACACATAGTCACGCCTTATAGGTTGCATGAGACCTTTGGCCTTTCTCTCAATGGGGTTTGGATCTTGTCAGAGATATCAATCCTCATTATTCACAAAGTCATCAATGGATTATTACTGTTGTCGAATACTAAACTAAATGGGTAGAAGAAATACATCTTAAATCTACAAAATCTGATAAAATATGTGAATTCATTAGCCATCACATCATTTATCACTTTTGTGTTCCTCATCATCTCATCAGTGATAATGGAAAATAGTTCAAAAACAAACCCCTATGGAAACTCTTTGTGACACCTTCGACATTCAACTCAATTTTTCTTCACCTTATTACCCTTGAAGAAATGGCCAAGAAGAATCAACCAACAAAACATTAAACACATTTTCTTATGAAATTAGTTGACGATACTGGAAAGGACTGGCATATGCACATTCCTTTTTCTTTATGGACTCATCACAGTAGTATTCGTACCTCAACTTTCTTCCATGTCTTTTTATCTAGTCTATGGTAAAAAGGATGTTCTACCTCTTGAAGTCTAGATTCCATCTCTTCATTTCTCACTTAAAGAGATGCTCAACAATGATGAATTTCGTACCAAGACCATTTGGCACGAATCAAGTTATTAGGAAAATGTCGTCTTAATGCCCTTGACCATCTCCAAATCTACCAAAAAATGTCTCAAACGTTCCTATGATAAACATGTCCACAAATGAACCTTCCAGGTTGGTTACCTCATCTTGAAGGAAAATCAACATGTAACAAAAGAGGAGAAAATTAAACGGGGAAAATTTTCTCCTAATTAGCTTGGACCTTATATTGTTACTCATACCTATGGATCAGGTGCTTATCATTTGTCTTCACTCTTAAGGTAAACCTAAACCTGAGCCCCTCAATGCTTTACATCTTTGACCATTCTATTTGTTGAATCAATTCCTATATCACCTTCTGTCAATTAAACACTCATCCCTTGAGCACCATTCACCTTCTATTTTACATATTTTAAGGATCAATGACTAAACAAGAATCATGTGATTACCCATCACTTTTCATCCTATTTTCAATATGAGTACCATGGATCTACTCATGGAATGATTCTCATGGATACTTTTTTTCTTTTTCAAGATGGAATCCTATGGTTGTTCATCACTTAAACCCTATCTTGCATAGTTATCCTATGTGTGCTATGGTTTTTCCTACAACATAAGAGCCTTTTGGTCTCTATAGTCTTGTCCATGACTTAAAAGTCCAGAAAAAAATAAAAATTAAAATGGGATTCAACTCCTTGAGTCAAATTTCTTAGCAAAAAGATGACTCCCTCAAAAAGGACATCTACGCTTTCTATCTCATCGCTATAAATAGACTTTTCCCTTGAAGGATAGCTATACCAAGTTAGCCATATTATACATAGTATATCATAAAAAGAAGACTATTCTTGTAATAAAATAAAATATTCAAAAGCTTAGATCATTGATCAAATTCACGAAGACCTCAAGGAGAAAATCTACTCATCCCACATATACTTCCCACATCGACCAGTCTATCAAAACATAAACAAAAAAAAATCAAAAAGAAAAAGATTTAAATTTTTCGTCATGGACTTACCTATTTTGATCTCGGGTCTCTTGCCAAATAGGCATGTTGTCTCACACTAGGTTACGCTAAAACCAACCTGATTTCACCTCATTCCTTTTTCACCCTAATTTTCTTCCCATCTCAAGGGACGTGCCACAAATGTGACATTTCATGATCATGTGACTTTTTTTCACCCTTAGAATAGTCAATCAGGCAAATGCCTTTAGGGTCTTACATTCATAAATCCCATCTTTGGTATGATAGACTTGTTATGGTTCTTGTCAATTAGGTGGATTTCTTTTGGTCACCTCTTACCATTCACCTTTTTCATTACTTATTGATTCTCCTATACAAGGACTGAGACCATCATTTACATGCCTAAATTTTTGGAATTCCTCTTTCACCTAAATGACCTCAATTCAACCATGCCTAACTAACCTAAACTCAACCATACCTAAATGACCTAAACTCAACCATGCCTAAATGACCTAAACTCAACCATGTCTAACTGACCTATACTCAATCATGCCTAAAACCTACCATCCCATCCCTCTACCTCATCATATTCTTCCCTAGCTTATTACGGGAGAACTACATCGGCCTGAGGCCCCTTTTTTTCGGGGATATGTAGGTAGTACTCTAAGGGCATGGGGCCCTTTGAGGTTAGCTCATCCACTCTTTACCCTAACCTATTTTCCCCCCATTTTCCTATTAACATTCTACCTTCCTTAGTTTTCATTTTTCTACAACATTTGGAAATTAATACAAACATAAAAACATACATACCATATCATATCATCAAAACATCCAATCAATTTTCACCATATCCATGATATCAAATATTTCACAAATTTACACCATGACATACATATACATCATCATTTATTTCCCATACTACCAATAGCTATGGAAATTAAATCAAACCCAACAACATGACCAAATCATGCCTATACCTGACTCTATCAAACTCCACCATAACCTTGACTCACCTAAATTATTAGACCCCACCATGCCTAACTCACCTAGACCCCACCATGTCTAACTCACCTAGACTTCACCATGTCTAACTCACGTAAACACCATCATGCCCATATTTGACTCAACCATGCCTAAGTGACCTAAACTCAATCATACCTACATGACCTTGACTGAATCATGCCTAATTCACCTAGTTTCCATCAATACACAATAACAATGGAAATTGAAAACATAGGTACATCATCCATTCAATAAATATCATTATCTATATAACTAGGAAAATTTTTGTGTACCAATACACATATAAATAGATAAAAATACATACAAGTATCTCAAATCACTCAAATACAGCCTCACTATCTTTGACATGTAGACCAGTATAAAAATCAAAATCACAAAACTCTCATATACAACCTCACTATCTTCGACATACAAGTCAGTATTATATCCAAATCTCAAAAATAATAATCATACCAAGTGGATAATTATCACCCCACCTCATATCCTTTGGTTCAGTCTCACCTATCTCCTCCTCCCAACCTGTCTGTCACCATGCCAACATCCCTCCACCCTCCATGGGTCTCAGTCTAATCTCTGCCAAGCCCTCAACTGAGCCTAGCCTACATAAACTAGTAGCCTCACCATGCCCCTATCTCTAGGCTCATCGGCCCCCTGTTATCTCTAAACTATGAGTGTGGGATCTTGTCCTCTCACTCAGAGAAGATTGGGCTCTATACTCATCATAAGAAGGGACATATATCTTGATAGTTGTCAGAGGATCCTTATAGTAACATTCCTCGTTCACGACATCCCTGAACCTCACCATAGTCATCATCTGAGGTGGTGCCATAAGTCTCAATGTAACCTGTGTGGTATGTCTTGTTAATCCTGGCTTAGATCCCTATACATGTGATCTCTTTCCTCCTCCCTGTACCATAGGACCTTACATTGCCATTGTTGCCTGTAGTATGGGACCCTATCCTTGAGCCTATGCAGGTCCCTGTCCTGTAACCTGGGACTATAAGGACACAACGTGTGCCTGTGTATTGGCCAGATGGAACTACAAACCTATTACCTACACTTGTAAGGTGCCTACCTATACTCCATCCCCATCACCACCATGTGCGGGTGCCTATACTTGGGCTAGATGATCATGTAAGGCTGTCACCTAGGCCTGCAGGGTGGCCACCTGCACATGAGTTATTATCAACTGACCCTACACACATGTGAGTTGTGTATGAAGAGTGGCCACCTACCCCTGCAAGGCATCTTTATGTACTAACATGATAGCAAGATCAGGCTGCCCTGGTCTAGGTGGTGTCACCCATTGTTGTGTCACTCACTACTACCTATAACCATTGGTGACTCCAAAGTCATCAATATTCCTATCCACTAGCTACTCCTCCTTCTCTGTTGGCACACTCAGACATGGTAGAGACATGGGTCTCTCAATGTCATATCTTTAGTACTGTGGGAAAGGTGGAGGCACATTCTGTGGCAGCCCAAACTACTGTTTAACCCTCTCTGTGGGTATCATCTTGTACTCACCAGAAAGTCTCCCCTGTATCCACCTCAATAGCTGAAGCTCGTCTAACTCCTCCATCATGCCCCTGCATGAGGGGTAGCTAATGTAGGGCCTCCACACAATATTAACCCCTGAAATTCCCTCCAGTAAATGCATGTAGTATAAAAAATCATGTGTAGCCCTAGCCACCCTTTACTGCCCACCAAATGGTACCCACCATCTATATCCAACTCTGAGCAGTCCACCCCCGAACCAATCATGTCGTAAAAAACCAACTGGGCATACAAACATGATATGCTCATATTCCCAATAGTGTAGTAAAAAGGTGAAACATAAACTAAACCACCGCAATCTCCCATAGGCCTATAAATCCCTATATAGCTTCACTTAGAATGTCAATGCCCAGGAAAAATATATCTGCTACTCCATCATATCCTAGATCACTCCCATTAGTTCTCATGGGAATATCCCACCCTCAGCATCTGGTAAGGCAAAGCAACATACCACCTCCATCATTAATATAACCAGCCTCATCTCCTGAGGATGGGTTACATACATGTCTCCAAAACTAAGGCTCGCACTATGATACCTCAGCTTGCTCATCGCCTCCCCAAACACATCCATTATCGGCTCATGTGATGCCTCTAATGAAATAGAATAAATTGGATCCCCAATAATTGGTAGTCATAGGATCCTATACATGTCCTCTAGAGTGACAATCATCTCACCCGTAGGTAAATAAAATGTTTTGGTCATTGAATTCCATCTATCAATGAGCGCGACCATCAAAGTAAGATCTCAAGTTATATGCTTATAGCTCTAGATCCCAATCAATCCAACATTAGTCATATAATCCCACTCCTTTGTAGTCATGTTAGACTGCATCTATACTAACAGAGGTGGTACTTTGTACTGCATCCTCAATTGGTCCCTAGCTTGCATCCAACAACCCACAACATTGTTAAGACCTAACTACCTCTAATTTCCTATTAACTCCAAACCCTACCCAATCATATCAATCGTGCTTACCCTCTTTACATAATTCACCTACACGCCTACCAACCACTATCATTATTACCCATTCTCTTATTTCAATTCACCTACTTACCTATCCCATATCGCCAACAATCATATTTTACCCTTATTCCTCTACATACACTCTTTACTTGCCCCTTATTTACCCATTTCCCTTTCATACCTAGCCCTTCTTACCCCTATTCTTCCTTCACCCTAACTAGATTTGGTCACTTTGACCATCACCAGTTTTCCTTGGCCATCATCGGTTCCATTTAACTAGTGTCGGTCACCTAAGACCTGACCGAGGCTGGCCAAATCCAATTGACATCACCAAAACTTAAACTGGCATTGGTCTCATTCGTGTAAACAAAAACTAAAAACCCATCCCCCCCAAATCCCATTTCACACAAAACTGACTTAAAACTCACCTCCAACCTACCCCATCCCACCCAAATTCACTTTACATTTAATTATCACCTTATTTAACCAAATTTTTCCATTTCCCACCTCGATTTCACCCATTTTTCATCCCCATTTCAAAATCCATATTCCCACCCAAATTTCTTCATTTTAAAGCATAATTTAATCAAATAAAAAGTAAGAAGAATGCATCCTACCTCATCTTGGTGTCATATCCTCAATGGCATGTCTGGCTACTACACTAGTGGTCCACCTGAACCCTCTCCCACCACTGTAATGTCAAAATCTACCTCGAATCTCTTAGCCACTCAACTCGCTCCTCTCCATCTCGTGGACCCACCTACCAACACCAACTCTCGTACTTGTAGCTCACCAACTCACCTCGGAACTTTGCTAAATCATTTTCCATGAAAGCATGACTTCTGTGTCATTTTCACAATTGAAAACAAGTTAAAATGAAAATGAATCCGTAAAACACATATTTTTCTATTTTAACCCTAAATCAACATGACCGATGTCAGTCATACCAAACCAACGTCGATTCCCTTATAATCTGCATCGGTCACCTGCCAGTACCATTTCACCTATATTTTACCCATTTTGACATAAACCCATTACCGCCAAATACCTTTTGGCCTTACCAACACTTATTACACCTTACCCACAAGCCTAAATTACCTATACATTTCCTTAATCACATTTAGGGACTTGTTATTTACCTATACATCAGCATTACCCATACCATGACCTACATACCCTGACCATAACTACCTTTTTGTGACCTTTGAACTCATTTACTCACTATACCTTGTGATGTTGTTACCCATGTGGTTTAGCCTAATGACCTTACCTTGCCTATTGTTGTGTTGTTTATCCTAACTAAACCTTTAGTGTACTAGATCATACCTAAACGGTCTTCCACCTAACCTAAGTTGTGTTTCCAAAACATATCCTATACCCTGGATAACTGAACCACTTCACCCTCATTTAAATAAACCTATCAACCTTGGATGATGTATAGTTTGCAAGCTCTTCAACTCGGTACCGTTTTGAAGTCTATATGTGTGTATGCATTTGATTTTCATTACCTATTACCCAATTTTACCATTACCCATTACCCAAAGTGCCCATACCCTTACCTATAACTCACCTACCTTCACTTTCATCACTTAAACATTTATCAAGCCACTCATCGACTATGTCTAACACCTCATCAGTTCGTGGTTTAAGGTGGATCACTTTCAGCCCTTCTTGGGGCAATCTAACCTCCATTCACACCTGGAACACCCATTTCTTGTTTTTGTCAGTGTCACTTACAAATACAAGGTATGCAACAAAAGGGGGCAAAATGTAGAAACCAAAATTCGGTCATACTTCCCTTTAAACCTTGTTAATTCAATTAACCATATCCCACCCATTCATATCCCATAGTGCACATGTTAACTAAATTAATTAATATCCTCACTTAAGCACCACCTAGCCACCTAACCTAGTCACCTCACTTAATGACCTACTCAAACCTTATTAATGACCTAAGACCAAGTCTAACCCTATCCTAACTAACTAGGACTTAGTCAAAACCTAGGCTTAACTCCTATTAACAAACCTAAAAGGACTCCTAGTTATCTTGCCATGATCTATCACTTGAGACTCGACAGAAGGTTGGAGATCATGCCAAAAATACCAACAATCTGGCTATTTTCAGCTAACTTAGATATTCCCACCTTGACCAACGCCAATTATATCTCAACCAACGTCGGTCACCTAACTGTTGTCAGTTAGGTTAAATACATTTCCAAAATCCTTTTCCGAGCTTGGTTAATCGATTCAAGATCTCATTTCTTATAGAGACTTAGAGCACTCAAATTTCTTTAACACTCAAGAAAAATAAGAGACACGAGAGCACTGTCAACATCGATCACCATTCATCATCCTCTTCATGATCACAGATTCACAACAAAGAGGCACGAAGGTCTAAACTGTTGTGGCATGAATACAACAACTCTTCTCTCTAGATCTCTACTATCATAGTCTTCATCACCTACATCTTCCAATCTATTTTCTAGTAAATATTCAACATCTCCTCATTGAATCTCTAGTTTCTTTGTGTAGATTTTCTTATTCATCTCTTTAGTTTATTTATCTCCACATCCATATACTTCCTCCCTTCCATCAACCCATCACCTGATCATACACAGACTTTCCACCTATTTTCACCCTCTCTTGATCATATCTGAGTCTTCAGAATCATTTTACGACACCACTCTCACCATTTCCAACCTCTATGCAATCACAGGGAGTCTGAAAAACCAATTGTAGAAACTTTTTGATAATTTCCCCTACTGATGTCGGTTAGCCAGCCAACATCAATCACTCTGCCTAACCAACATCGGTCAGTCAACCAATGATGGTTACTGTGTCTGTCAACATAGCTCAGACCAGCAAGCTAAAACCCACTTCCTAATAGCCCAGAATCATTTCTAATCCTTACCATACGTTACCCATAGCCTATACTAGATCTGCAACTCAACACCAACCAAACAACCCTCCCATTTTGACCTTAAACAACCTTTTCAATGAACTTTCTTATTGTTTTGTATGAGATACCTAAATCATTTCGATTCCAATAGGATCTTTCCTTCATGTATAATTTAATTAGCATTAATATTGTTATATAAAAATGGATTGATAGCATGTTCAGGAAGCATCACGCTTCCCAGATATAGCTTCTGATAGGTAGTCCACTCATTATTGTTTTAACTCTATTTGGTGGTATTGTTTTGCATTCACAGTTAGTTCCTCCCAGCCAAAAGGGAGCTCTCGTAATCAACTTGGATCAGGAAATTAGAATGTGTGCACAACCTTCAACCGACACCATAAACAGGTATTCCTTTTTGGCCTACTACCCTTATCAGTTTCATTAATTTGCTAAGAATCTGGTGAAACAGTGGGTACTTATCCTTCACCACCAATGCACTTTTCAAAATAGGTCACATGTTGATAATAGCCATGTGCCTTTACAATAGTATGCACAACATGCAAGTTCTCTACCAATAGATGTCATTTAGTTAACTCCAAGTAGAAATACTATTATTAGCATAAACTATACATGGCATTTATCTGTCACTTGTTCCCAAAATACCATTACGTGGAACACAAGTCTTCATCTCTATGTGTGCTCCACACGTTATCTCCAAAAATAACCCTTATCCAAAAAAATGGCTAAGTCCTGAGCCAAAGTGTTCTGGCGCACATTTCATTCCCTATCTTCCTACACCTTCAAATGCATCTTTTTCTTGTGCATGTATACTTTGTGTGTCTTCACCTTAGAGCAACATTTTGTCTGCTTAATATTACCCCACACTAAAATACATTGTCATCCTAGCAATGGGAATTCTTTCTGATGTCTCCAATAATAAAGAATAAGTAACGAAAGAATGAATGAAACATTGTACAAAAGAATGAAATTTACTTTACATCACACTCTTCTTCAACTGACAGGATTAACTCTGGATATTCAATTTTGATTTTAGCATCCAAGGTCTTCCATTCACTTAGATTGTTCCTTGTTTTCTTCAGAATATTTGTGGCTATTGCATCCAATTCATCCTGAGTGATCTTCTCTTTCTCATTCTGTAACACCCAGACAATATTGACCATACTTGACAGCATTCCCTCCATGAGATATGTTGGTACCCAAATTTCTTCTCCTTATCAGTCTTAGTAGCATCAAAGATATGGCATGAAGCTTGAAGACAGATAAATCATGATGTATGTCATTTTATAGCCGGGGTTGTGATCTAACTAGCACTCGGATTTGTGGAGATATGGATAACACTCAAATAGGACTTGATCTTATCCTAACTATTTTAGGTTGTGCCTTTCAACCAAGGTAAGAGGACCTATTTTCTAACCCTCAAATGGTGAAGGAGATGAAGATATCCCTCAATTTGTGTAAATAGTATAAGGGGCCTTGGGAAAATATGATCAACACTCCAAATCTGACTTTCACAAGTTGTCACTTCCAAATTATGAAGATACTCTCAATGCAAGGAAAGGGTTACTGAAGACATTTTGAAATCTTGATATGTTCTCGATACTTTAGCAAATGGATTCTGATCTTTTGTGGGTATACAGGTCAAAATAGGGGTATTATGGCATAGGATTAGTTGTTTACAATGATTCTTGGTGGGATATTGATAAGACAAACTTGACTATGCCAGATCTTTGACAACCTCTACAACATTTGAACAACTATCAGATAAAATGCTTCAAAACAATTAGGATGTTCTTTTAACCAGAAGAGATACACAAATGGAGGCCCAGTGCACTCTTCACACAATCTTTGAGACGTCAACACAAAAGCTTGAGTTAAAGGACTCAATTACACATCAAAATCTCTGATCAAATCACGCCTAAGGTACCCCAAAAGGCTTACAAGAAATCTCTGTCAATAAATGAAGGTGAATTGATTTTAAACTACTTATTTTCAATGCTAGATGAAAGCTCTTCTGAAAAATGAAATTGCAAATGCCACTAAACTATCAATAAGGATGAGATCTATGTGATTCCTAAAAATTTCAATGCAAGATTGCAAGAAGAACAAGGAAAATTGTTTGTAGACATTTAAAAATGATAACAGACATCATATTGCCCAAAATAACATAGATTAATTCAAAATATTGTTAGATTCATCAGCAGGGGAGAGTTTCAGGAACAATCTCAAAGTTGTGTGATGGCTATACACTTGTAACCAACTCAACATGAATGAAGATCTAACATAGAAGACATTAACCAAGTTTTTTGGAGGGTTTCTCAAAAGATGAGCTTCTCTCAAAATTTTCTCATGATTTTCAATTTCCCAACCTTTTGCATGTCTCAAAACAAGGATTATATATCATTCTATTACATTTGATCCTTCTTTCCTAAGAAAAGAATATCCCAAGCATCAAGTTTGTTACAAAATTCCATCATGATTTGCAGACAGCGGCATTTAACATATTTGCAACAAAAGTTGCTAGGTGTTTCGAAAAAAGGTGAATCACTACAAAATTCACATCATTATCCATTGTGGAGGCACACTTTTCATCTTCAAAGCATGCATACCCCCTTCCTTTTATTATTTCATCCTTATCCCTCCAAAATCTGACTGTGTAACTTTTGGATTTGATATTTCATGTTTTTGGATGGGTTAGGGCAAAAATTTATTTCAAAAACATCTCTAATCCTTAAATTGATCCTCAAAACCAATTGTATTGGTCCTTACAGGCACAAACAACACGAATTTTCCAAAAATTTGATCAAAATCGATGCAAAAAACACATTTCCACACTTCCTGGAGCAAAAATGGCAGCTAATTTGAAAAATGCACAGTTACCGCTGATCTACCTTTCTCCCTTCAATCATGGCCCTCCACGTGTCACAATGTGATTGGAAATGGGTTTGGGTTCACTTTTTGATATTTTAACATTTTTGGAAAAATGTAAAAATTTGACATTTTTCTCTGCCCCTCCACCCTTGAGATTTGGCATTAACACGTGTCCCAAGGTGGGCCCCATTGGAATCATGACTCGATTCTTCACATTTCTACCTTTTTTTGGAAAAAGGAAAATTTTCCAAAAAATCTTTACATCTCCACCCTTGAGATTTGGTGTTGACACGTGACACAATATGATTGGATCCAGGGTCGTGGCTCAGTTTTACACATTTTGTCTCTTTGGAAAAAGGAAAAAAATTCAATTTTCCTCTACTTCTCCACCCTCCCACAAGACACTTGTCCTCATATGATTGGCTAAGGGGAAGCACTTTCATTTCATACTTTAATTCCTTTTCACCAAAGGAATTTTTTCAACATTTCCTCCGCACTCCCGCACCTCCAATTCTATCCTTGCCACGTGTCTCCCTTTGACTCGTTGCAGAGTCATGCTCCAAATTACCACTTCAACTCCTTTTGCAAAAGAGGCAACATTTCCCTTTTTCCTCCGACAGCCCACACTCCCTTCTACCCCTGATCCTGCCATGTGTCCTCTCCTAATTGGCCCGATGGACCCATGGCCTTTTTCACAACTTTTTCTCCCCTTCACCAAAAGCAAAAAAATTCTAAGTCCTTCGCCATCCTTCCATCCCAATTTTGATGAAAACATGACTTGTGTCCACCTCTGATTCACTAAGGGCTTATGCTCTGAAGCCACCACGTGTTCCATTCTAATTCATTGCAGGCCCTAGGCATTTTCTTTTTACTTTAACTCTTTTTTCCAAAATGCCTTAAGGCACAAAAAGACCCATCCATCCACCTTCACTCTACCTGCGACACATGTACCTCCCCTAGGGCCTGCGGAGCTACAGGGGCAACTTGCCCTTTTTTCTAAAACACAAAAAATGTTAAGTTTTTCGAGCAGACCCACCAAATCTTGTCCAACCACAAATGGCCACATATGAGAATATGTTTGAGCTAAAATTTGACGGGCAAAGGATGTCCGTATGACTGTCAAACAACGCAGAAATTGCCAGCGATGGCCTAGAACGCTGAAGATGAATTTGACGAGAAAATGATGCCCATATGACCATCAAAACATAGAAAAATGTCAGGGATGCCCTAGAATCTGATTTTTTCTTCATGGGTGAGGAATTTTTTTATCAAAGGACAAATGGAAAGTGATTTTAGGTAATTTATGACCATAGAAAGGGATATTTGAGGGAAAATAAGTACAAATCAAATGATTTTGAGCTCCAAAGGCTGGGAAAACATGGGAAAAATGGTAGAGGCATTTGAATTGGAAAACTTAGGGAAAAAATGCACTTCCCCTTAGCAAATTAGGGCAAGGTAATGATTTTGCAAACAATCCAATGCACCATAATGGAGCTATAACTTCATATCACCAATTTCATGAGGAAAAATCATTTCAGAGCATAAAGAGCAAAGGGGAAACATGGAAAAATGGAAAAGGATCAGAATGGGCACCAACATCGGCTCCTGCTCAAGGATGGGCACTCCCAGTTAGTGCCACAAGGACAAAAGTAGACCAAGTGCCAAAATAATCCATTGGGCAAACGGAATCATGAGCCAAAGACACCAAAAAACCAACTGAGAAATTGAAAAAAATGGCTACCACACACCAAGGCAAACCACGAACTGACAAACACCAAAAACAGAGAAAAAGCCAAACACTATACACTATACAAGTGGTACATACCTCAAATTTGGGGATTAATCCAAAAAATACTTTAGATGCTTGTCATTAACATGCAGTTCAAGTAATTCCCCATCTAAGTCCTTAATAAAAAGGGTATTCTCACCAATTCTAATATCAATGGAGTAAGGGCCCATCCATAATGCATCAAATTTACCATGTTTTCCCTTATCTTCATTTTTGCTATCCCATAACAAATTCAAATCTCCAAAATTGAAGGCCCTAGGAGTGACCTTCTTGTCAAATAACCTCTTCAACTTCTCTCTAAATCTAACATGCCTTTGGTGTGATGCTCTTCTTTCTTCATCCAACTCAACAATCTGATTAATCCTTACTTCATATGGACTGACCCCCTGATCTTCAAGTTTTTGAACAAACTGAAATGAAGATAATTGTAGATGTAAGGGTAGTAGAGCTTGAGTTCCATACACCAACTCAAATGGGCTCTTACCAGTAGCTTTTTTGGCAGTGATTCTATCAACCCAAACTGTAAATTTTAGTTGTTCACCCCATTTTCTCTTGTTCAACTCCAAGGTTCTCTTGATGATCTTTAACAAGTTCTTATTGTTGGACTCAGCTTGTCCATTCCATTGAGGGTTATAGTTTGAAGCATAAGTTAGATTGGTTCCATATTCCTTACACATTGCCATCAAGGGCTTAGCTTTGAAACACATGGCATTATCAGCAACAATCTTTATTGGCACACCAAATATGCATATGATATGTTTTAACAAGAATTCCATAACAACTTGGTGTTTTGCTTTCATGGTGGGAATTGCTTCTACCCACTTGGAGAAGTAATCTCTGGCTACAAGGATCCACTTATGTCCAGCACTAGAAGGGTCTGAAATATCACCAATGAAGTCTATCCCCCATTGCTTGAAAGGAGTTTCAATTGATACAAGATGTAAAGGAAGGGATACTAAAGCTTTCATTCTTCCAGAGAAACGTTGGTAGCTTTCACATTTTCTAACCAGAAAGGTTGCATATTTGAAAAGAGTAGGCCACCAATAACTAGCTCTCAAAATTTTGTGTGATGTAACCCTTCCAACAAAGTGTCCTCCAAAAACTCCCCCATGGAAATCAGTAATTATTTTGGGAGCTTCAAATTCAGTTACACATTTCAAGAGGACACCTTCAGGGTTCTTCCAAGCTAGCCCAAAGTCAGTGATGATGTATTTTTGAGAAGCTAGCTTGAGGGCTCTTTTTTATTTATATTTAAATAATCAGGGCAGCATAGGTTTCTGAGGTAAAATATTATATCCTTTTACCACTTAGAACTTACCAATTTCTCAAGAACATCTACCCTTTCTTCCTCTACTTCATTCACTTCAATTGTCTGTAGGTTGCTCTCAGCCATGAGCTTAGCAAGACCCAAACCTCTCACCAAATTTGTGGTTTGGATATCCATGTCATATTCCTGCAGTTTGTTCACCCATCTCCATCATTTTCTTGAGATCTCCATCTCTGATAAGATGTCTTTTACCATGGTGTGGGGAACAAAAGAAACTTTTGAACTTAATATATAAGGCATGAAAACCTTTGTTGCTTTCACCAAGGAAAATGCTTGTTTTTCCATGACTATGTATTTTAACGCAACAATTTTTAAAGCCTTGCTAAAGAAGGCAATAGGCCTCTCAGTCCCATCTTCATCCTTCTGCATAAAAATAGATGCAATGGTATTTTTAGAAGCAAAGGAGAAGATTTGGAAAGACTTCTTGTAATTCAGAGCTGTCAAGACAGGTGCATGTTTCAATGCATCTTTGATTCCTTCAAAATCCTGAATAGCAGCCTCCTCCCACTTGATAACTTGGTCTTTCTTTAACATGTATGTAATATGAAGAGTCAATTCAGTAAAATTTAACATGGTCTTTGTTCTTGGAATTGAGACCTTGTTGATTACTTCTACCCTCTCAGGGTCAATCATGACACCATCCTTTGAAACAATATGACCAAGCAGCTTGGCCTTTTGCACTCCAAAATGACACTTCTTTAGGTTGAAAGAAATTCCATATTCTCTACATTTGATCAACATTCTTTCCAAGTGCTGCAAGTGATCTTTTTTGCTCCTTGAAAACATAGTCACATCATCCTAATAAACTGTAATGAATTCATTTATGTAACCAAAAAAATCAACATCCATTTCTGTTTGGAAATTAGCTCCAGCATTCATGATACCAAAAGGCATTCTTACATAAGCATATGTTCCCCAAGGAGTGGTAAAGGTAGTTTTAAATATTTCTTACTCTTTGACAACAACTTGATTATAGCTAGAGAAACCATCCAATGTGGAAAACAATTCAAATCCAGTCACTAACTGTAGCATGTTTTCCATGTTTGGCAAAGAATAATTGTCCTTCAATGAATCTCTATTCAGATTTCTAAAGTCTACACAAAGTCTGATATCTCCATTTTTCTTTTTGACTGACACAAGGTTTACAACCCAAGATGAATACCTTGTGGGTTGAATGATCCCTCCCTCCTTCAGTTTCTTCAATTCATCTTGCATTTTCAAGGAGAGGAGTGGATTAATTGGCTTCTACTTTTGTTTGAAGGGCTTGTTATTTGTTTCAAGAGGAATCTCATGTTGAAACAAGTCCTTTCTGTATGTTTTCAGCTCTGAATAAGACCAAGCCAGACAGTCCTAATATTTCTTCAATAGTTGGACATAGGACTATTTTTCCTCTTTGTTTAGATTTCTTCCCAACCAAATTTTTTTTGGTTTATCATTAGTGCCCAAGTTATGCTCTTCCACTTCCCTTGAGGCAGACATGTTTCTATTGATGATGTAATCAGCATTGCTAAAATTTGATTCAAGAGCAACAAGACCTCTAGGAATGGTGTTAGTTTTCAATTAGATAATATCCTTGCCAAACAAGGTCTCTTTTCCTTCAGTCATACACACCATTGGTTCCCAATTAATATTTTAATTTACAAAGTCACCTTGATTTTTTAAGAACCTTTGCACTTGATCATCATCATTAAACACTTGCCAATGTTTGATGTTGTCAGGGACAGCTGGCCTCGTTAACACTTCAATATTGTACTCACAATAAGGTGAAACGGTGTAATTTCCAAATCTTGACCCCAACATTGCCAACTTTTCAATAGCAACATTGAAACTTCTATCATGATGCACAATGTTAAAGGAATCAAACATCTCAATTAGATCCCAAACTGCATGTTTGTATTGTTTCATCCACTGATTTTTTGTAGCATATAGTTTTCTTATTTGTTTGAAAACTAGCTCTGAATCTCCTTTTTCAATGATGTCCTTGACACCATACTTCCTTGCAATTCTCAAACCCAACAACAAGGTTTCATACTTAGCAATGTTGTTAGTACATTCAAAATTAAGCTTGAAGGAAAAAACAAACTCTTCCAAGACAGGAGAAATCAGAATTATACCAGCACCATTTCCAAATTTGGAGCAAGCTCCATCAAATAGCAAGGTCCAAGGAGAACCTACTTGTTCAAGGAACTTTGACTTGTCCATCTTTTTCTCCTTACCATTATCAAACCCAATAAAATTATCAACATCAACATCAATAAATAATACTTCATAAGAAGCATTGTTTAGATCCTCAATTAGATGCAACATTTTCTTTTCTCCATAGAGCTTGACAAGGTTACCTTCAATGGGAATGGTGGAAAAAGACATATCCATTTGAAAACTCCCTCCAACACTTGCAGCCACTTTCTTGACAAAAGAATACCCCATTTGGTAGGGCAATCAACAATCACAACATCTAATTTTAAACTCCTCCCAGGATAAGATGTAAGTTGCACCACCAAACCCTTCACACAACCAACTATCGACACTTCTCTTGAGTCCATGGCAGTACATTTTCCATAAGATATTTTCACTTTGATATCCAACTCATTCATAACTTCTAGAGGCATGACATTACATGATGCATCAGAATCAAACATACAATTGTGAAGTAGTCTATCCTTTATGATCAAAGTTGTAAAGAATGGATCAACATTCAATTGGGAATCAACCAAGGATGTCCCCAAGTATACCTTAGGTGTTTCTCCAAGATCCTCAAATGCTAGTGGTGTTTGAAGGTATGTAATGATTTGAGGAGGATTTTCAACAACATTTACATTTATGCTTGGGGTAATCTTCTCCTCTTTCAATCCCAAGTACTCAAATGCTCTCTTCTTGTGCTCAGGAATCCTAAGCAACTCAATGATTGGAACACTCACTTTGATTTGGCTCAATACCTAGGCTATGTCATAGGGAACATTCTTTGGGAAGGCAACATTGGAATGGAGACAAGCAGATTCACTAGATGGCAAGGGATTCTTGGTAGTTTGGTCATGAGGAGGACTATAATTTTTGCTTGGGACAACAGAGTTTTTGGTAGGTGTTTCTCTTGTAGGAGCTTCTTTGGGAATACTTGTACGCAAAGGTGTTTTAGATTTGGCTTGAGGCCCAACTCCCTTAACAACCTTGCTCCTAGTGTTATACTCTTTCTCTTGAGCCACAACAACATTCATTAACAATTGTTTATGTTCCTTCGAAGGGATACCACCATTATACTTCTTAATCATCAAAGCTCTTAAGTATTCAAAGTCATTGTTAGGAATTTCAAAAGCTTGCACTACATCAACTTCAATAGTATGAGGGGAAAGAAAGACTTGTCCCCATTTGATGCAATCCTAAAAGGTTGTATCTTTCCTTACACTTATTACCTCAATTGATGTTACTCCTTGTGAGCCTGAAGAACAGCCCACCATGCAGATATCATCATCAGTACCATCATCATTATTAGCTTCACCATCTTCTTGGTCCACTTCACATGGAGGATGGGGCAGAAAACACCTATCACACCAATCAATATCAGCAACTTCCTCAACAGAAGCAACCCTAACAATTAGGGGATCAGGTAACACTCTTCCTTCACGTGCTTAAGGATGTCTATTTGCGGACCCCGTGGGTCCTTTCCCCCTATCATCAAATCTCTGATCACCCCTAAGATGATTGGAAAATATGTCATGGTTTTGTGTTTTTTACTGACCTTGTGAAGTCTGCCCAATTCCCTTCTCAGCTATTGCCAACTTGTAGGAAATCTCTTTGATAACCCCTGCCAAAGTTTTCACCACTTCCTCCAAGTCTACACTCTTGTTTTCTTGAGGATTTTCAAGGTTTATCAGCTTTACACCATCTCTCTTGAGAGGTTTCCCAATTTCCTTAATGTTATTTTCAATCTGTAGTGCCATGGTAAAGGCCTTCCTTAAATTGGTAGGGTTATTGTCTCTTAGGTAATAGGTTGTCTTCTTGTCAAATGCATCCGCATATTTGATCAAGTATGATTGATCACATGGCCTCAAATTAACTAGCCGTCTTCTCACATTTCTATTAAACCTTGTGTTGAAGATATGAACTGATTCATTGGGGTTCTTCTTGATATTTTCAAATTCAGACAATAGAAACCTAGGATTAGTTTTGTCACCATATTGCAATCTAAATGCATTGTTCATTTCATTCCATGAATCAATAGAATTATCAGGAAAAACCTTGTACCAATCCCTTGCACCCTATTCTAGTGTATTAATTAACAATTTAATATACACATCTTCATGCTCAATCTCAAATTCCTCCATCATATTAATAAGGAGTTTGAGATGTTGATCGCCTGTTATGACATTATTCCCTTAGAACTTTGGCAATCTACTTCTAACATCTTGTGGGACAACATTTAAGTAACCATCCGTTCCTCTAAATTTTATAGGACCAAAGGCGTTAACAAAAAATGGAGGTCTAGGCTGAGCCATTCTATTTTGAGGCGGTGATCTTAGAGGAGTGATGAGGAGTGAGAGGTCTTTGGGGATCAAGAATGTGGTTCACAAGATTGGTATTCTCTAGGTGCTGATTTTCTTAGAAATTTTTACTAGAATTGAAACACACAGGTGCAGTTTGAAAAAGGAACTCACCAGGTACATAAGAAGGACCTTCACTAGTTGAAGTAAACAAGTTTATTAGAGGATTGCTTGAATCAAAATCACTGGAAGAAGATTGATAATCCTATACTAAAGGTTGATCTCTCTCACCAATGGATATTCCTTTACTTGATGTCTAGCCTTCAACAACCTTCCTTCTTCCTTCTACTTAGGTCCCTCCTGAAGAGAGATCTTCTTCCTTCCAAGTTTGTAGAGATTAGCAACACCAAAAAACAAATGAAAGAAAGCTAAGACACTGGTATTTGTCAAGATCAAAATAGCATGGAGTCACCACTAAGGAATTTCACCCTATTTGTGCAAATGCACTAAAATACTTTGTCAAATACTTATCAGCACTAAAAATCTTGCCAAAATTTATAGATCAGACCTTCCCTTTTCTTGAATCTATCAAAAACAAATGCAAATGAAGTGTAACTACTGCTGGAAACTGATAAAATTACAGGCATAACTTATATCTTCACTTAATCCTTACAAATATGATTATAAAATGATGCTTCAACAATGTACTTGCATGCAGCATTTGTAAGAAACATTACCAGGGTTTGATATGCATTCAAATATTTCAAATATTTTCAACAAGTCCCCGGCAACGGTGCCACTAGTGTTGGTACCCAAATTTGTTCTCCTCTTCAGTATGAGTAGCATCAGAGATATGGCATGAAGCTTGAAGACAGATAGATCATGATGTATGTCATTTTGTAGTCTGGGATGTGATCTAACTGGCACTTAGATTTGTGGAGAGATGGATAGCACTCAAATAGGACTTGATCTTGTCCTAATTGTTTTAGGTTGTGCCTTTCAACCAAGGTAAGAGTATGTTTTTTTTAACCCTCAATTTGTGTAAATAGTATGAAGGGGCCTTGGGAAAATATGATCAACACTCCAAATCTGACTTTCACAAGTTGTCACTTCCAGATTATGAAGATACTCTCAATGCAAGGAAAGGGTTACTGAAGACATTTTGAAATGATGATATGTTCAACATACTTTAGCAAATGGATTTTGATCTTTTGTGGGTATATAGGTCAAAATAGGTGTAGTATGGGGTAGGATTAGTTGTTTACAATGACTTCTTGGTGGGATATTGATAAGACAAACTTGACTATGCCAGATCTTTGACAACCTCTACAACATTTGAACAACTATCAGATAAAATGCTTCAAAAACAATTAGGATGTTCTTTTAACCTAGAAGAGATACACAAATGGTAGGCCCAGGTTTGCACTCTTCACACAATCTTTGAGACCTCAACACAAAATCTTGAGTTAAAGGACTCAATTAAACATCAAAATCTCTGATCAAATCACGCCTAAGGGGGGGGGGGGGGGGGGGGGGTACACCCAAAAGGCTTACAAGAAATATCTATCAATAAATGAAGGTGAATTGATTTTAAAACTACTTATTTTCAATGCCAGATGAAAGCTCTTCTGAAAAATGAAATTGACAAATGCCACTAAACTATCAATAAGGATGAGATCTATGTGATTCTTAAAAATTTCAATGCAAGAATGCAATAAGAACAAGGAAAACTGTTTGTAGACATTTAAAAATGATAACAGACATCATATTGCCCAAAATAACATAGATTAATTCAAAAGCTTGTTAGATTCATCAGCAGGGGAGAGTTTCAAGAACAATCTCAAAGTTGTGTGATGGCTATACACTTGTAACCAACTCAACATGAATGAAGATCTAACATAGAAGACATTAACCAATTTTTTTGGAGGGTTTCTCAAAAGATGAGCTTCTCTTCAAAAATTTTCTCATGATTTTCAATTTCCCAACCTTTTGCATGTCTCAAAACATGTATTATATATCATTCTATTACATTTGATCCTTCTTTCCTAAGAAAATAATATCCCAAGCATCAAGTTTGTTACAAAATTCCATCATGATTCGCAGACAGGGACGTTTAACATATTTGCAACAAAAGTTGCCAGGTGTTTCGAAAAAAAGGTGAATCATTGCAAAATTCACATCATTATCCATTATGGAGGCATGTTTTTCATCTTCAAAGCATGCATACCCCCCTTCCTTTTATTATTTCATCCTTATCCCTCCAAAATTTGACTCTGTAACTTTTGGATTTGATATTTCAGGTTTTTGGATGGGTTAGGGAAAAAAATTATTCCAAAAACATCTCTATGATCCTTAAATTGATCCTTCAAAACCAATTGTATTGGTCCTTATAGGCACAAACAACACGAAGTTTTCCAAAAATTCAATCAAAATCAATGCAAAAAACACATTTCCACAATTCCTGGAGCAAAAATGGTGGCCAAACTGAAAAATACACAGTTACCATTGATTTGCCTTTCTCCTTTCAATCTGGGCCCTCCACGTGTCAAAATGTGATTGGAAATGGGTTTGGGATCACTTTTTGATATTTTAACATTTTTAGAAAAATTTAAAAAATTTGATATTTTTCTCCGCCCCTCCGCCCTTGAGATTTGGTGCTGACACATGTCCCAAGGTGGGCAACATTGGAATCGCGGCTTGATTCTTCACATTTCTACCTTTTTTTGGAAAAAGGAAATTTTTCCAAAAAATCTCTGCATCTCCATGCTTGAGATTTGGTGCTGGCACATGGCATAATATGATTGGATCTAGGGTCATGGCTCAGTTTTACACTTTTTTCCTCTTTTTGGAGAAAGGAAAAAATTTCAATTTTCCTCCCCCATTTTGCCCTCCTGTAAGACACTTGTCCTCATATGATTGGCTAAGCAGAAGCACTCTGATTTCATACTTTAATTCCTTTTCACCAAAGGAAATTTTTCAACATTTCCTCTGCACTCCCACACCTCTGATTCTGTCCCTGCCACATGTCTCCCTTTGACTCGTTGTGGAGCCACGCTTCAAATTACCACTTTAACTCATTTTGCCAAAGAGGCAACATTTCCCCTTTTCCTCCAGTGGCGCACACTCTCTTTTGCCCCTGATCCTGCCATGTGTCCTCTCCTGATTGGCCCAATGGACTGGCAGCCTTTTTCAAAACTTTTTCTCCCCTTCGCCAAAAGAAAACAATTTCTAAGTCCTTCGCCAGCCTTCCATCACACTTTTGATGAAAACATGACACATGTCCACCTCTGATTCGCTAAGGGCCTGTGCTCTGAAGCCGCCACGTGTTCCATTCTATTTTATTATAGGCCTGCACTCTGAAGCTACCACGTGTTCCATTCTGATTCGTTGTGGGCCCTAGGTATTTTCTTTGTACTTTAACTTTTTTTTCCAAAATGCCTTAAGGCACAAAAATACCCACCCGAATGCCTTCACTTTGCCTACAACACGTGTACCTCCCCTAGGGCCTGCAGAGCTGTGGGGGAAACTTGCACTTTTTTCCAAACCACAAAAAATGTTAATTTTTTCGAGCAGACCTACCGAATCTTGTCCAACCACAAATGGCCACGTATGAGAAGATGTTTGAGCTAAAATTTGATGAGCAAAGGACACCCGTATGATTGTCAAACAACACAGAAATTTCCAGCGATGCCCTAGAATGCTAAAGATGAATTTGACGGGTAAATGACACCTGTCTGACCATCAAAACACAGAAAATGCCAGGAATGCCCTAGAATCTGATTTTTTCTTCATGGGTGAGTAAATTTTCGATCAAAGGACAAATGGAAAGTGATTTTAGGCAATTTACAACCATGGAAAGGGATATTTGAGGGCAAATAAGTACAAATCGAATGATTTCAAGCTCTAAAGGCCAGGAAAACATGGGAAAAATGGTAGAGGTGTTTGAACGGGAAAAAACACACTTCTCCTTAGAAAATTAGGGCAAGGTAATGAGTTTGCAAATAATCCAATGCACCAGAATGGAGCTACAACTTCATATCACTTATGTCATGAGGAAAAAATATTTCAGAGCACAAAGAGCAAAGGGGAAACATGGAAAAATGATAGAGGATCAAAATGGGCACCAACAAGATCCATCTTCTGCGCTATGAGTTTCCTAATCTCATCAATTCTATCCTTGTGTGGATACTGGGTTTTTGTGAGGGTCTCGTGCTTTTGCTTTACCAGTGCTAATATTTTTGTGCGTACAAGTGTTTCATCTTTCATTACCTTCATAACTTCATTGTCCTCTACCATAGTTCTTATCCTTATTATTGCATCTATTGGGCCCCTGAAATATAAACTAAGTCCAATAAGTGCGAATAGGTGCGCATGGTTAAACAAAGTGCACAAGATAAGGTGCATAGGGAATGGTTCAAGTAGGGTTTTGGTAGAGCCTAGGATGTGCGCCCACGGAGAAAAATTAGGGACTTAGCCATTTTTTACCTTTCGGGTAGAATTTGTGAAAAACGTGACCTAGGTGGATAAGGTGTCAGCCTAGCGACAAGGTGGCCTAGAAGGAATATGCCCTATGCTAAAAGATGCTAGAAGGACATCATGGCAAGGAGTGGTGAGCTCAATCCTGGAGGAACATGCACCCATGGAGGACCACTCTCAGACACTTGGTGACAGATTTGAGGCCACAAATGAATGAGTTTGAAGTTCATGAAGGCTATATTTACAAGTGCCTGCAGAAGCAAAGGGGGATGAAATGGATAGAGGGTGGAGCTCTACAGAAATACTACAATGACTCTATTAGCTTGGGTAAATAAGTGTAGGAAAGGATGTATCAAGGGTTTGGGAGTTATAAATTTTCTTTTGAGGGCCTAGTTATACGAATCCAGTTATTATGCATGACTACGGTCTATCTTTCTATGACATTCTGTAATAGGCCTAATGAATGTCATGAGGTTACTAGTTTATGTGAGTATGAGCATTAATGGTTCTGATGCATACATCCTTCTTCATAGATATTTTTCATTTATGTTTATGAACTAAGTATGAATTCTTGTACAACTTCTTTTTTGTTTTGGTGTAAGTTATATAATTTGTTAAGCTCTTTTTTATCTAGAATGACTGCAAGGATCTAGAAGCCATTCTGAGCTCTATGGTGCTTGTATGTCTTTTTCCCTCTCAAATCTCTTAAACTCAGATTATAGATGATGTTTCCCACTAAACTCACATAAAAGAGAGAATCAGTGCCCACGCATGCCTTGAGTGAGCACCCAGCGCCCACTGGGTGATAGGCCCATGTGCATGGGATTACTTTCCTTTGCGATGGGTGTAAAAATAACTCCATCTTGATTCCTTTGCTAGGACCTCTTTTTGAAGTTGTAGTGGGAAATGGCATACATCATGTTCTGTGTAATGAGTAATGATAGAGCATTTCACTTTGGAAAGTGGGGCATTATCACAGACCATTGGTGTGTAGTTTAGTGGAACCTTGGGGACACTTGGCACAACCACTACATGACCTGGTGGACCTGGTGGGTCATGTTATGAATAAAACTTATCTTAATTCATCATTATTTGATATTTGAATAAATGTAATAAGTTAAAGTATTTAATTAAATACTTTAAACTTATGTCAATAGATATTAGTTGTCCTTAGTTTTTAGTTAACTAAGTGATAGTGTTATCATCCCAATGTTTGTGGGATCATGTTCTATCTTTTACATATTTTGTTCCTGGATGATTTACATGAGGGGCAATAGGGGCAGTTAGGGGCAATATGTTATTTTTACATATTTTCTCAGATTAGATGATTTGTTTCCATATATTGTGGATGAGATAGAAGTTGTCCAATATCTATATATATTGTAGCTCTCTCATTTGTCTGTAATGTTTGAATTTGATATTAATAAAATATACAATCACATCTTGTTTCTGTGCAAAGCTTCTGTGTCAAATATTATTTTCAAGTATTCTTTGTCAAGATTTGATATCAGGGCAGTATTCTGATCCAGAGAGGAGTATAGGAAGTTTTAGGGAATTTTAGGGAGATTTGGAGAAATTACAGAGCTAGGAGGAGCCATAGATGCCCCCAGCCATTTCACAGCCCCTACCCGGCTCCACACCCTGAATCACAGTTGATTTGTAGTTAAAGAACACTTGGAGCAAAATCACAGGCCTTTGCACATTTAGATGCTAATTTGTTGTAAAAGGTGACATTGTTTCATTCTCTGGTATTTTTTTTTTTAAATTACCTGTACGTGATTTTTTAAAAATTGGAAGCATTTAAAAATATATATATACAATATTTTTTATCTGTGGGTACCCAAGCTTTTCAAGCTCCCCTCATTACTTGTTATTCCTCTTCTTTGTACTTTTTATTCTTCTTCCTCTTCTCTATATTTGAGCATTTTAAAAAAAGGAGATCTAATCAAATGTGGAAGGTTCTCTGTGAACTTGCATCTGCTAGAGGAGTAGAAGACTACATATTTGAATGATCTACAATGTGCCTACATCCAAAAGGAAGACTAAAAATTAAACGGGGAGAATATTTGCAACTTGTAATAAAAGAGTTTTGTTGAAAGAAGGAAGAAGATGTTGCCTCCAAGGAAAAGAAATACCTGCGTACAAAGAGAAACAATAAAAGAAAAGTGCGGCCAAGGGTTATTATAAAGCATATGCAAAGCGAATGAACTGCAGTTGCGCCCTAAAATGTAGTACGCATGCATGTAAGTCATTCGATACGCTCGGTTTTTAAAAAATATTGTTTTTAAAAAAATTCGTTTTTGGACATAGTGAAAAAAATTAGAAGGAAAAAAATTCCATTTTTGGAAAGGGGCCCGGAAAGATATTAAAATTACAATTTAAAAAAGGCATAACTTTCAACTGGTACCTCGGATTGAGGTGCCGTTTTTTTTAAAGTGTGTGTTTTTGTGAGATCTACATGTTGGTATAGTTTTTAATCAGATTTGGAAAATATTTATTTTGTAAAAATTGCAAAAATAAGTTTTTTGTATTTGAAAAGAGACCAAAGAGTCCAAAATTTTTATTTTTATTTTTGCAAATCAACCACAGAGCCAAATTTGTAACAGGGAAAATAGTGCCAAAAATTCATTGTACATGGCCGAAAAGGAGCCCAAAAATAAATAAAATAATATTTTTTGGGGGTGTGTGTATGCTTTAAGGGGGGAAATTGTTTAATTCTTCTTCTTTCCTTATTCAGTTTTCACAATGGCCGCAATTATGGCACCAAAGTTCTTTTTGCCAGATTCTCAACTGTTGCATTTTGATAATTATCCAGCATGGAAAACAAAAATTCATGCACAACTTTATTTTTAAAATCTATGGACTGTTGTTTCTGCTACATTAACAAGATCTGCAACAGATGTTACACAACAAGCTACATTTGATCATGCAAATCAAAAAGCAAAGTTAATAATCATGTTTAGTGTTTCAAATGAGGTGCAACCTCATATTCATGAGTCCACAATAGCAAAATAATATTTTGACAAGTTGAAAATGGTATATGAGTCAAAAAATAAGAACACAATATTTCATCTCCAAAGTCAACTATTAAACTTGAAAATGCAACCAACTGAGAAAGTTGAAATTTTTTTGAGAAGAGTGGCAACTTTGCGTGCATCACTTCAAGCTTTGGAAGAAGAAGTAACTGACACACCACTTGTGACTATAGTATTGAGAGCTCTTCCTCCTTCTTATAGGATTTGTGTGACCACGTTAAACATAACTGGTCAAACAACAACTTTTGAAGAGTTAGTGAATATGCTCCAACAAGAAGAATCTATTCACTCAACTATTGAAACTGAAGAGCAGGCACTTGCTTCTAATCAAAAAGGGAAACAAAAAGTGAAGTCTAGTAAATAGCCTCAGAAGCAAGGTAATTCTCAACAAGGCCAAAAAGACCAACAAAAATGTCTTATTTATGGTCGGAAAGGACATGATTTAAAAAATTATTGGTACAACACATTCCAAAAAGGATCATCAAGTGGTAAAAAGACTAATTACCAACAAATAAAATCAAGCCAACAACAGAGTAAAAAGGGACAAAAATATCAAAAGTGGAAGAAGAAACCAACTCAACAAGGAAATATAACTGAACAGGAAGATCAATTTGATGATGATGACTTCCTCTATTCTACACAGTCAAATGAAGTATCCAATTCTACAAATGAAATTTGGTATGTCGACTCGGGTACAACTTGACACATGAAAGGAAAGAAAGATTGGTTCTTCACAATGAGTAAAACACCCACCAAAAATCATGTCTCTTTGGGTGATGATACATCATACAGTGTTGAAGGCATTGGTTCCATTTCACTACCACTTGGGCAACATAATTGTAAAATTACAGATGTTCTTTATGTCCCTGGTTTAACAAAAAATCTGTTATCTGTGAGTCAATTATTAGATCACAATCTCAAAATTGACTTTGATTGTAAAGACGGTAAAAAGATGTGCCTAATTCGAGATAAGTCACGAAGCTAAAAAATTGTTGCAAAAGCTTCGAATGTTGGAAGAATGTTTCAGTTGGATTTTGTTCAACAAAATGATCAAGCACTTTTAGCCAAGGATACATCATCAGCTCAACTATGGCATCGAAAACTTAGACATGTGAGTTTTGGCTATCTTGACACACTTTGTCGATACGACATGGTTAGGGGTTTACCACCTCTAAAAAAGGGTACATATAAATGTCAACATTCTTTGGTAGGAAAAAAAAATAGAGAACCATTCAAACATAGTACATTTTGAGCTAAGGAAACACTTGACTTGGTGCATACCGATTTATGCAAGCCAATGAGACCTAGCCACTCTGGGTTTCAATATTTCATGCACTAGTTTATGATTTTTCAAGAAAAATGTGGATATATTATCTTTCTAAAAAATACCAAGCTTTTGAAACTTTCAAGAAGTTTAAATCCCTTGTTGAAATAGAGTCTGATAGGAAAATAAAAACACTCTGCTCAGATCAAGGGGGAGAATACACCAGCAATGAGTTCAATGATTTTTTGAAAACACATGGCATTCGTCGTCAAATGGCTCCTCCTCACACACTGCAAAAAAATGGTGTTGTTGAAAGGTGAAATCATACTATCATGGATATGGTGCAATGTATGATTGATGATGCAGGTATATCAAAAACATTTTTGGCCGAAGCAGCTAAAACAACAATGTATTTACTAAACAGAGTTCCCATTGTAGCTCTTGATGGAGTAACACCACAGGAAGCATGGTCAGGGCATAAGCCATCTATTTCACACCTTAGAGTTTTTGGATGTAAAGCAAGTATGCAAATTCCTAAGAAACAAAGAACTAAGATTGATATGAAATCAGAAAAACTTATCTTCTTGGGATACAAAGATGAAGCACTTGGTTATAGATTTATGAATCTAAGAACAACAAGGGTATACACTAGTCGGGATGTTGATTTCTTTGAGAAGAAAGAAGAAGATGCTCCTTCCATACACTCACATGATGAAAAAATCATCCCTATAGTAAAAACAAAGGATAGTAATCACTTTGATGATGACAATGATGATGGGGAAGATAATGAAATTCAACCTCCCACAGGAACCACAAAAAGTATGCCTAAATGGTATACAAGTATGATTAGAGATGCAAAATTGGATAGTGTCCCCAACACATCTACCACTGGAATGAGGACTCACAATATGGCTCGAAATGAGTTCACTTTGTCCTTAATGAGTAAAGTTGTTAAAACTATTTAAACATACTCAGTTTCAGAAGCCCTACAGTCTAAACCTTGGAAAGATGCTATGGATGCATAATATAAGTCACTTATGAAAAATAATACATGGCAACTTATAGATCTTCCACCAGGTAAAAATCCTATTGGATGCAGATGGATCTTCAAAATGAAGTACAAAGTAGACAGAAAAATTGATAAACATAAGGCTAGACTAGTTGCTAAGGGATATGCTCAAAAAGAAGGCATTGATTATGAGGAGAGTTTTTCTCCCACAGATAAGATAAAAACTTTCAGGTTAATATTCACTCTAGCTGCACAATTTGGTTGGAAAATACACCAAATGGATGTGAAAAGTGCCTTTCTTAATGGTGATTTATAGGAAGAAGTTTACATGACTCAACCAGAAGGTTTTGTCATACCAGGTAAAGAGGAAAAGGTATGTAAACTAATAAAATCACTATATGGTCTAAAGCAGTCTCCCATGGCATGGTACATAAAAATTGACGAGCATCTCATTCAACATGGATTCAATAGGAGTCCATACGATCCTAATCTCTATCTCAAAAATCAAGGGGGGGAGATAGTGATCATTGTAGTATATGTCGATGATCTAGTCATCACTGGAGGATCAGTGAGGAGGATTAAGTCAACAAAGAAATATCTAACATGATCATTCGACATGACCGATCTCGAGCTTCTGCATTATTGTCTTGGACTTGAATTTTGGCAAAGAGAAAATCATATCTTTGTGTCATAATTGAAATACGCCAAGACAACACTCGAGAAATTCAATATGATGATTGTAAGACTTCAACTGTCTCGAATAGATCCATCACCACAAGTAAATACAACTCTCTATCGGAAATTGATCGGGAGTCTCATCTACTTGACGTAACACTAGGCCAGATATCAGCTATGCAGTTAGCTATCTTTCACGGTTCATGCAAGAATCAAGGGTTTCTCACTGGAAAGAAGAAAATCAGATACTGAGGTACATCAGAGGAACTATGGACTATGACCTAGAATATAAGAATAAGAATAACTTCTTCTTGACAGGATATTCAGATTTAGATCATGTAGGAAACATACTTGATAGGAAATCCACTTCAAGATTTGTATTCTTTTTTGGATCTGGACCAATATCATGGGGGAGTAAGAAGCAGACCTGTGTTTCAAGATCCTCCATAGAATCAAAATATCGTGTAGCAGGTAGAGTTGTCTATGAAGCGATATGGCTTCGACATATACTTGAAGGATTGGGAATACCACAGAAAGATCCAACTATCCTACATGTTGATAATGAGGGAGTAGTAAAACTTGTTTGGAATATAGTTTTCATGAGCGCACCAAACACATTGAGGTGCAGGTACATTTCATTCGCGAACATGTTCAGAACAACAACATCCATCTCCAATATTGCCCAATAGATATGGAAAGTGAAGATGTCTTCACAAAGTCACTTGCTCGAGGTAAATTTGAGGGTTTTAGAGAATTTCTCTCATGTTCACTTGAGACCATGCTGAATTAAGGGGAGAATGTTATGAATTAAACTTATCTTAATTCATCATTATTTGATATTTGAATAAATGTAATAAGTTAAAGTATTTAATTAAATACTTTAAACTTATGTCAATTGATATTAGTTTTCCTTAGTTGTTAGTTAACTAATTGATAGTGTTATCATCCCAATGTTTGTGGGATCATGTTCTATCTTTTATATATTTTGTTCCCAGATGATTTCCATGAGGGGCAATAGGGGTAGTTAGGGGCAATATGCTATTTCTGCATATTTTCTCAGATTAGATGATTTGTTTCCATATATTGTGGATGAGATAGAAGTTGTCCAATATCTATAAATATTGCAACTCTCTCATTTGTTTGTAATGCTTAAATTTGATATTAATAAAATATACAAGCACCATCTTGTTTCTATGTAAAGCTTCTATGTCAAATATTGATTTCAAGTATTCTTTGTCAATAGGTCAGGAGTAACATGACCTGGTGCACCTAGTGGATCTAGTTGGTCAGGAGGAATAGGACCTAGTGGACCTGGTGGATCTAGTGGCTCAGGAGGCACAAGACCTGGTGGATCTAGTGGATCTGGCGGTGGAGGAAACACCAAAGGGAACTAAGGATCTGCCTCAAGAGGACAAGGGCCCCAGCTACCCCCTTAAGTCATCTTTGAAATATCTTTACATTTTTAAGATTATAGAGGTATTGAATATGTTGCAGAACATGTTCACAAGTGTGAACTGCTATGGCGTGAAAAGGGGATCACAACCTCGGAGTGAAAGGCTAGCTAGTTTATAACGATGTTGCAGGGGTGCACACATAGCTGGTATAGGAAATATGACCCTCATCAAACAGAGGTGGATTATACTGCTTTAAAGAAAACCTTCTTGGCAGAATTCTACATTCTTGAGTTTGGATAAAAGAGCATCAACACCCTGAAGGAGATTCAACAGGGAATGGCAGATAGTGTACGGGAATATGATGCACACATTAAAAATATATTGTCTAAATTATCATATGATATTTACCCTTCACAGAATGCTTAGTGGTTTTTTGGAGAGTTGATCACTCCTTTTAGGAGAGCTTTATCTCATAAAACTTTCATAGACCCGTGCAAGGCATTAGAAGATGCTCTACATGCTGAGGCTATTAGAAGTGTTTATATTGGTATTAGCCCATTTTTGGAGGCTCAGATTACTACTATGGATAAGTAGCTGGAAAATTTGTCTTTGAATTCATCCCATGAGATTCACAGTGGTATATGGTATACATATTATGAAGTAGAGGGCATGTCAAGGATAGTTTCCCCCAGAGGATAGTACATGTTGTGACAGTAGACTGTGAAATTTTTCATGGGCACCATGATGCAAGTAGATGTCCCTTGTTATAGCATGAAATTCAGAAGAATGTGTCTTGCTACTGTAGGCTATAACCTCTATAACCCATGATACTAAGGATTGTAGGCTTATTGACTAGATCCATGAGGCCATTGATTATGGGGTGCGCTATACCAACATTACCAATAGTTCTAAAGTTGATGATCACCGTTATGAGGAGTGTTCAGATGGAGATGCATGCAGAAGGGGATTTCATGGAGGATTCTGTGGTCATGGTAACTGCGGAGGAGAAAGAATTTATTTTCCAAGTGGAACCTGTTTTAATTATGGGTCTACAGAGCATTACAAATGAGAGTGCCCAAAAACATAAGTATGAGGAGTTCCCTAAATTGTTTGAGCACATGAATCAGCAGCAACGGAAACAAAAGGGCATTGTAATGGTAAGCATTAAGAAGAAGGACACACAATGGATGATATGGGTGACATGTAATGTAGGTTTGGAATCTGTCATGGTAACAACAAGAGAAAAGGCCACGTGTGCAAAGGAAATACTAAGGTAGAGGACCCTGGTTTCAAGAGAAGAAGTGGTACATGGAAAGTACCTAGATCTTGCTCATCAGAAAGAGGTATATCAAGATACCATGGATGTCATTCGAAGTTTACAAGGAGAAATCTAGTGTCTAAAGGAGAAGTCCATGAGGGAGGACAAAAGGACGGTTGAGGCACCAAAGGATGACCTGGATGAGGTCAAGGAAGTGTGTAAAATGTAAAGGAAAGAGAATATTATTCCCTTTCTAGGAACATGGTTGAGAGAGAAAGTACCACATGTCGGAGAAGAGTGGGAGAGGCAGTTCCTACATACAAACCTCCCCCCTCATAGCCTTGACTATGATAGGGAGACCACGTTAAATGCAGTAGTGGATTTATGGCTGATGAGTAATATCCTCATTGACACAGGCACAGAAGTCAATGTTCTAACCTTGGATGTATGGAATCAGATGGGAAGACCTGCATTACATCCATCTTCGAATATGATTTTTATGGTAAAAAAAATGAAGGAAATGCCCATCGTTGTCTTGAAGGATGTAGATTTCACCATTCAAGGAGCTAATTTTACTAGGGACTTTAAACTCATGGCACTCGCCAAGGTAGACAACTTCTCAGCACTACTTGGGTGCCCACGGTGTTATAAGAACAATGCAGATCTTCGGTTTAACAAGGGTTAAATGAGGAGGAACAAGTCATCATACCCCTGGCTGATGGGAATTCAACACCCTATATTGAACCTTTGGGAGAGGAGGTCTTGGATAGAATATATGTATGCTTAATCAAGGACCCAGAGATAATCCATTCTATCGACAAAGTTATCCAGTTTGAAGATGCTCAGTTGGTAAGTGAAACCACTAGTCTAGCATGTGATAATTGGGTGCATGGGACCTACGAATTGATTAGATGGCATTTAAGAGGATCAGTGACAAAGGTGACAAAGGTACGCACAATCAAGTGCCTAGGAGGAAAAGAGCTACCTAAGCACTCAGGAGGAGCCTCCCCTAAGATATTTTTATAGAAAATGGAAGCTCAATGGAAGAAGGAAAATGAACAAAGGGGGATGCTAAGTTACATCCTACCAGGAATTATTGTGCGCTGGTGGGCAACACATCGGGATAATCTCTTGGAATGGCACAAAGTGAGAATTTCCTTCACTGTTTATTTCTCTAGAAGCAATATGCCAACCACCATCAAGGACTACCATGGTAAGGAGCCTATCTCTTTCCACGTCCAAGCATGTGAAAGAACCTGGAGGGAAGGCATGGAAGCTCTGCCACCATCCCTCTAGGTGCAAAAATTGTATTCTATAATATAGGGTTGTGTGCTTGAATGGTAGATCCACTCTGAGACACGCTGCCAAATAGGGAATTGGAAAGAGCTAGTGGATGACCTAGTTCAAACATTTGAGTATCGAAGTATTAAGCCATCAGTTGATAAGGAATTACAGGTTTTCAAGAACCTTACCATGGGGGATAGTGCCATGACGGAAGATAGGTCGTTTTACTTACTTGGTGAACCAAGTTTGGAGGAGTGCTTTGAAGAAGAGGAAACAGAGGAGGTTCAGCTCGAGCGCGTGTGTGTGAAAAAGGAGAAAGGAAACCTTGTATATGTGATTAATGGGGAGGAAGCAAAAATCTTGGATGTTAACCATTCTGTAGGGATGCACGAGGTAGTGGGCAGTGCTGATACTCGCATGCACACCTACCATGAACCTTTAAAAACTAAAAAGGTTAACATCGGATCAGGAGAAGAACCTAAGGAAGCTATCATTGGAGATTACTGGTCAGAGAAGGAAGTCTCTAAGATCATTGATCTTTTGTGTGAATTTGAGGATTTATTCCCATGCGGGTGCCATGAGCTCAAAAGCATCCACCATTCCTTGGGGAGATGAGGATAAAGTTAAAGGACAATGTGCACCCATTCAAGAAGAGACCCTACCGGATGAATCCCAATTTTCACGCGAAGGTAAAGGAAGAGTTGGAAAAAATGATAGCATCTGGGATCATTGAAGTTGTTTAATAATCGAAGTGGATAAGTCCAATGGTAATCAGCATCAAAAGGGATAGGCAAATTAGGATCTGCATGGATTATAGGGAGTTGAAAGTATTTTGTGTCATCGATCCTTTTCTAACCCCCTTCACTAAAGAAATTTTGGAGGGAGTCGTGGGGAACAAAATCTATTCCTTTATGGATGGATTTTCAGGGTACCACCAAGTCCAGATTGTAAAGAAAGACCAGGAGAAGACAAATTTCACCACTAAATGGGGAAGTTTTGTATACACGGTCATGCCCTTTGGGTTGAAGAATGCACCTGTTATTTTCTTGCACATAGTGGTACAGGTTTTCCAGGACTTCATCCATAAATTTCTCCAAGTTTATCTGGATGATTAGATGGTGTATGGGCTAGTAAAATACCATTGTGATAATTTGAGGTTGATGTCTGAGAGGTGTCAGTAGTTAAGGATATCCATCAACATTAAGAAGTGTGTCTTTGCTACCCTCTTTGGAACGTTATGGGGGAATATCATATGTAAGGAGGGCCTACTAGTATATCCTGCCAAGCTTGCAGTTATTGTGGGATTGGGGGAGCCTACTAGCCAAAGCGTAGTGCGTGGGTTTCTTAGACATGCGGGATACTATCAGAAGTTCATCAAGGGGTATGTCAAGATCACCGCGTCTTTAGAAGAATTGATCATACATAAAAGTGCCCTCCATTGGGGAAAGGCATAGTAGAGGGCATTTGACACATTAAAGGATAGGCTTGTCACTGTGCCTATATTACATTTTCCATCTTGGGATAATCCTTTCCATATTCATGTAGATGCCTCCGGAACGGCCATTGGGGTAGTACTTGCACAGCCTAGTGAGGGAATTATTGATCACCCCCTATGATTTGGAAGCAAGAAGTTGACACCAGTAGAGGATAATTATACCATGACCGAGCGCGGAGCATTGTCAATGATCTACGTGCTTCACAAGTTCAGGTAGTATTTGTTGGCAACTCCCTTTATATTCTACACTAACCACATGGCATTAAATTATTTGGTGAACAGTCCCTTTCTACAAGGCTACATATGTCAGTGCGTGTTGTTATTTCAAGAGTTTGAGTTCATAGTCATTGTGAAGCCTGGAAAGAGTAATTGTGAACCTGATCATTTGTCAAGAATTAATTCAAGGGAGGATGTGCAGAGCATTGAAGAGACTATGCCAGATGCGTAACTGTTTAGGTTATAGTGCGTGCCCTCAGATTTGGAGGAAATTGCAGTATTTATAAAGGAAGGTGTGGCGCTAGAAGGGATGAAGACATTAGAGAAAAAGCAACTAGCCATACGCACCCGCACCCTACATGTTGATCAGTGGGGATTTATACAAATTAGGGTGTGATGAATTTTTACACAGGTGTGTACTAGAGCATGAGCACCTTGCCATCATAGAGGAAGCACATGGAGGAAGTGTAGGTGGACATTATGTAGGCGATGCCACCGCACGTAAAATATTAATGGAAAGATTATGGTGGGAAACTTTTTATAAGGACTGGAAGGAGTATTGTAAAGCATGTGACCATTGTCAGCGCATTGGTAAGCCGAGGCAGAGAGATGAAATGCCTTTGCACCCTATCCCTAGCACTGAACCTTTTGAGAAATGGGAAATAGACTTTGTAGGCCCTATTGCACCAGCAATGCGTAGGACTAGATCACACTACGTAATCACTTGCATGGACTATTTGACAAGGTGGGCAGAGGCAGCCCCAACTAAAGACTGCACAGCAGCTACAGCAGTAAGATTTTTGTGGGAGAACATTATCATGAGGTATGGAATCCCTTTAAGTTTAACCAATGATAGGGGTACACATTTCTTGAATGAGACTGTGAGGATCTTGTTAGTAGATTTCATGGTGGCTCATCACAAGACTACGCCTTATCACCCACAAGCAAATGGAACTGCGGAAGCATTTAACAAAATACTGAGTCATACCCTAAAAAAATGTGTATGTCAGAAGACAAGATTGGGATGACAAGGTATCATCCATATTATGGGCTTATAGGACAACTTATAAAAGGTTGAACAAAGCCACACCATTTCAATTGGTGTTTGGCATGGAAGCTATTCTACTGGTTGAGTTCGTGTTACCTTCTCTACGAATAACGTGTGTAGGAGGGTTGGCTTATGAGCAAGTGCTAGAAGAGAGAATTCATGAATTGATGAAGTTGGATGAAAGATGATCACTTGCCAAGTGGAGCCAAACAGAAGAAAAATCAAAGCAAAAAGTATGGCATGATCACCACATTAGGTGTTTTACCTGATTCTAGATCGTTTCTTTGAAGTATTGACGAAATAGATAGGGTAACAGGCGTAGGAGGAATATTTGTTTTAATGTTGGTTGATGGGTTGTTGTGCGTGTATGACTTCTAATCCACAACTGATTGTGAGAGATTCCTTTTGGCTAGAAGGAACTACCTGTAATGTAAAGCAAGACCACCAAAAAAAGTTAAACAATAGATGTAGTGAATTGCCTAGCGTATGCTAGATCCGAGAAGTGTGATACTTCCTAGATGGCTGTCAGTCCATTGTTTTAAACAATTTAGTGCGGTAAATAAGGTAAAACCTATTGTAATTCGAAATGATTTAGGTATCTCACTTAAAACACAATAAGAAATAGATCTAATCTAGCCGTCTAGGTTAGAATAGGATCCGAAGGTCAAGTAGTTGGTTCTAGTTCTCTGCAGGTCTGACAAAGGTCTCAAGCAGATCACAGGTGAATGTGGATGAGAGGGAATTAGGTGGATAGGTCACTGTTATGGGTTGTATGGGAAAATACAGTGACCGATGTCGGTTAAGGGTGACCGATGTCGGTTAATGATGACCGATGTCAGTTAAGGGTGCTTGACGATGGTTGGGTTTAATCGGTGCCGGTTACTGTGGAAAACTAGGAATGCCATAGAACAAGATTTAGGTCTCCTTTGTGATTTCCCAAAGGACTTTGGTTGGTCAGGATGAGCTATTGGGTGATTTGGGTAGGATTTGGTGAGGTTTTAATGGGTATATGGAGGGGTGAGTGTTGGAGGAGGTCAATGGGTGGCTAGGTAAACAAAAGATGATAATATAATGATGAAATGGAATGAACCACAGAAGTATAATGTTTACTTACTTGGATTCTAGTCATGGATGCCTATGAGTGAGGGATGGAGGTGCTGATGAGAGGTTTGAAGGCTACATGTGATCACCAACTAAAGGAAATCTTCTGCATGGGCTGCCTATACATTCCTCTTTTTTTGGTTAGATCAGATCACTGATGGGATGGTTGTGTAGGAAAAGATGCTTGATCTCCCTCCTTGCATGCATGTTCTCGCTGGAATGTGCTAATGTTCACCAAATTTTCCATTCTTTATCCAACCTTCTACCAACCTTGAGAATAAGGTTGTTTTGGGGTTAAAAGGGTAACCAATGGCGGTTACGTCTTAACCGGTGATGGTTAGGGGTAACCAGCATCGGTCAAGGTGGGATTTCCTAGGTTTACTAAACTAGGGAGATCCTCTTGATTTCCTTGGATCTCATGTCGTTAACCCATGGATTAAACTGGGAGATTCTTGTAAGCATGTGGGAATGTGGTTAGAGAGAATGTAGGCATTGATTTTTAGGGTCTAGGTAAGTCTCAGTTAGTTATGGCAACTTACTAAGAATAGGTCTTAGGGTGAGTTAGCTTGATGAGGTATCTAAGTGAGGTGTATGTGTGGATATTATCTAAATGAAGATATTTAAATAATAAATATGGTGAGGATAAGGAATTAATTAAATTAATATTAGTGAGGTGAAGGGGGCCATGGCTAGGTGAATGTGATGAAGGGTACTTATTTGTCGAGGGACCAAAGGGGAGTGTGATGTAATTTTAGTGTCTACATTTTTCCCCTTTTTGTTGTGTAACTTGTATTGGTAAGCGATGCCAAAAAAACTAAGATGTGGTTGCCCCATGTGTGGGTGGAGGTGATCCCCCTCAAACCAAGAACTGACGAGGTATAAGGTAAATGGTAAATGGGATGAAAAGGAAGGTGGGCACGGGGGAAAAAGGGTGAAAGGTCTACTCAGGAAATCTAGGTAATGGGTTAGGGTCAAAGGTAGCAAAAGTCAAACACACGCACATGTATAAACTATAGCACACTACCAGGTTGAAGAGAAGGAAAACTCTACATTGTCTAAGGTCGATAGGTTCATCCAAACAAGGTTGAAGTTATTCCGGTATCCAAGGTATAGGATATGGTCAGGAAATAGAACGTAGGTTAGGTGCAGGAATGTTTAGGTATGTTCCGGTACACCAAAGGTAGGGTCAGGATAAACGGTCATGGCAATAGGCTAGGTAAGGTCATTAGGCCAATAACACAGGTAAGAGTGCCACAAGGTATAACAAACACATGAGGTCAAAGGTCACTAGCGATGGTCTAGGTCCAAATATCTAGGTCACAGCACAGGTAAGGCCAAGGTAGGGTTAAAATAATGAGTTCCCAAAGGAGGAAAAAGGGAGGTAATAAATGATGAGGTCAGGAAAGGTGAGGTAAATGGGTAGGGTAAAGGTGGGGTGAGGTAAATGATCAAGGTGAAGGTTGGGTGAGGCAACAAAAAGGAAGTAGGGGAGGGTAAAAGGGTGAAATTGATGGCAATGTGCAAGTGACGGTGATCAATTCCGGTCATAGATAACTGATGTCGATAGAGGTAAATTGACGATGGTTAAGTAGGGCACACGAATGATGTTGACCAAGGGTAACCGGCATCAGTTAGGTTAGGTTATTTATAAAAACAAATAATCCATGTTTTTTGTTATTCATTTGGTATTTTGCGAAGTGAGAAAATGACAAAAAAGAGAGAAAAGTGTTCAGATGAAATAGAATAGTGAGTTGGGAGTGTGTTTGACTAGTGATTGGTTAGTGAGCAGTGGGTCCACAGGATTAGTGCAAGGGATTCAATTAGGCGGAGGTTGCAGGTATCAATTTGGTGATGGAAGAGGCTGGAGAGGGATCGGGCGGGCCACCAGTACAGCAGCCAGACATGCCACCAAGATGGCAGCAGTGCCACGAGGTAAGCGCTCTACTCTAAGTTGTTGATTTGATAGATTAGAGGATTATTTTAGTGTTGGTTTAGGTTTTGTTTGTTTTTCGGTTTGGTGTGTGAGCACAAATTAAATTTTGGAATGGGGGGGAATATTGGGTAAAAGGAGGAATGGAGAGGATAATAAATGGGATAGGGGGGTCGGTGGAGGTCCAAGGGTATTTTAGGTCATTTTAGGTTGGGTAAAAGGGGTAGGGGGAGGTTTTTTAGAAAAGGGGGGTTTTGGGAAATCATGAGTTTTTCCACGACAGTGACTAGCGTCGGTCAAGGTTGGTTGGCATCAGTTAGGTGGAATCAGTATTGGTCACCAAACAGGTGACCAATGCTAGTTAAGGGGTAACCGGGGTCAGTAAGGGTGAACCAATATCGGTCACCAAACAAGGGACCGATGCCAGTTAAAGGGTGATCGAGGTCGGTTAGGATGAACTGGTACCAATTGGCTTAGTGGGCATAAAGGTCCAAAAGTGATGTGGTCTAGGTAGTTGAGATGGGTAGGGTTAAAATAGGGTGTAGGAAAATGATAATTGTTGAATATGGAATGATACATGTAAATTAATGTCGTGCTTGTATTGGATGCAAGGGAGGGCTTAGCTACATATGTGGGACACAATTCCACCACTATTGGTGATAGTGTGCGGTGCAGCGACCCTGGAGGAGATGCACCATGTGGAGGCAGTGGGCTTGAGTGGGGTTCAATGCTATAGACATGTAGTTCAGTAGCCCAGTTTGATGGTTACGCTCATCGATAGATGGGACTCCGCGACAAACACATTCCACCTACCGATGGGTGAGATGACTATCACCCTAGAGGACATGTTCTAGATTCTTTGGTTACCCATATTGGGTGCCCATGTTTATTCTATCTCCTCCAAGGCCTTAGAGGAGCTTATTATGTCTATTTTTGGAGAGGGGATGGCCGATCTGAGATTCCATAGTGCTAGATTGAGCTACGAAGAGATGTACCTAGCCCGTCTGGAGGATACGAGGCTAGTGGATCTATTGATGGAGATAGTGTGTTGCTATGCACTGCCAGATGCAAAGGGTGGATGCTTTCCCCAATCACTAATGGGGGTACTCTGCGACATGATGGTGGATGAGACCCACTTTTCCTGGGCACTAGCATTCTTGGTGCAGCTGTATAGGGAGTTGTGGGCATATGGGTGGTTGTGTAGGTTTAGCCTGTGCTGTAAGTTTTTACTACACTACTGGGCCTATGAGCACATAGTTTTTGTGCGTCCTATAGGGATACCCCAAGCAGGTACATTCCCAGCGTGATTTGTGTGGGTGGGGTATAGGAGATGAATGTCGGTGATTAGAGAGTGGAGATCTGAGAGGCCGACACATGATGTGGCCCATTTCTGGAAGTTACTGGAGGGGTTGTCTGGAGTGGACATCATATGGAGCCCATATGTGGGATTCCCCTCATATAGGAATATGCATGAGGAGCTAGCTGAGCTCCAGCTAGAGAGATGGATACAAGGTTGCCATGTTGGGGAGGATGAGATGATCCCAGTAGACAGATTCTAGATGCAGTTCAGGCTAGTACAGGACATACCTCCACCCTTCCCACAGTATCGAAGAGATGACCTGGAGAGGCCCTTACCTCTACCATAGCCTACAGTGCCCACAAGGTAGGAGGAGAAGCTAGTGGACCAATGGATAGATGATGCCGGGTGTACAAAAAGGTACAGGCAGTGGTGAACAGATTTATTATGAGCCATACCACCTAGACCAGGGTAGCCGGATCTAGCTACCATTACAATACAGAGAGATGCCCTACAGGGGCAGGTAGCTACACTGATTACCTAGTTGGGTATACTGTAAACATGGCTAGAGGGCTCAAAGGTGGAGGTAGCAGAGCTACGCATATAGGAGGCTAGTTTGCAGGCCCAGATGGATAGTGGAGGAGATGGAGATGGAGAGGAGGGGGATGGTCAGGTGGTAGCCTTATAGGCTTAGGTGGTAGCTTTACAGGGCCAGTTGGCCATAGCCCAGGCATAAATTGGGGTCTTACAGGCCCAGATACAGGCACAGCGGTAGGGGACACCACCACAAGCACCACCATCACAAGCACCGGAATCAGGACAGGGTCCCACAGGATAAGTACAGGGGGTGGGGGCACCACCACAGACCATGTATGCATCTAGGTTACAGGATGCCCTAGGTGAGGCTAGATAGTATCATGACCAGCTGATGGCGGTCGGGATAGACTTCATATCCTATGTCGAGTACAGGGCACAGCAGGCATCCAGTGAGAGGATGATATCCCACACTCACAGTGTGGAGAGCACAGGGGGTCAGTAAGCTCCGAGTTCTGATTAGGTAGAGACTACCAGTGCATGGAGACCAGCTCTAATTAAGGCACCAGTAGGGACACAGGAGGCTGAGGGTACATGTGATACAGAGATGGAGGACATTGGCCGAGATGTCTTATTTGCAGTCACCTGGTTTTTGATGTATTATAGTTAGTGTGTGGTATATACCAGCCTGTGTTCTGAGAGACAGTTGTTTTGTTGATCACATACTAGCTTGCGTGTTAAGAGATGGTTGTTTTGTTGATCACATACTGGCCTGCATGTCGAAGATAGTGAGGATGTATGAGTGATTTTTTATATTTCGAGTATATACTGGCCTACGTGTCGAAGAGATTTTGTATTGATTCATTATTTTATTATATATATGAGACCCGCCTATGTGTCGATGACATTTTTTATTATATATCAGCCTGCGTGCCAATGCTTTTGAGATGATGGACACGATGAGATAGCCACGTATTTTTGAGAAACACAATGATTTATTTATATGATGAGATACATGGTATTTTTTGATTTGTTGATGTGTTTATGAGATATGAATTTGTTGTATTGATATGGATGGAAATTAGGTGAGTTAGGCATGATGGAGTTAGGTTGGTATAGGCATGGATCAAGTCGGGTTATAGGCATGGATTGAGTCAAGTTATAAGCATGGTTGAGTTAGGTTATAGGCATGGATCGAGTCAGGTTATAGGCATGGATTGAGTCATCTTATAGGCATGGATTGAGTCAGGTTTTTGTAGGCATGGTTGAGTGAGGATATAGGCATGGATTGAGTCAGGTTATAGGCATGGTTGAGTCAGGTTATATGCATGGATCGAGTCAGGTTTTTTTAGGCATGGTTGAGTCGAAAGTAGGTGAAGTGGTGATTCATTATTTTATGTAATGAATGATAATATGGGTCATATGCGAGATGTGGTATAATCTATGCATAGTGATGATAGAGAAAATTTATGCATAGTAAATGTATGTTGTGATAATGTTTAAAATATGAAACAATTGGTTATGCATGTGGTTTAATTTCCAATTTTGGGTAGAAAAGGGAAACTAAGTGAGGTGTGATGTAATTAGAGGCACATGGAAGATGAATTGTTTAGGGTAGAGGATGGTTGAGCTAACCTCCAAGGGCCCCATGCCCTCAGAGTGTTGCCTACATAGTCCCAGAGAAAAGGGACCTCAGACCGATGTAGTTCTCTCATAAGTTAGGGAAGAATATGAGGAGGTATGAAAATTAATTGGTAGGTTATTAGGAATGTTGTGGGTTTAGGTTTGTTAGGTGTGGGTAGATTATAGGTAAAATGATGTAGGTGAGGGAAATTGTGGTGAAAGAAGAAGATTACCCCAAAAGTAAGCATCGAGGACCAAGTCCTATATAAGGTAATCAAAATGTAAACAAAGATGGTTAAAAGATAAGAGGGGGTAATAAAGCCACCTGGTTAGGTAGGATCATACCGAGTAGACCATACCTTGGCCGGAGGTGATGAACGTAAGACCCTAAAGATAGGGCATGATGGATTGTTCTATGGTGAAAAGTAGTCACATGATCACCAAATGTCTAAGTTCCAAGAAGTCCCTTGAGGCAGTAGGCAATGGGAGTGGGAATGGTAAAAATGGCGAAAGGTATGTAATTTTTATATGATATAGGTAGCATGCACATTGGGCAAGAGAACCTAGGTCACAATGGGCAAGTCCATGACAAAAGGTTGTTGTTTTGACTTGTAGTTGAAGTAGACTGATCGATGTGGAAAGTTTATATGGGATGAAGAAAATTGAACTCCTTGAGGTCTTCATGAATCTGATCGATGTGGGAAGCTTTAGTTTCTCTCATTTTTTTAAGAGCTTTACATAGCTATCCTTCGAGGGAGCAGTCTATTTATAGTAGGAATTATCGAGAGGACGATGTCTTTTTTAGGGAGTCATTATATTTTTAGTAGAAGTTTGACTCAAGGAGTTTGGTCCCATGTGAGGTATTTGAAGTCATGAACAAGACCAAGGTGGAGAATAAGACTCTTGTTCAAAAGGCAAGGTGAAACGATGATGGGATCTCATCTAAAGGTAGACAAAAAGTATCCATGAGAATCATGCTATGTGCAACGTCGTGGTACACATATTCAAGAGAAGATAACAAGTTACGGGTACTCACATGATTCTTGTTTAATCATTAATGAGGTGTATGAAGTGAATAGCGCTCAAGGGATGAGCATGGAAAAAGACAAAAGGTGAGGTAGGACTACAAGTCAACAATAGAATGGTAGAAGATGCAAGGCATTAAGGGGCTCAGGTTCGGGTTTACCATTAAGTGAAGATAAATGATAAGCACCTGATCCATAGGTATGAGTCACGATGTATGGTCCAAGCCAATTAGGAGCAAATTTTCCCCGTTTACTTTTTTTTGCTTTGGTTACGTGTTGATTTTCTTTCAGGAAAAGGTCACCGACTTGGAATGTTTGTTCATGGACACATTTGTCATAGGCACGTTTGATACACTTTTGGTAAAATTGAAGGTGATCCAGAGCATTAAGCAGACATTCATCTAATAACTCTAGCTATGACAAACGGTCCTAACGAAATTCATCGTCATTGAGCATGTCATGGAGAGAAATGCAGAGTGAGGGGATCTGGACTTCGAGAGGCAGGACTACCTCTATACCTTAGAATAGAGAAAAAGGTGTGGCCGTAGTGGAAGTGTGAATACTAGTGCTGTATTCCCACAAGGAAAAAGGAATGTGTGTATGCCAATCCTTCCCAATATCATCAACCACTTTCATAAGAATTTTGTTTAAGGTTTTTTTAGTGGATTCGGCTTGGCCATTGGTTTGTGGGTAATAAGGTGATGAGAAACTGAGCTGAATGTTGAAGGCATCGCAAAGTTTTTGCAAGGTTTTATTTTTGAATTGTTTTCCATTATCAGTGATGAGGTGATGAGGAACACCAAAGTGAAAAATGATGTGGTGGTTAATGGACTCACATATTTTCTCGACTTTCATAAAGATGAGTGGTATGGATTCCACCCATTTTGTATAGTATTCGGTAGCAGTAATGATCCATTGATGGCGTTGGGAAGAATGAGGATTGATTTTGTTATTTTGCTGGAGCCTATTTTCATGTTAGAGTGTGGTACACCTTCTATTTGTTACACTCAGGTATTTTTACGGTGGCCCCGCTCACTAGTGAGTGGGTCAAGGGGATTCAGGGGGGTTTGGGGGCGAAGCCCCCGAAGCATATTTTCATGGGTGGTTTATTAACCCATGGGTAATGGGTAACTGTTATGGGCTGTTTTTTAGGCCCATGGTTTTTTGGTACCCATTGTTTTGATACCCATTGTTTTTTGCCCATGGTTTTGATACCCACGGTTTTGTATCAAACTACTTAAGCAATTGTCTATTTATATGGTCTTATGCATATTATACATATACAAGAAAATGCATTGCAAATGTGCTTTGAATTCGGGTGTGAATTCTATAGAGTTTGTTGAGCATAGCTCCAAATGGATCTGGGTATTGTATTGAGAGAGTGGAGGCTTGTAATAAAATATGAGCAAGTGATTCTTGGTGGACGTAGCCCAAATTGGGTGAACCACATTAAATACTGTCTCTCTGTGTTACGTTATTTATTCTACACTTTTATTTGAGATCAGTAATATTTTCTACATATTAGTTTCTACTGTTGCGATTCTATAAGGGATTATTCTGCATATTTTATCTCTTATTTCCTATCAGATTTCTCCGACAAGATCCAAACCCCATTGAGAGAAGGGCCAAAGGTCTCGAGCGACCTATAAGGCATGACTAGGTGTATGATGAAGATTGGAATGTTGTTGGCAATTTACACAACATTTGACGTAGTCGCAACAATCATGGTTAAGGGTCGGCTAGTAATATCCTAGGCAAAGAATACACTTGGTAATAGCAAGGCCACTGAAGTGACCTCCACATATGCCATCATGAGCGTCCTCAATGGTATAATGAATTCAAAACTTATGATGCATTGTAAGAGAATACCGTCAAAGCCACGCTTATAGAGGAGGTCCCCCATGATGACGTAATGAGAGACATTTTAAAGGAAGGTGCATTTTCCGTTATAGGTGAGACCAGGAGGTAAGATGGAGAGAGAAAGGCAGTCCGTGTATTGTTTGTACCAAAGGTCACTCGGGTCAGAGGTAGTGGTTCTGATCACGTAAACATCATGAGGTAAATAAGAAGGTTATTGGAGTCATTGTATGGTGATAAAGATTGTAGAATCGGTGAGTGAAGTGGGTATTTGGGAAGCTAAGAAAGCCATGGTATCTACAAACTTGTTGGTTGAACGTAGGATGGTTTGAAGGGTGTAACAATCAAAGGTGGTTAAAAGTATGTCTTCATGATTTTTATACTTTTAAAGTATCTTGTTATGACATTGGTACATACCATTAACTTGGTTTACGACCAATTGAGAATCACCAAAAATGTTGATTGATTTAACATATAGGGCATAGGTGGCTCGGAGACCTAGTACGAGTGCTTCGTATTCAGAAATATTATTGGTACATTCAAAATATAATTTGAAAGACAAAGGCATGGGTTCACCATCAAGGGGAATGAGGATAATACCAGCCCCACCCCCACACTGACACTTAGAACTGTCGAAGAAGAGTTTTATTTGGTAAGGGGGTTCATCCAAGGAAAGGGTAGCAATCGACTCATCTGGAAAGTAAAAATTAGAGGGTTGATCCTTGGAAATAGGTGTGGTGGCCAATTAGTTGCAAATAGCTTAGCCCTTGATGGAATTTTGATGAATGAATTTGAGGTCAAGATCAGCTAAAATCATAAGCCATTGTGCGGCACGCTGATTTTGATAAGGTTTGGCGTACATGAAGTGTAACAGGTCAGTGTTGGTCACAACATAGGTTTTTTGGTTGAGTAGGTAATGACGGAGTTTGGTGGCAACGAAAAACTAAGGCTAAGCAAAGTTTTTTGGGGTGGTTGTATAGGGTTTCATAGTCCAAAAGAGTACGGCTTATGTAATAAACCACTTGCTCCTTGTGTTGTTCATCACGATGAGCGAGCATGGCTCCCAAGGAGTGATCGGTAGTGGATATGTATAGGTAAAAATATCAATCATCTTTAGGTGGAATGAGCACAGGTGCTTGGAGAAGGTATTGTTATAGGGCCTCAAAAGCTTTGTGATAGTCATCACCCCATTTAAAGGAGACATCCTTCTTGAGTAGATGATGAAATGGTTGACACTGATCAAATAATTGTGAAATGAAACGGCGAATAGACTGCAACTTACCTTGCAGGCTACAGAGTTATTCTAAGGTTAGTTGGCAGAGGCATTTCGATAATGGCCTTGACTTTAGAAGGGTCAACCTCTATACCATGGAGGGAAATGATAAATCCTAGGAGCTTTCCTGAGAGCACCACAAAGACATACTTTTTAGGCTGAAGATGGATGCAATATTTAATGAGAAGGTCAAAGATGGTTTTGAGGTTGATTAGGTGTTCAGGGCGGCATTTAGATTTGGCCAAGAGATCATCCACGTAATCTTCCAATATGCGATGCATGATGTAATGGAAGATGTAAGTCATAGCCCGTTGATATGTGGCACCAACATTTTTAAGGCCGAAAGGCATGACTTGATAGTAAAAGGTCCCCTAAGGGGTGATGAACAAGTTTTTGTGTTGATCCTCTAGGGCAAGCAGGATTTGGTTATAACCTAAGAAGCCATCCATGAGTGATAGCATCTCATGACCAGTGGTAAGGTCAACCAGCTGATCAATACTGGGTAAGGGAAAGTTGTCTTCCAGGCATGCTAGATTGAGGTCACAGAAGTCTGTGTAAATGCAGAGTCCCCCTATCACTTTAGTGATAGGGACAATATTGTAAATCCAATGAGGATAATCAATGGGTAAGATGAAGGAAATGGAAAGAAGGCACTAAAGTTCCTCTTTGACAAGAAGGGCAATGCGAGGGTGCATTTTCCTCAGCTTTTGTTTCATGGGTTTGGCATTGGGAACGATTACAATATTATGGACCACAATGGTGGGGTCAATACCGGGCATGTCTACGTAAGACCAAGCAAAAGCGTGGTTATGATCCTTGAGAAAAGAAGTGATGGCTTCCTGTTCAGCAGCATCTAAAGATTGACCGATCTTTAGGATGTGTGGGTCATCCTAAGTATGAATGTTGATCTCAATAGTCGATTCATTAAACATGGTTTACATCTCATAAGGTAACAACTGATGAATATATGAGTCTTCTACACCAAGGTAGCTGAGTATAGATTCATCATCCTGACATTGAATGATGTTAATTAAAGGTGTATCATCGTTTATCATTTAAGGATATAGGAAGGGAAGAGTGGAAGGAGCATCACCCTCACGTTGATAAGTAGGAGGTCCCAAGGAAATGGTGTTTATAAAAAAAATTAGGAGGGATAGATTCAGGATCCATTGACTCCGTTGGTGAGGGTGGTGATGAAGGTCGAGCAGGTGAAGAAGGTGGGGAAGAGCTAGTGTCATTAATGAGTTCAATGTGGGCTTGTTTGGTAGGTGGTTCAGGAAAGTTGATACCACTACTATCATTATGTTTGCGGGTGGTACATGGAATGATAGTATGGCGGCCCTGCTCATAAAAGCCAAAACCAAAACCCTTCCATGCACATCGGTGTAGAAAGGTGTCGGTGAAACAGTGATTGGTAAGTGATTAGAAGTTGGTGGAAAATGGGTGAGTTTGTGGCGGTGGTTCGAGTGTGTAAATGGTAGTATCAAGTCCCCCATAGGTGAGACTAGTACTCGATGATAGTTACAGAAGTCATGTTCTTTATACCTTGCGGGCATGGGGCAAGTAGGGTAAAAACTAGTGTGTGGTTTTATGGGTGGAAGAGTAATCACCCCAGCTTTGATAAGCTTTTCTAAGACACAAGAGTAAGGTTCCCCAATTGGGGTGTATTTTTGTTGCTCTCATTTAAATTGAAAAGTTTGAATGGGTGAGAGATTAGATGAGGGGGTAGCTTGATTTGACAGATGAATTGGGCCGGCCTTGAGTACCATTGTGTTAGCGATGCCCTTAGACTTTGAATAATTTTTTTGTGGTTTGGAAGAAGAAGAGGTATCATTTAACTTGAATGTCAAATTCTTATTGCGTAACTAGATTTTCTTCTCTTCGATGGCCCGAATATCTAACTTTCGTGCCATAGTGAATGCTTCATCGAATGTTTGGAAGGTTTGGACCTGCAAGGTCGGTGAGATATGTCTAGCACAAGCCCGTGTGAAGAGCTCGATGAGTTTTGTTTGTGGCAGTTGGAAGGTGAGTTGGTTGATCAAGCTATGCCAGCAAGCAATAAAATCTATGATAGATTCATCCTCAAATTGACGCGTGGAGTATAGGTCAGTCATGGTAACCTTCTTGACGATATTGATAGAGAAATGATACAAGAAGGCGTGGGCTACCTGATTGAATGAGAATATGGAGTGTCTAGGTAACCCACTATACCAATCTAATGTAGGTCCAGTCAGAGACATGGGAAAAGTTCTCAAGAGTAAGGCATCATCGTGAGCGATCAAATAACACCCGTGTTTAAATGACCACAAATACTGTTGCGGGTCTTCTTTGCTATTGAAACGATTGAATTTAGGAATTTCCCAATGCATGAGATATGAGCAGATAGGAGTGGATGGGTGGATGGGTTTGTTGCAAATATCGTCATAGGTGAGAGTGTTGCACAAGCAGGAAATCGATGCCTCTAATGTCTGCATCTTATCTAACATCAATTTGATTAGGTTGTTCATAGGTTGCGATGATTGAGTGCCTCATATAGTGTGAGAGGGTTGGTTTTGGGCATATAATGGGGGTGGCACTCTAGTGTATGGTGCTGCCATGTAGGTTGATTGGGAAGAAGGTAGTGAAATAGGAGGTACGTACCTGAAGTGAAGAATGGATGAAATGGGAGGTGGCTGATAGTATGTATATAGAGGTGGAAGGGTCATGGTAACCCTAGTGGCAATGGGGGCTAATGATTGTGGAATGGAAAATACCACATTCTGAAAAGGGGTAGGGGTCACCAACATGGGAGGTGGAAGTGTAGCTACGGGTATGTGTGAGACATTAGGGATGGATGAGGTTACATTTTGGGTGGTTGTCAATGGTATGGTAGATGTGCAGGTGCCATAGAGGTAGTAGACGTGGTAGCTATAGCGAGTATAAGACCTAGCTATGAAACAACTGGGGGTAAGGTAGATGCAGGCAGCACAGAGCTAGATGGGGCTGATGTAGGAGTGGGAGTAAGAGTCGGGGGGATAGATATGGGCATGTCGTATATCAACTGACCCTAGGCATCTCGAGTGGATGAGTGGGAAAGGTAAAACTACAAGGTGGCAGGGTTTTGGTCAAGGAGTCATGCAAACTCCTCATCTCCGTTAGTGATATTGATAGGTTGGATGGGATCCATGGCTAGTGATAAAATGGAAGGTAGTGAAGGACTAGGTGGGAGTGGTTGACAACTGATGTGAAATATGAGTGTGTTTTCTTGTTTTTGGGTCAGCACCATGTGAACCAGTAATGATCAGGTAGGGTTTCTTCTTTGTAAATGACACATAAAATAGCAGGAACAGATGAATCTGGTGGTAAATAGTGGATTAGGTACCAAATGGTGGTTGGAAAGTGAAACAGGCTAATTGATGTCAATTAAGGCAAACTGATGCTAGTTATGGGTAACCACTGTCAGTCACTATAGAAAATGGTCAGTGAGTGAAAAAACCAGGTAGAAGTTAAAATCTAACAGGTATGCCAAATCTGATGGTGATTTAAAATGTCAATGGGAATGATGGCAGTGACAGGGACTGTGAAAAGTGGAAGAAAATGAATAAAATTTCCTTTTGGATAGGTTAACGAAAGGACCTGGAACCAACGTTGGTTTGGTATAACTGACGAAGGTCAGAGGGTCACAGATGATGGTTACTGTGAAATTTAAATAGTGATGAAACAAAAGTGGTTGTGAATTAAAATCTGATGTAGAATTAGACCCAGAATTTTGAGAATGATGATGATATGGCCCAGGCACACTTATGTGAATCTATAATACACCAGATGTGATGAGGATCATGTAAGGATGAACAAGAAAAATGAATAACGTGATCTCACCTCAAAACGCAAGCCAAGAAGAAACACTAAGAAAAATGTGATCCTAGGAGTGCCTTTTCTATTATGTTTGTTTAGCTTATGCTATTTAAGGACTGACACATGAATTGTGAAATATATTTTTTTGGTGAGGATGGCTTCCTACAAAGAAGGAGATCTAAAAGGTGAGGTTTCAGGTATGTTATGGTTTTGGTGGGCCTTGCTCTGAAGTATGACTCGATAGAGCAGCAAGCTAGGTGCCCACTATGTCGTGATCATGTGATCACCTACAGCTTCTTCTAGGTAAGATGTTATTTAAGAATGTGTGTATTTTCAATTTTTGTGAGGTTTGGTAAGACTCGGAAAGAGAGAAAGAGAAAGAAAGTGCTTTCTATGGTTCGTTTGTCAACCATCAGCCAGTCATGACTTCCAGCATATAGGTTGCCCTCAATTAATGTGAGCTAATGCGATAAATCATAATGGAATGCACTTATTTTTAAGCCAAAATCAAAGTGTGAAGTTGGATAACACAAAAATATGAAGAGGAAGAGGGATTCTCTTTCACTATAATGTAGAAAACACGAAGAAATGGTTCTTTTTAATTACACCAAAAGAAAGGTTTCCTTTAGAGAAAATAGAAAGAAAAGGTGGGTTACCAAGGAAGAAAATTAATGTGTATGATTTTCAGAAGGGAAACAAACACACATTCCTAGGAATTAATGAAATGCAAGGAACCCTAGATGGGTCCCACTAGGCGTGCCAAAATGTTTCACCTGATTCTAGATCATTTCTTTGAAGTATTTACAAAATAGATAGGGTAACAGGCATAGGAGGAATACCTGTTTTAATGTTGATTGATGGGTTGTTATGCACGTACGACTTCCAAATCCACATTTGATTGTGAGATATTCCTTTTGGCTAGGAGGAACTACCTGTAATGCAAAGTAATACCACCAAAAAAAGTTAAACAATATATGCAGTGAACTGCCTAGCCCATGCTAGATCTGGGAAGTGTGATACTTCCTAGATGGTTATCATTCCACTATTTTAAACAATTTAATGTGGTAAATAAGGTAAAACCTATTGTAATTCGAAATGATTTAGGTATCTCACTTAAAACACAATAAGAAATAGATCTAATCTAATAGGCTAGGTTAGAATAGGATCCGAAGGTCAAGTAGTTGGTTCTGGTTCTCTGCAAGTCTGACATAGGTCTTAGGTAGATCATAGGTGAATATGGGTGAGAGGGAATTAGGTGGATAGGTCACTGTTCTGGGTTGTATGGGAAAATACAGTGACCAATGTTGGTTAAGGGTGACTAACGATGGTTGGGTGTAACCGGTGCCAGTTACTGTGGAAAACTGGGAATGCCACAAAATGAGATTTAGGTCTCCTTTGTGATTGCCCAAAGGACTTTGGTTGGTTAGGATGAGGTATTTGGTGATTTGGGTAGGATTTGGTGAGGTTTTAATGTGTATATGGAGGGGTGAGTGTTAGAGGAGGTCAATGGGTGGCTAGGTAACCAAAAGATGATAATACAATGATGAAATGGAATGAACCACAAAAGTATAATGTTTACTTACTTAGATTCTAGTCTTGGATGCCTGTGAGTGAGGGATGGAGGTGCTGATGAGAGGTTTGAAGGCTGCAGGTGATCACCAACTGAAGGAAAGCTTCTACTTGGGCTGCATGTACATTCCTCTTTGCTTGGTTAGATCAGATCATTATTGGGATGGTTGTGCAGGAAAAGATGCTTGATCTCCTTCCTTGCATGCGTGTTCTCGTTGGAATGTGCTAATGTTCGCCAACTTTTCCAATATTTCTCCAACCTCTTGCCAACCTTGAGAATAAGATTATTTTGGGGTTAAAAGGGTAACCAATGGCAGTTACATCTTAACCAGCGACGGTTAGGGGTAACCGATGTCGGTCAAGGTGATATTTCCTAGGTTTACTAATCTAGGGAGATCCTCTTGATTTCCTCAGATCTCATGCTTTTAACCCACGGATTAGACTGGGAGCTTCTTGTAAGCATGTGGGAATTTGGTTAGAGATAATGTAGGCATTGATTTTTAGGGTTTAGGTAAGTCTCAGTTAGTTATGGCAAATTACTAAGAATAGGTCTTAGGGTGAGTTAGCTTGATGAGGTGTCTAAGTGAGGTGTATGTGTGGATATTATTTAAATGAAGATATTTAAATAATAAATATGGTGAGGATAATGAATTAATTTAATTTAATTAATAGTAGTGAGGTGAAGGGGGCCATGGCTAGGTGAATGTGATGAAGGGTACTTATTTGTCGAGGGACCAAAGGGGAGTGTGAACTAATTTTAGTGTCTATATTGGGAATAAGAAGTTTGAGGTTGGGTAGATGGTCTTATTGTATGATTCTAATTTTCTATGCCACCCTAGGAAGTTAAAGGTCCATTGGTTAGGTCCCAATATAATCTCATACATCCTTGATTCGGGCGTGTGCCAGTTATAAGCGTTGGATGGAACGAAATTTCCTAGACACTTCAATAGGAGTAGGTTGAAGCCCTACCATAAATAAAGCTTCTTGGTGTTTGTAAATAAGGTAGTTTTTCCAGATAGTTTAGAATTTCCTATATGCATTTTCCTTTCTTGTGTTTCCCTTTCACATTGTTTTTTTGTTTTGCACCTTGGGCACCAGTAACCTTGTTAATTTTTGAGGTTTTTGAATGCGTAGAGGACCACAAATCGTTTAAGCATGGGGTGTAGTGATGTGAAGGAAAGCATGGGTAAATTGCCAAGGAGGATTGTGTTGAAAATCCTAGTTGAATGGACCTGTTGAAAGAGGTGCATGAAAGAAAAGGTAGAAAAGAATGGTTAGTGTCAAGATAAAGCTACTTTTAGATCCCACGTATAGAGGAAGAAGCGTATAAACAACACGAGGTAGGTGAGAGAAAAAATCATGACAGAAGAAGTGCCTTCAGCACTAGTTACATGTGCGCAAGAGTCTCCTATCAAGATGGATTGGTTGCATGCCAGAAGGTTGGAAGATTGTATCCGCACAGGGTTAGGGCACGTGAGTTAGGGTGTAAAATTTGGAATTTGTTTGAAAAAGTCCACATTAAATGTTAAAAGTGTGGTGGTAGGTGAAGTATCATTTAATGATTAAAAATGGGAAAAACTATAAATAAAGGTTCAGATATTTCATTTTTTCACTTTTCTGTATACGAAGAGGAGCTTTTGCGAACTAGGGTTTCCAGCAGTTGATCCATGTGAAGAAAAATTGCAAGAATTTGAGCGTGAGTGACTAGTTTGGATTTACAAACCGGAAAGGAAGTGATTCACGAGCGTGAGAAGAATTATGGAGAAGCATCGTCTAGTGAAAAGTGGTTCAAGTTAGGGTTTGGCATCTAGGGAATGGGTCGGAAAAGATTTTCTTCACCAATTTGAGATCTAAACTTGGAAAGGGGTAGTAAAACAAAGTAAGTGAAAGAAGTTGAAGTGTTAACATAAACAATGGCACCCAAGAAACCAATTGGCACACCTAAGAAGGGAAAGGGAAAGGGCAAGAGAAAGCAACAAGACACTGTCGCGGGTACAAATGAAGAGTGGTACGTAGAAATGTAGTACCCAGACAAAGTATTTATTGGGCATGAGTGGGAGTCCCATTTAAGAAATATGTTAGTAAATGATTGTAATCATTTTTCAAGCACAATCAAGAAGGAAATGTCACTGGAGTTAGTGCACAACGAATAAAAGGACACCAGAGGGTTTTCCCATCTATAATGATTATGTAAAATTGAAGATGAAGAAGTCAGGATTATTACAACTCTTTGAGTTGCCATACTTCGGGAAACCTGAGTTCCTATATCAATGGTTGATGTCACATGTGCACAAAAATTACTTTCACTTCACAGGGTGTAAGATGTGCATTACCCCTCAGCTTGATTCACATTTCACATGCCTCATCTATGAAGGAGAAAATTTAGAGGAAGACCTAAGTGACAAGAAGGCAACTAAGGAAACCGCCACTGCTTATGTGTAAAAAAAGGGTTCGAGGTACTTTGATATCATAGACATCAAGCAACCCGGTGATGAAGATGGCCGTGCACCTTGTGACAAAGTTAAATGGCTAGGAGAGATGGACCCAGGTAAACAAGTCCTAGCTGAATGTTTATAAGAGGATTTCAGAGGACACCATCTATAACTTGTCTACATTCATCGCGGATGAGATTGTCAGCAGCGTGCAAGGAATGTGACAAAATAATTTTTGGTAATGTCCTATTAACCATTGTGTTCTTAGAGATTGGAGTGCTGGATGTAATAGAAAAATTCTTTTGGGATTACCCTATTGAAGACCCTTCACCTGTGAAAAGATGTTTGAGAAGTACACCTGTGATAGTATGATGGTTATACACAAGGCGTGCACCTAAAGAAGTGGTACACATGTGCCTAAGGAATGCATTCAGGGTGCAGAATGGAGGATCCATGAACAAATACTAGTGACAATCGAGGGAGAAGCCAAGTTTTCTATGTACCAAAAATTATAGATTAGTAAGATTTAAATTGATAGACGAGACATGGAGTCCATGGTGTAATCTCCCGTTTTTCCTTCACATCTGAACAATTCCAAACATGAGTGAACAGGATAAAAGAATAGAAGAATTTGAAGTTAGAACTTGGTAATGTATACTCAGAACCATAGAGAAATGTGCAAAGGTTTGGTCTACCCCAACACGCATCGCATAAGTAGAGAAGTACATGTCGCATGAGTTCCAAATGGTGAGACCCATGAATTTTCCCATTATAGGAGGGTCCGCGACACGAGTATACCTCTGTATAAGACCCAAATTTTGAGAAGGGCACGTATCTGGAGAATGAGGTGTCCAAACCTAAGGACCCAAATGGTAGGAAGAGACACATACCAAAACAAGAAGGAAAAATAACCAAAGAAGAAAGTACCATGTGTATTCGAATACACAGGTAATAGGTACCCCTGGGACAAGTGCCAAAACAAGTATGTATTCACACAAGAAAAATTCCATAGTCAAAGAGAAGACTCTGGAGCCAGAGAAACCATTAGACACAGGAGTCACTCGAAAGAGGAAGATACAGAGTCACGTACACCAGGAATCCCCGAGTTAGGAAAGAAGTAGAAGATGATAGAGGAGTTCGGATTATGAGTACAATAAGATTTTTAGGGGTCTACCAGGGTTGGAAGGGATGATGATGGGGCAAGATGAGCATGAGGTAAACCAAGAAAAACCTATGTTCAATGTATATAAATCAGAGGATGGAGAAGGAGAGAATAATGAGTACATATTCATGTGGAGAAAGAGCAACCAGGAGGAGGAGGGCACCTGGGACAAGGAAGGGAGCGAAGAGGTAAAAAAAGTGGTGGAAAGAGAGGCAGAGAATATCATTAAGACCTTTGTGGAAGAGGCAGTTGGAATGAAATGCTGAGCTAGTGATGAACAAGGATAAGGAGGAGAGCATAGAAAAGGACCATGGCAACATTGGAGGCCCCACTTTAACTGTAAATATTCCTAAGGGCACGTGCATGGGAGGAAAGCATGCGTGAATGAGGAGAGGTCAGGGATGGGTTATATTGATGACCCCAAAAAAGTGTTTCATGGATAGTTCTAAAGCACATGGTTCCAGTAGAGTAGCTCCTGGAAATGTCATCTTTTGATAAGGAGGGTACATACCGACATGGACAAGGAAGATGCTCTAATGGGAATTTGATTCCCATCTTGATGAGCTATAATTTGAAGTAAGCCATGGGGCAATAATAATATTGCTGGAATCAAAAGGATACAACCCAGTGGTGAATGGTCAACCACTCTCAGATGAACAACTATTTAACGCACTCAACAAGATATCCATTGAGTTTGAACCTAGACTCTTTGGGTATGAAATAATATAGTCAAATTTTTGGAAGATGAAGTGGATAAGAAAGAGGAAGAGCTAGTTGTGAGAGAACAAAGGAGCTAAGTTAAGAACATCTTATCAACGCCTAGTTGCAGTGTGAGTTAAGGGATGAGAAGGAAAGAGTATGTGAAGTATACAAAAAGGTGGAGTCCATTACAGATGTAATAGTGTTGAATCATCTGGACCTAGCGCCTCCCGTGCATAACTATACATCTACCCTTGAATTCCTTGAGGAATTAACAAGAATCCTCACCATGGAGAGGCAGCCGCTAGCCTTGGAATCTATAGAAGAAGTGTCATGCGCATTTAGAAAAGGAGGATAAATTGAAGGTCGTGGAGCTCATAGATGAATACACTAAGGTCCTTGCTGATGTAAAGATTGCTTCCTGAACTGTTGAGGCCACGTATGATAACTGCGTGGATAAAGACAAAGTGGAAAGCATGCTGATTTCCAATGATGAAGCTTTACTTAAAGTGTTCCAGGAGAAGAACAAGGGGAACAAAGTGGAGTGCAGAAAATATCCTAGCCAAGGTAGAAAATAAATCAGAAGCTATTGAGGCCTTACAGGGCTCAATTACAAACTGGCTAAAGGAACTATACCCACAGATTACAGTTTAAGGATGGATGCACTGGAGGATATAGGCACAAGGAGTTAGAGAAAATTGTTGACACCATGAGCACCCAAGGGGATGGGCTAGGTTTTCTTCAAGTGAGCGCCTTAGTAGGTGACCTTTTCTAGAGAGCATAGAATAAGGTTGATGTCTGGAACAATCTGGAGTCTTACTTGTAGAAGAAATTTCCTCTCTTATTGCTTTAAGTAGCATCATTCCCCATTCTTCCTTCTTTTCCCACTCTTTATCCCCTTTATTGTGTATTTCTTTATTCTTTGAGGAAGTTTCCAAGGGCGGAGAACAGGTAAACACATGGGGTGATGTTGGGCCCCTGAAATATCAACTAAGTCCAATAAGGACATACATTGTGCATTCCACGGTTGAACAAAGCATTACAAGATAAGGCACACAGGGAAGGGTTCAAGTAGGGTTTGAGAGGTAGAACCCAGGATGTGTACCCACAAGGAGTAGAATCAGGGACTTAGCCATTTTCTAACCTTTCAGATAAGATGTGAGAAAAACGTGACCTAACGTGGATATTCGTGCTATCCTGGAAGGACATGGGTGACCTGGAAGGAATATGCCTTACGCTAGAAGATTCTAGAAAGACATCATGACCCAAGGATTGGTGAGCTCAAGATCATTTTCGAACATGCTAGAGAAGAATGGAAGCCACACTGCTAAAAATGGTTTCAATGCAAAAGATCATGTCGAGAGCTTTTCCCCATGCCAACTGCGAGAATTGACTTGATTTAGATCATCAGGAGCTCTAGATACAAGTCTCCATCAAGGAAGTCAAAGTTGGATATTCCATGGTAGATTTTGGACTTCAATAGCTTTCCAATGACACAAGGTGAAATTGAGGAAAAGGAATCTGTTAGCTTGGTCGAAATAAGTGTTGAAAGCTCTAGTCAAGATTCGATGGGCAAAACAGGTAAAAAATTGGGTCATGACGGGCTGAAACCTAAAGTTAGGATCAACTCCTGTTATTGAATTTGGGAAAATTTCGACCAAAATGTGCTACTCCTGGTACTCTGATGCCACTATGGCACGTTTTGGTTGGTTCCATAAGTTTAATGTGGCTTGCCTCTTTGACCTTTTTGAGGTTTTCTTATTGAAAGCCAAAAACAGGTGATTTTTTACCACTCATATGCCACGTGTGGGTCATCATATTACTTTGATCGGGCACGCATCATGAAAATGTATTCCATTACGCCAAATACCAACCACTTTGCCAATTACCATGGGCATACACATGTCAGAACATGGCACATTTTGATTAATGCGGGAACCTTAGTGGATTTTAAATTGCACCATAACCAGCAATACTTTTGGGGAAAAGTCCATGATTGAAGAGAGCACCTCTAACCTCCATGACCTTGGACACACATGTAAATGCTATCAGTTCGCGGGGAATCATGTGGAAATTTTCTAGTTCTTGCGAATGTTTGGAAGATTTTTCAAATGTTCTCTGCCGATTGACCATTTCACTACCATGCATGGCACAGGCTTAATGAGTGGTTGCTAAGCTTCCTATTTGATCAAATGACCCACAAAAAACTCCATCGGGCCATAACTTGCAAAATACAAGGAAAAGGAAAATTTTAGGTCTTTCTATCCCATGAATTTTTCGGTTGAGGAAATTATAGTCTCCACATATCTGATGATTATCCCATTTCAAATGAGGCTATGGCAAGGAAGGCATAGAAATAGCTCATGAAGAGTAAGTTATAATCTATCCTATTGCAAGGGCCCTAATTTTGATAAATAGGGAACCCATGTTATCGGGGCTCAGTTCACACAAATCGGATAAAGGAAGCTCATCCGTAGAGCTCACAAAGGATGGAGAGCTGAGCCAAGAGGATGAGTTAGGCAACGAGTTAGAGAAAATTATGTGAACACCAAGCATTTAGGGCATGTTATTTTACCAGTTTTGATCAGGTGCGCCTTAGTAGGCAATTTGTTATTAGAGCAATAGTCAAATTGATGCCTGGAAATCCATTGTGGAAGGATCAACTTACATTAGAAGTTTCCTCTTTTAGTTGGCTTTAAGTAGCACCATTACCCATTCTTCATGAATTTCCCATTGTGTTTTCGCACTTTGGAGTGCCATATTTTTCCACGATAGTTAAGTCTGTGAATTCTTTGATTCTTTGAGGAACTGGTGGGATGATCTGGTAAAATGGAGCCATGGTGCCATGTCTGAGCATTTCTGAATATGCTACAAAAAGTCCAAAAAATGGTTGCATATTTTTCACCACGAGTCTTAAAAAAAGCTCTGACTTATTCTTAGACAAATGGCACATAAGGAAGGGTTCAAGTAGGGGTTTGTGGCTACTATTGTAACTTACAAGTTTTGACCTAGTGGAATAGTTAGATAAGAATTCGGAGACAATATCCAATTTTGAGACTCCATCATGCAATTGACGTGCAGATCAAATCTTATGTGACCCATGTGTCAACCTTTTAATGATTGCATGGTACTTAGGGCAAATTGCCTTGACAGGGATCAATTTAAGTCCCCGCGGGATCACGAGAAGCTAGATCTAAAAACTTGATTATTTTTGGAACAAGTGGTGAGCTCAGACCCCTAGAGGAGCATGCGCCCATGGAGGACCACATTCAAAAACTTGGCAACTTGAGGCCACAGAAGGATCGAGTTGGCCATACGATGCCTATAAATACAGTCCCACAGGAAGTTCAGGAGGACTATATAGGATAGTAGAGATGGATCCTATAGAAGAAAAGGGAAGAAATTTCCGATAGAGGGTAGAGCTTTACAGAAAGTACTGCAAGGACTCTGTTAGTTCTTGGGTAAATAAGTGTAGGAAAGGATGTATCAAGGGTTTGGGGAGTTATAAATTTTCAATTTTAAGAGCCTAGAAGTTATATGAATCTGAGTTATAATGCATAACTGCGGTCTGCCTCTCTGTGACATTCTGTAATGGGCCTAATGAATGTAATGAGGTTACCAATTTATGTGAATATGAACATTAATGGTTCTGATGCATACATCCTTCTTCATAGCTCTTTTTCATTTATGTTTATGAACTAAGTATGAATGCTTGTACAACTTCCTTTCTGTTTTGGTGTAAGTTCTATAACCTGTTAAGCTCTTTTCTGTCTTGGAATGACTGCAAGGATCTAGAAGCCGTTCTGAGCTCTATGGTGCTTTTATGTCTTATTCCCTCTCAAATCTCTTAAACTTCGATCATAGATGATGTTTCCCACTAAAATCACATAAAAGAGAGACTCAGCACATGTGCGTGCCTCAGGTGAGTGCCTAGCGCCCGTTGGGTGATAGGTCAGCACGCATGGGATTCCTTTCTGTTGTGATGGGTGAAAAAATGACTACACCATCTGGCACTACACATATATTGAGAGCTCTGTCGAATTTATTTAGCTCATATTTCAAGGTTTGGAGCAAGGCCTCATAAATTGAAACTTGTCTAAAAATATTGGCCCTTGCTCTTGTTGCTTCTTGTCTAGAATGATTTAGTGCGAGCATTCAAATTTTCCCTTCATCTAATACTAAATTGACCAAAGTGCGCACATAATGCATAGCAGAAGGAAATTTTTCAGGACCCTGAGATTCTAGATGAGGCCTTATTTTAACAATGTGATCACCAAGCTCCTCAGTCATGCTAACGAAGGCCTCATTCTTTACATGTTCTCATTCCTTATCTTCTTTTAAGCACTTTATCTCTGTAGTTTTATCCTTATTGTCTTCAATCATTGCTCAAATGGTGGCAGCCTTATCAATGTTCCTCTGTGCCACCTTAGTAGATACCTTGACCAAGGCATTGTTGACCTACTCATCAGACATTAGAGTAGTTTTTATCAGCATGTGCCTGTTATGGGGTGCCTTCTTCACTCTTTGTGAGACACAAGAATCTTCACACACATCAAAATCTGGTTCGTCCATATGATTCTACATGGACCAGGATAATTACTTCCTTGTCCGTGTAGTAGCCATATCTAGATCCATCAGCTCACACCCATATAACTCTTTAAGGCCCACACTACTCTGCAAATGGGTGTGGATGATTTTACTCATGTCCTTAGCATAGCCCATATTAGGGACAATGTATTCTTCACTTGTCCTTTCTCTTTTTGTCCTTGGCCCCCTAAGAACCTGGGCATCAAGGTCTAGAGTTGGCCCTTCTCCTTCATGAGTACTAATGGGCACGCTTGGTGGCTCACCCGTAACTTCCTCTGCTTCTTTCACCCCTTCTTCATCATCTCACATCTCTTCATCCTAGGGATCCTTTGCATCTTCAGGTTGAATTGGGGTTCCTGATGCACTCTCCCCTAACTCCTCCTCCTTGTCCTCTTTAAGCTTCAGCTTTCTTCTCCTTTTTTCTTAGGTGTTTCATTTTTAGGGGAGAGTTAAGGTGACCTTCGTAAAGGTTGAGATGTTCCTGTGCCTTGGGTTAAAGTCCTTTTGAACACCCTCTTGAACTGGCATTCCTCATGGACTATTTTTACGTCCAAGTCTTCCTCTTCTCCTAGTGAAATCTTCTTAGAAATATGTAGCCACATGGTGTTCACTTGTGACCACCTTTCCTGATCATTCACCTTGGTGAGTAAATGTGTGGCCACATGTATCACAAGGTACTTCCTCAGCTTGTAGATATCCATCTTGCATGGACTATTTGTATAACCCAACTCCTTGTTGGTGGCCATGACAGCTACCTTATCAGTTAGATCACAACTAACATTTTTCCTTGTGCCCTTTAATCTTGTCAATGTAGGAATTAAGGGAGATGTGATCCTTACCTGCCACCCAGCAAAGTAGAAGAAGTCCTCATGAACTCTACTCATCAACCACCAGTATAGATTTTCTGGTTTTCCAAAGTGTAGGATTTCATACAGCTGGTACACCCCTACCTTCTTCAGTAACTTTTCCCTAGCATCTTCATACACTAGCATGCCATCAATCGTTCACTTGTTGGTCTTCCCATTCAGCAATGCATCCAATTCCTCCTTGTTCTCGGTGGTATGATGTTTGTAGTCACACATCTTACACCTATGGATATGGGAATCCCAATCCCATCTGATAATGACTTCTTCTAGATACTACATTTATGGGAAGTTGCTATCGGGAGCATCCTCGACCTCAATTTATACCTCCTTCTTCCCTTTTTTTCCTACTCCAGGTGCTTTCCTCAGTGTCATGATAAAATTTGCTCCTTTTTCCTCTGTCAAACAAGCTCTCATGCCCTAGCTCCTTCTCAACGCTTCTGCTTCACTCAAATCCTTCTCAAATGGGGACGCAAGCCAATTATATGTAAAAATCTTCTCTCCTCGCCTGGTTTCACAGCTCTCTACACCTCAATTTGTTTCACTCGATTTGGTTGCAACTATCTCGGTCGAATACTTGTGATCGTAAAGGTAGAAATGAACCCACATCATGTCTTTATATAGAGTTGTGAAAAGTTATTGCATTTATTGTTGCTTTACCTTATTGAGTAGTGAAGCTCAATTACTTCAAAGTAGCATGTTATATTAAACTTTTAGTAAAGCATAGTAACCAACATCAGTTATGGAGGGACCAGCATCAATCAAGCAAGGAGGAACCAACATTGATTAGGGCTAACTAGCATCGGTTACCTATGCAGGAGTGTTTTATTTAACTCTCAGGAATTAGATATAATTTTAGCATTAAAGCATATATATTGATTGTAATTATATGGCTAAGTGCCCTAAGTTTGTATATGCCTATATAAGCATGAAATATAGGGTTTAGAAGCTAGTGAGGATTGTAATAATTGATGATTATTATGAAAATAATTGTGAGAGAGAATTCTTGGAGAAGAAGGAGAAGCTTGAGAGTGAAAAACATATTGTACATCTGAGAGGTGTGGAAGATTGTAGATCTTCAATTGTATATCTTCTAAAAATTTTGGATAATAGATTGGCTTGATTATTGGTGGATGTAGCCCACACTGGGTGAACCACATTAAATCTGGTGTTGATTTATATCTATTGTTTTGTATATTTATTCTTATATAATATCCACTTTTATTGCATGTATGCTTAGATCTGATATATTATTTTTACAACCTTGTGCTAACCCCAACATACCTACCACGGATCCTCTCATTAATTGACTGATTTCTCAATTTCCAAGTGATACACCTACATACCACAGTTATAACCTTCTAGCGTACCTTCCTATCTTCTAGCTACAAACCTCCTTCTACGCGTTTTCATGCACTGAAGTACCTCACCAATTTTCCTTCCTCTAGTAGTTTTTTACGGTGGCAGCTTACCTCACGTTATATTGTTCATTCATTTGTTTCCAGCTATGGTTTTCTTTAGGAGTAATTTTCTCTCTAGCAATGCCTTTCCATACTATTTACACTTTTTAATCAAGAGAAATCACTTGTAACAGTATTTTCTTATATGTACCCATTTTTGAATGACAACCACCCCACACCAAGGGTATGTGTAGTCCTCTGCGCATTAAAACACTTCATATTGTGATCAGCTTCCGACGCGCAAACGTGCTTATTACACAAAACACTAAACTAAATTAATAAAGCATAGTGACGAAGAAGGAAACACACTAAATGAAATACAGTAAGGGAAATCTATACTAAATGTAAATATTGCCTTATTACAAACACCAAGAAGGATTATTTATAGTAGGACTTCAGTCTACTCTCATTGAAATAACTAGGTAACTGTGTTCCATCAAGCACCTCTAATTGGCAAGCACCTGATTCAAATATGTGAGTGATAACATACAGTCCTAACTAATGCACCTTAAGTTTTCCTGGGTGGCACAAAAACTTTGAATCATAAAGAATCACCATCTTCCCAACCCCATGCTTCTTGTCCTTGATATTTTTATCATGTCATGCCTTCTATCTGGCCTTTTCCTATTGTTGACTCCAATGTGTTATGGCGGATCTCTCATCCAACTCTATTAAGTTATCAATTCTCTCTTCCAATGCTTGCTCATCAGCTAGACCTCCAACAAGTGCAATACGTAATGAAGGTAACAAAAATTCCATGGAAAAAATTACTTCTGTGCCAAACAACATGTTTCACTCGGAAATGCTTCGTTCCTTTTAGAAACAGATAAGGTTAGGGTTAGGAGGAATACCTGTAGAATGTCGAGATGATGTGCGCGTACCGTAGAGAAAGATCAGGCTGACTGCGAAGAACTCCTTTTTGTCTTGGAAGGACTACTGGTTTTTGACGAAGATGCCAGTTGATCTCCTTGGCTGCCAACTCTTCTGGTTTCTTCACTCGTCTCTGCTTGGTCAAGTGAAGTTCTGGACTCTGCTAATCGCTTTGGACTCTCTTTTGATTCAAAAATCCTTCGACTGATCTCCAAAAATGAAATTCCGATCCGTTGTTTTGGTTTGGGGAGCCCATTTACAGGGAACTGATGGCGGTTATGTTACCGACGGCGGTCGAGTAGGAACCGGCATCGGTTAGGAAAAAGTAGGCTATTTTTAGTAAAATAGCCCACCTTCCCTGCTTTCTCCCGAGAGATCAGTTGCGGGCTTGGTCAAGTGGCTAGAAGGTCGGCTTTGGGTGCGAGTAAGGAGGCATTAGTTATGGATGTGAGTCTAGACTAAGTCATGGGTCTTAATTAGGTTAATTTAGGGTTAGGGCTAGGTCATGATGAGGTGGCAAAGTGAGGTGGCAGGTAAGGTGATGTGGATTTATCAATTACAAGGTAATTAATAAATAATTGTGTAAGTTAGGTAATGAGGTTAGATTGCGAGATGAGATGCGGGTCACAAGGGGTCGTAAGACACAAATTTGGTGTCTACATTAGCCCCTTATTGTCGTGTAGCTTGTTTTGTAAAGCTGCAACGGACAATAATATGAAGTGGTTTCTCATGTTAAAGATATAGGTAATCCCCCTCAAATCTATCACAGATTGAGTGAACGGGAAATCAGGGATAGGGTTGATAAAGGGTATATGTGGTAGAGAGGATGGTAAGGTGATGGTGTAGGTCCAAGGAAGCAGACGCATGTTGAAATGCAATAGTACGACTAGGGTACATGATTTGACGAGCAAACCAGCAATGTATAGGCAAAGGTCGATAGTTTATCCAAACAAGGGTGATATAATCCTGGTATCCAAGGCATAGGAAGTAGCTCCAGGGTATATAACAGTAAGGTACAGGAATTTTGGTTTGTTCGGCAGTACCAAATGTTGGTTTGGGTTGAGATACACGTCACGTTCTCGGTCTAGGCAACGTTGTCGACAGATCAAGTCAAGGACCCTAATCATGCTAAACACAACAATGGAGCTCGATGGAACACAAGGTACCGGATGGATGGATAAAATAAAACGTGGATTGTGGTTATAGTATGGAACTGATGCGCTGCCCTTGTTCGGCAAGTTGTTGGGTTGTGGGCCATGGGTCACCCAAATAAAGTGGGTTTAGGCCTTGGGTCGGGCCAATTGGTAGGCGAGGCCTTGGGTCGGGCCAATTAGGTAGGTTTAGGCTTGGTCGTGCCAATTGGTAGGGCGAGGCCTTGGGTCTGGCCAAATGGTGTTGGAGGCCTTAGGTCGGTCCAATTTGGTAGGTTGAGGCCTTGGGGGTCTGGCCAATTGGTAGTGCGATGCCTTGGTCGGGCCAAATAGGTTAGGTTGAGCCTTAGGTCCGGGCAATTGGTAGTTTGAGGGCCTTAGGTCGGACCAATTGTATTTGAGGCCTTAGGTCGGTCCAATACGTGGGGGGGCAGGCCTTGGTTCGGGCCAAATAGGTAGTTGAGGCCTTAGTCATGCCAAGTGGAGGTTAGGCCTGGGTCGGGCCAATAGGTAGGGTGAGGCCTTGGGGTCGGGCCAAGTGGTAGGTTGAGGGCTTAGGTCAGCCAAAAGGTATGTGGAGGTCTTGGGTCGGGCCGATAGGAGTTTTGAGGCCTTAGGTCGGCCCAAGTGGTAGTTTATGCCTTGGGATCGGGCCAAATAGGTAGGGTGAGGCCTTAGTCGTTGCCAATTGGTAGGTTGAGGCCTTGGGTCGGCCAATTGGTAGGCGCGAGGCGTGGGTCGGGCCAAATAGGTAGGTTGGCCATAGGTCGGGGGCCAATTGTTATGTTGAGGCCTTAGGTCCGGGCCAATAATGGGCTGAGCCATTGGGTCGGGCCAAATCTTTAGGTTGATGCCTTAGTTTCTCCAAGTTGTAGTTGGGCCGTGGGTTCGGGCCAAATAGGTAGGTTGAGGCTTGGTGTCGGGCCAAGTGGTGTTGAGGCCTTAGGTTGGTGCCAAAAATAGTAGGTGTAGTTCTGGTTCGGCCAGATAGTAGGTTGAGGCTTTAGGTCGTGCCAAGTGTAGGTTGAGGCCTTGGTTCGTGCCAAATAGTAGGTTGAGGCCTTAGGTCCCGGCCAATGGTAGTTTGAGGGCATTGGTCGGGCCAAATAAGGTAGGTTTGAGGCCTTGGGTCGGGCCCATGGTAGTAGGGCGATGCCTTTGGGGGTGTGCCCGACAGAGCGATATTGTGAAAAAGAGGCAAGAGTAATGAACGCAAGAATGGTGTAAAGGTACAACCGATACGTCGATCATCAATGACCTGTCTATCGGTTAAGGACCGATACTGCCAACCAGTTTTCCTAGGGCAAAAGAACCGCCATCGGTTTTAGGTCGAAAAACCTCTAAAAAGAACATCCGGCCTGTCATTGTCAAACTTTTGTTGTTGTAATCCAAAATTTACTTATTTGTTCTGACGTGGAGAGTTGATTTGAGGGGTATGGAGTGAGTGGAGCTCAGTTTAATTGCGGAGAGAGTTTGATAGTGGGCCGACTAGTTAGGAGGCAACAGGTGATTGGCCGTGTACCCCAGCCTATCAAGCTTGAGCCATGGCACATGCATGAGGAAGCCGAGGAGCTGGACCAGCTGTACCGCCACCACCCATTCCCACCGACGACGGCGTGTCCGTGTACCGTAGTTCTAAAGCTCTTTAATTTGGTGATTTGGTTGAGTTATGTGGTTTTTTGGGATTTGGGTAGGAATTGGTATTTTGTAGGAAATAATGGTAAATGAAGTTTAAATTTGAGAAGGGAGGGGGAGATAGTTAGATAGGCTAAGGCGCTAGGTTGTGTGAAATTTTAGGTTTTTGGGTGGGTGGATGGGAGAAATAGTAAAAAATGAGTTTTGTGGCCGTGCGCGGGTTTTCGGCTCGGGTAGTGGACAGTGACCGTGTCGGTCAAGCGACCGGCAATCGGTCTATAAAAAATAGAGTAAGGTTAGAAGTGGGACCCCCGCATCGGTCTCGTATCAGCCGTAATCGTGGGGGAGGGATGGGTTTGGTGGTATTGAGGTCGTTGCTTTGGGGTGTTGGGTTTGGGTGGGATGGAATGGGATAGGGGTTTAGGTTTAGGTTTAAATGTGGGTTTGGGGGGCTTGTGGGTGGGTTGGTTGGGTTTGGGTTGATTTGTGGGTAGGGGATTGTTTCGGTTTTAGGGTTTAGGGTTTAGGTTTTGAAGTGGCGTTGGGGGTCTTGTGGGATGGGTTGTGTTGGTTGGTTGAGTTGGGGTAGTGGATTTTGTTAGGGGTTTCGGGTTTAGGGTTTAGGTTTTAAGGTGGGTTGGGGGGTTCTTGGTTGTGGGGTGAGTTGTTTTGGGTTGGGGTTGAGTTGGGTATGTATTGGGTTCGGGGTTTAGTGGTTTAGGGGTTTAGTTTTTTAAGGTGGTTGGGGGGCGGGTTGGGTGAGTGTGTTGTGTGTGTTTATTTGGGTAGGGGTGGATTGGGTTATGGGTTTAGGTTTATGGTGTTTAAGTTTTCCGAGGGCTGGGTTTTGTTTTATTTTCTTGTGTTGGCTGATTTGTTGTTCCTCTTTGTCTTTGTATGTTTTCTGATTTGGTTCGTCGTGGGGCTTTGTTGTGTTTTCTGTTTTGTGTTTTCCCCCACGGGTTTTTCGCCTGGCTATCCCTTCTGTTGATTATCCTCCCGCGTGGGTCTCCCCTGTTTGGGTTGGTTTTCCAGGCACGTCATCCTTGCCGCTGCTTGCTGCGGCTTCTCCCCCTCTATGCTCGGATGCAGGCCCACATACTCTGGCGGCGCCATTGGGCCATCATGGTGCGAGGTGGGGCTCGTGCGTGGTCCCGGCGGTACCGCGCGCTCGGCAGAGATCACACACAACGGCCTATGGTCCGCCCTCATCGTAGATGGGATCCGCGCGCCCATTGTTCCCTCTCCCCGGGGAGATGACTCAATTAGAGATGTGTATCGCATCCTGCGGCTAACCGCTCGAGGGAGAGGCCCATTTTTCAGGTGATTCAGATACTGCCATGTATACATACTGCATGTTTTTTGGGGATGCAGCCGCCTTCTGACATATCATAATAGCGCGAGCATTGGATATGGTGACTTTTACCCCGCGCGCACAAGACATGAGACCCTGCTTGCCGGTTGATGATGAATAGGGATCACCTGCGTCGCCCTCCCGGATTTAGAGGATGGGCCGCTTCCTCCCACGGGCCATGATTGGGGTGCTACGAAGAATGGTGGAGGAGCACGCCTGTTTCGCCTGGGCCAACCAGTGATCTGGTGCAATTAATACATGGAAGTTATGTGGCTATCTGCCGGAGGAGGTGATTTGTATTTGTTCTACATTTTTGTTGCACTTTTGGGCATACCTAGCACATCGTATGCATCAGCCGGTAGGGCTAAATACCCCAAGCAGCCAGGGCCACAGTGTCTGTCCCGATATGGATTCAGAGTGGTGGGGGATCGTGGCCATCCACGACATTTGTTGGAGAGGGCGAGATGTGCCTACTATAGCATTGCTAAGGGCCTTACATCATTAGACATTATATTGGTAACCCTACAGTGAGTTTCACCAGCCTAGCAGAGGATCCGCGTACCGCTTCGCCTGTCCAGTATACATTCTGGATACAGACGTAGGCTGGGAGCGTACGAGCGGAACCCTAAATAGGGTAACCAGCAAGATGGGCGAACCACAGGACGAGCCAACCTCCCCTTCCCTCAGTAAGTATGGAATGATGTTAGAGGCCCCACCTGGCCATGCACCACAAAAAGCCTTGGGATCGGCACTGGGTAGCGAGGACCACCAGCAGGTGAGGGGTGGATGATGCCGGGTGCAGACGGCAACATACAGGGTCTGTTGGCTGGCAACGAGCAGCGAGGATAGACCCGCCTGCGTAGCAGACTTGGCCTGCATGTTTACGCAGAGAGGATCAGCTCCGGTGGCAGGTTGCAGTTATTACAAACAGGACAGTTGGCTGTGGCACAGGCCCGATAGGGGTCCGACAAGGGGGCGCTGAGCCCAGGGCTCAGTACAGGCCCAGTAACAGCAACCAACCACGCAAAGCACACCAACAAAGTTGCATGTGGTACAGGTACAGCAAGCTGTCACCAGCATATCCGCACAGCCCCAGATCCCACCACCGCCACAGGTGCAGGTACAGGCATAGGGCCACCTCCACCAGCACCACACCCAAGGTCAGTATCAGGCTCGGGGATTTGGTGTGAGGTGCCTAGGGGACCAGCCCCATTTCCTTTATTGCGAGAGACGTTATATGAGGTTATAGCAGAGGCCCGTTTTATCAGGATATTCTTGATAGTAGCGGAGTCGAGTATCAGGCGTATTCAGCGCATAGGGCGGAGACCTCACACACGCCAGAGATCTCAGGGAGGGGGCGCTACAGCTGGCGTGTCCGTGATGGGCAGGAGGCGAGAGGCACCACAGGGACCAGCGGGAGAGGTGCCGAGGGCGGTGGGGAGAGCTGATAGATCCCCGACATGGTTTTTGTATAGGGACATGGGGCACCGGTCTGCGAACCGGTTGTATTGATAGAGGCCTGCGTGCCTACACTTATTCATTGTTTTGATTTATTATTTATTATATAACCGGGCCTGCGAGCCGAGTACGGGGTTGTACATTTGATACCGGCCTGCGAGCCGAGTATATTTTTGACAATGAGAGACCGGCCTGCGAGCCGAGTCGAGATTTTTGGTAGGGATTGCGGCCTGTGTGCCGGCTTTGGTATGTTATGAGATCACAGAGGCCCCGATGTAGGGCAATTGTATTTTTGAAAACTGGTATACATATATATGGATGAGGTTTTGATCCACATGCTGTGTTTAAAATGTGTTGAAATATGTGGTTAATGGTTGGTAATATAGAGAATGTGTGATGAGTTTAATTGACAGGTTGATAGATAGATAGATGATGCTGATGTTTTTGTTTATTTGTGCGTATATATGAATGTCAGGTTATGTGATAAATTGGTGGTTTGTGGCAGTGTAATATATGTAACTGATGAGTTGGATCTAAATGATGTATAGATTGATAGTTTCTTGATATTCGTAGTTGATGGTTGTGTATTGGTAGAAATGATGTTTAAATGAAATTATAATGCTATGTGTGGTGGATAAACAAATGTGGTAAATTCTGTTGTTTATACAGGCAAAGAGGCGGGCGCGACAAAAATTTAGATGAGAAATGAAGAAAAGAACCCTGTTTCAAAAAGGCAGGTGCATAACCGGTATCGTTGGGTAACCGATGTCGGTAGAGATATGACCGATATCGGTTCTATGGCCGATACCGGTTATTTAGGTATGAGCTTTTCTAAAATAGAAAAGCTAGGGTGGCAACTTAAGTTTTAATTTTAGAGCCATGCAAGAGGTTAAATACGCGAACGCGACGCTTTTTGACGACTGAGACAGGGTATTTGCATGAGAGATTGGGTGAGAAGGAGAAAAGAGACAAGAAAGTGAATGTGATCCGAGATTCAGAAGGCAGAAAGACAAAGTTGAAAAGGGTGGTGATCATGGCAGAATGAGGAGGAAGCATCCAGCAGGCAAGGACAGGAGGGAAGACAAGGGCCACCTCAAGCTGCTGCAAACCCAAGAGGTAACGTTTGTTTGTGATTTGACTACTGCATGTTTTGTGAATAAGATGGGGGTAGAGTAGGTGTGGGTAGATATGAGAAAGAAAACATGATAACAAGGGTTGCAGGTGAGGTAAGTGTTACAGGGTAGGCAATCAGGGTTTCCAGGTATGTTTATATGTATAAAAACGAAGAAACGAGCAAATTATTGTCGTAGGTGGTTATTTTTAGGGAAGGTGTATATAATTGACAGTGACCGGTAGCGGTTAGGGTGAACCGGGAGCGGTTGCATAACCGATATCGGTTATGTATAACCGGTACCGGTTACTGGAGAAATTTCCAGAATGTTTGAAAAAGACCCTAATGGATTGATGGTTGTTTGTCGTGTTTGGCGTATGCAGGCAGAGACAGGGTTGAGGATGAATGATAGCGTGCCAGCGCTGTTGTCGCGAAATCCGACGGATGTAAACACCAGCGGAATGGACATTGATAAATCGTTTGGGGTTAAGTGGAATCCGTTATTATTCACGAATCGCACGTAACCATGGTATGTTACAGGCGCTGATTGAGAGATGGAATCCTGAGACAATACCTTCTATCTGCCAACAGGTGAAATGACAGTAACATTGGAAGATGTGTTTCGGATTTTGAGACTCCCTATTACAAGGAGAACCAGTTTTATCAGGCACTACCTAGCGCGGGGCGGGCAGCGATACAGAAGTGTTTTGGTCCATATGCACGAGACTTAACACAGCGGGGTTTGTCATTCACATATGGGGTAATGTATGCAGCACACCCTGAGGAGACAAGGTTAGCAGTGCTATTAATGATAGCGGTAGGGTATTATGCATTACCGAGGGTGGAAGGGGGAAGATTTCCAAAGGCATTGATGTGTGTTATTTGGGAGATGATAGAAAGGAATGTGACTTTTGCATGGGCACCTGCATATTTGGCGGAGCTATACAGGGGTTTATGGGCTTGTAGGCGAAATCACAGGACAACGTGGATTGCTCATACTTATACACTGTTGGGCCTATGAGCACATTGTTTGTGTGCGACCAATAGGCCGATCCATCCAGGCAGGAGAGACCGGAGTACAGAGGTTGGGATTCAGACGATGGGTCCAGACAGAACAAGAGGCCAGATCCCAGGCCGTGACAGGTGATATTGAGTATTACAGGCAGGTATGGGAGAGAGTGACGGTTGCGGATATCTGTTGGAAGCCATACGGAAACTATATGGTAACCGAAATCATAGCTGAGGAGTTGAGAGGTGTTGAGCGATTGAGGTGGATCGCGGGGCACAGCCAGGTGAATATGAGAGGATTCCTATAGATCGCGTGCGGCGACAATTTGGATTTGTGCAGGACATACCACAGGCTTATAGACCATATATGAGGATCGATTGCCGAGGCAGCATTCTCACCACCCCGGCCAACACCTCCAGAAGGGCCGGAGGAGATAGCAGCCGATCGCAAGGTAATGGATGTAGGAATGACAGAGGCCTATAGATTATGGTGGGTAGCAGAACTGCGAGGTGTACGTGAGCGCCCTGACACAGCGGTGATTACAGCAGAGAGGGATCGTCTGCAAGCGTTTGGTTCAGCAGCTCCAAACGCAGGTGAATGAGACAAGAGGATTGTTAGTGGTTGCGGAGTCACGGGCGGCGAGACTAGAGGCTGGAGTTTCTCCATGCGAGAGGGCGTATTCATATGTTACAGGAAGAGATTGGCAGATCACGTGGGCGGTACCATAGCCGTGGGTAAACCTTTGAGAAGTGAGTCCCGGTGAGAGGAGTCGACGATCACATCATCACCAGTTCGGGATGATTGTTATGGCTGAGTATATTTTAGCGAGGTATAAGAATAATAAGGATTGCCGACCCTGCGTGTCGATGCTAGAGAGCCCGACGCGGAAACACCCGACAACCCATAAATGGGCCGCTGTATTTGGTTTACCCATCTAATCAAATTGCCAGTATGTATTTGATTGATTTCTGCTCATCCTCAGATTGTCGGTGGTTTGATTTTCGGTGTTTCGAAAAGGATCAAGGAACTGTGATTAAAATAAAAAACACAACCTAAATATTTATATTCACCAACACGATATGTTATTTAGGGGAGGTCCGAGCTAACCTTGGGAAACCCCATGTCGCCGCCGTTCTGCCTACATGCCCATTGGGCACACAAGGAAGGGGCCTCAGACCGATTAGTTTCTCCCTAGATCAGAGGGTGAATTTAGGCATGCATCGTTTTTGTTAAAATTTGATGTGGTAGGTGTATGTTGGTTGGTGATGTAGAATGTGGGTGGTGTAGGTAAGGTAACAGCAAAGTGTTAGCATACCCAGTGGAGAATAGTGTCCCTGATTAAGATCAACAACCCCATCCCTAGTCGAGGCCAAGCGAAAGAGTGTTTCCGTAGGTGAAAGACTAACAAACCACACAAAGTATAACGTTCCTGAAGCCTAGGCACTGTGCAAGACGAGAAATCAATAGTGAAAAGAGTTGTATGATCACACATATCATGTTACGACACGTCCCTTGAGTGGAATAAATGGGAGGTAGAGTGGAGGGTATATTGAGGTATGGTGGACCTTGTTGCAAGTGAGTGTTCGACGAGAGAGAACCTACCCTAAGATAGACAAGTCCATGACTCAAAAGTTGCCTTTGAATAGGCTTTTATTTTACTGAAGATAGACTTATCATCGGGAAGTCTAAAATAAGGGATATTGATTGTATTATTCTTGGTCATTCGCGAGCGTGATCAAATGCGAGAAGCTTCTGATAACGGCGACTGTGTATAGCGTCCCGTCGGGGAACAGTCTATTTAATAGTACATATATGATTTTTAGTCAAGCTGTCCTCGGGGGAGCAGTCTATTTTATAGTAGCATCAATATTTTTTGGCATAAGCCGTCCTTGCTAGGGAGCAGTCCCTATATTGAATTTAGAGACTAGATATCATCTTGGCGTAAGCATTAGTTTAGTAGGAAGTTTGACTCAAGCAAATCCCTTAATAATACGGCGTATTTAAGTACTTTTAAGTCATGGACTAGACTAAGAGGAAGGCATCATCAGGGGAGGTGCGAAGTGATTTGATTTTTTCGGAATTAGAAAACAAAGCGTATGTAGCGGTAAAGGAGCTCAAGGACGAGCAGTAGGTAATAAGAAGTGAGATAACATGCTATATCAACAGTATAATGGTCGACGAGGCCAGGCATCAGGTTCGGTCAGGTTTACCATTAACGAAGCTAAACGGAAGTACCAACCAAGGTATGGAGTTGATTATATAAGGCCCATCCAATTGGGCGCAAATTTTCCCGTTTGCTCTTTTCTAGTTGGGTTTGACATGGTGATTTCTCTTTGAGACCAGATCGCCAACCTTAAAGTACGCTCATATTCACTATCAGTAAGCCGTTTGATGGCGTTGTTGATAGATTTGAAGGGATCAAAGCTGTAATACGGCGTTCGCAAGAATCTCCATTGGCTAACCGCTCTTGGCGGAAATATCGTTATGGTGAGAATATCCTGACTAGATATCTAAGGGAGGGTATATTGTATTGCAGAGCAAACAGCCTCGTGGCCTTCTACCAAAAGAAAAAGGTGTGGCAAATGGTAAAGTACGAATGCTAGTACGATAAGCCCAAGGGCAAAGGGATGTTCGTGCCCAATTTCTTCCAGATTCATTGCCAACTTTCATGAGATTTGGGTTAGTGTTTTAGTAGAAGACTCGGCTTGCACCATTGGCTTGTGGTATAAGGTGATTGAGAAACTAGTTTGATACCCAAAGTTGTCACAAAGGTCTCCGCAACACTTGTTTTTGAAATATTTCCAATTATCTGTGTATCCCAGCGGTGAGGAACAACCAAAACGACAGATCATGTGGTGGTTAATGAACTCGACAATTTTTTTTCTTTTTTGATGAAATGAGTGGAATAGCCTCCACCCATTTGTTGTGTATATTCGGTCGCTGTTCTATCCAACGTACAATTGTGAGAGGTTGGTGAATCTCACCAATAAGGTCTAAACCCCAACTGTAAAAGTCAAAGATCTTGAGCGATCTGGCGTCGGTTGGCTTAGGAGTATGTTGAGGTTGGCATGTTGCTGACACTAACACAACGCTAACATTTCGTAGCAGTCGTTATTGAGAGTAGGCCAATAATAACCAAGGCGAAGGATTCGATTGGCCACGGCAAGGCGCTAAAAATGTCCACACACAAATACCGTCATGACCTGTTTGGATGTATGAGTGGGCCTCCATGCCGAGTTAGACAGCGAGGAGGATACCATCAAAGCCACGTTTTATAGAGAGTCCCCCCATGAAACCATCAACGCTAAACACTTTTTAAAGACGCACGTTGCCGTTACTAGTAAGATTCAGGTGGAGGAACAAGATGTAAGGTGTCGTGAAATTGTGTACCAGTTACCTGTGAATTAGTACACATTATTTTATCATACAAACTTCGGGGGTTTGAATAGGTGGGGGGCAAAAAGTTGTTGGACCAGACGATTTTCAAGCAGTGCGCGGCGGGAATTTTGCCAGGCTCACACGCCAGTTCCCACGCAAATTTGTTAGTGGAGGCCCGGGATGGTTTGTATGAATAGTGGGTATAAGCTAGAAGTGAATCCACATAGTGTTTGATTTTTGAAGTTTCTCATTTTGCATTGGTAGAGCGCCCTAACTTGATTGACTACCACTTGAAGTCGCCAAAATGTTGATAGATTTGAATACACTAAGTTGTAACGCAACTTGGAGACCTTAGAACAAGGGCCTCGTATTCCGCTGTATTTCTTAGGGCAAGGAATCAAGTTGGAATTAAAGAGCATATTTCACAGCGTGAAGGAATGAGAACAACGTCGGCTCTACCTCCGCCGCGCTGGCATTTAGAATCCTCGTAAGACTAGGGTCTGGTCGACTCTCTTTTAGGGAAAGAGTAAGCGATGAGTTTTCTTCGGGAAATGTGAAATTTGGTAATTGTTCCCCCGGTACAGGGAGCGTCCGCTAGTTGGGCTGCGATGGGTTTTTTTTTTTTGTCCTTTATTGATTTCTGGTGATAAACTCATATCGAGGTCGTCGAGAAAAGCAGGATGCCATCTACAATCGTTGGTTCATCAGATGAGGTTTGGCGTACATGTAGGATGGTGTCTGTATTGTGATGACGAAGTCTTAGTGATTAGAAGTATGTCGGATTTTGGTGCAACGAATGATATGGCAGGCAACAATTTTTCTCTTTACATTGTGTACCTAGTTCCATAGTCCACCAAGTACGACTTATATAATAAAGGGCTTTCTGTATTCTCAAGTCACGATGTGCAAGCATGGCTCCTACACAGCGTGGGTCCTGTGGCGGAAGGTAAAGGTAGAAAGGGGCGTTTGTCCTTGGGTGGATAAGGGCGAAAACGGGTGGCTGTAAGAAGATAAGATTTGAGAGCTTCGAAACGGTGACATTCTTTCTTCGCTCCTTGGAATGCATAATCCGTTTTAAGGAGTGATGGAAAGGTTTACATGCCGATCCGGAGTTGGGAGATGACCACGCAGTCGGATAGATTGGAGAGCTTCCCTTGTACCTACGCAGTTGTTGAATTTTTTTTGGGGGGGGCATTTCTAGGATACTTTTACTTTAGATGGATCGACCTCAAATGCCACGCAAAGAGACGATAAAGCCAGACGTTTTTTCCCGAAGAACACGCAAAAACAACTTTTCTTTCGGTTGAAGGCGGACCAAATTTGTAACCGGTGATCACAATAATTGTTAAACATCGAGATGTTCACTACATGTTTAAACTTGTCCGATAATCTCGACATAGTCTCAAGATAGTGTCATAATGTCATGAAAAATGAAGGTCATAGCCCGCTGATAGGTATAGCACCAGCATCTTAAGGCCCAATGTCATGACACGAGAACAGAAGGGTTCCCCCAAGGAGTTTATGAGAGTCCGTCTTGTGTTGATCGGTAGCAGGGGCAACCAATTTGGTTGTATCCTGCCGGAAAGCCATCCATGAGAGAAAGCCTTTCATTGACTCCACAGTAGAGTATCAACAATTGATCATACTGGGAGGGGGAAGTCATCTTAGGAGTGCCAGCGAGGTTAAGATCGCCCGGAAATCCTTGCCTATCCGAAGTCCCCCCGTCGCTTTCGTGACAGGTACGATGTTGAATCCATTGAGGATAGTAATAGCAGAATGAAGGAAACAGAAGAGTCGTTGGAGTTCCTCCCCCCCCCTCTTGACCAAGAGAGCAATGCGTGGATCATTTTTTCTTCAATTTCTGTTGGACTGGTTTGGATCGGGGTTTAGGGGTCTGTTTATGGACGCAATGGTAGTATCAATTCCGGCATGTCAGCATAAGACCATTCGAAACGCTTGGTGCGACACGGAGAAAGGTAGTAGGCAGCTGTTCTGATGGTTTAGGGATTGTCCACTCTCACTATGTGAGGATCTTCCTCCTGTGGAGTTGATTTCTATAGTAGATTCGTTCAGCAAGTTTTTGGGTTTGTCAGAGGGGTAAGGCACGTTTAATATAAGAATCTCCCGCCCAGGTAAGTGAGGATGGGTCGTCATCCTTCATTCAACAACATTATCAAAGGCGAATCCTCTTTGATCATGTCTTGGATACAGAAGGGGAATAGAAATGGGTCCTCATTATCCTGCGTTGATAGTGAGAGGACTATGAAGATAGCAATTTATATGAAAAAAAAAGGGAGGAGGGATTAAATTCAGTCCATCGATCTGTGTATGATGGTCAAACTGGGTGATGAGTTTCGTAGGTCAACGTCTTCCTTCTTCCAGGATACAGCGTGATCTATGGGAAGAGGTGTCTCTTGTGTAGGTGGTTCGAAAAAAAAACCGAGAACCACTCTGCTATCATATGTTTGCGTGTGGTCACGGAATAGTGTAATGTCCCCCTTGTTTTCGTAAAGGCCAACAACCAAAGCCTTTCCACTCCCATGCGATTCAATAAGGTGAGGGCGAAACGACGATTTGTCCAAGTATTTGAAAATCGGATTGGAAGGAACCACACCAAGAGGGAGGTTCAGGGGTATGGAGGATGCTCAACACCCCCATACGTTAGGTTAGTGTGACAATGGGGTGGTCCCGTAGAGATTACTCCCCCACTCCGATGGTCCGATAGGTGGATGCGCTGTATGTCCTTACTCCTCCGCGGGGTATGGAACGAACTAACGTTAGATAGGCGGTACTCCCCCCAGCGGAGGCGTGAAAAAAACAATCTACTCAGGGGTCGGGTTGGGATGTTAGCTGCGGAAGAGAATTGGTTTGTGCGACGGTGGTTCATCAGTTTGAAGGCGTAGGTGTAGTTGAGTGATGGTTGAGGTACATTTGAAGAGGAGGGTTGGTGAATGTATGGGGTGTCTTAAGTGGTAATAACACATCGTTTTGGGCGTTACTATTGCAAGTTTTGAAGGGGGGAGGATCAACTTTTATTACAGTGTAGACTTCCCCTCGTACTCAATTTTTATACATGTGTAATTGTTGAGGGAACGCATCCCATGGCCCGGATCCAAGGACGACCTGCAATATATTATATGTTGGAACTCTCCTTCAAGGACAGAGAAGAGTTCGGGCAAGTGCGTGGGCCTACCAATGTTGATGATCACGGTCCTAAGGTAAGTAATAGCGTCATTGAATGACCGCAACATGATGGGGTTGGCACACCTGCAACTAGAATGACTTTTCATCCTTTTTTTTGAAGGCTTTTAAGAGATTGATGTTTAAGGCTAAGCGCCCCCGTCATCATACCCCCGTACTCAGAATGTCTCCATACGTAACGGAATGAAAGGGCAGGGTTTGGGGTCTTCTGTACCCAAGTCGATAATTTCAATCTTCCGGAACTACCGCAGGCTTGTTGTTTTAGGACAGAAGTGGTGGGGAGCTGGATTTTTTGTGAGAGAGGCAACGGGATGGGGTGTTAGAATGGAGTCAACGTGCAGGGTTTCATTGGGTCAAAACCTCTATCCCTTGAAGGATCTCACGAGAGCTTGTCGATGAGATTCAGAGGTCGAATGAGACTCATATATGTCTTTGACGGGCGATTGATGAGCTTTTGATCATGGTTTCGTGGGCAACCCCATTAGAGAGCGGATTAGCGGGTCCACGAATACCCCTTTAGGTGTGTGTTGTAATCGGGATGGTTTGAGGAGAAAGAGATCTGCAGGTGTGGTTTTCTTTCGTTTCGCTTTCCCATTTTTTTCTGTCCTCGAGTAGCGACACTATCATATTAATCTCGTATACTGAATGAAGAAGATGGTTGGGGATATTCATATTCTTACGAGTGGGTTTTGGTAATAATGATCGATCTTGGTGAGAAGGCGGGGACAGATGGTATAGTAGAGTGAATTGCCGCTAGAGTCTCCCTCCTTCGTAAGTGGTCTTTCTTAAAAGCTTTCTATCCGGAAGAGGACGGGGGAAGGAGGGGGGGTGAGAGCGGCAATCCTTAATGTAGCCGTGAAGAGGGACATGAGAGGGTAACGAGAGATAAGCAAAAAGGGGTGACAGAACACACTAGGAGCAGAAAAAGAAAATACTCCGTGACATTAAGACAAGGTTAAGGAGACGTAAAAAAAAAAAGATATGAGCAATATAAAAAGAATTGAGAAAACCAAATAGCAGGCGGATAAGTCAGACGGGGGGACAAGTATATACTGGGGGGAAATCGCGGGATGGTGATGAGTAATGTAAGGGAAAAGAAGCTACATCTGTCCAGGGTGGCGTGATAGGCGCAGATTTTAGACGCATCAGACGCCACAGTCGGGGCTTATGACGGGTCATAAGTTCTAAGTTGGCTGTAGTTATCATGGTCGCATTCGCCACCAACATAGCAAGGATTTTTGGCGTAAGATCCTTGAGTGGGTCAAAACAGAAGGAAGATGAGGGTATTGATTGTGGGGGTTGTGGTAATTTGTTTTGGGAGTTGTATTCGTAATGGGTGGTTGTTTAGCCGCGTGTGCTAGACAACATGTTTTCACTAACTTGGTTTGCTTTTCTTAACACAGAAGTTACGTTCAGCTGGTTTAGATATGAGGCTATAGATGCATGGTAAGCAGAAACCACCACGAAAGGAGTCACGAAAATAAATCCTTTGATGATGGTATTGTTTAGGGGTTGATAGTGGACCGGATACGTGGGGTAACGATGTGGTGATACCCTTTGATCTCTGTAAGGTGTAAAAGGCCGTAGGGTCCGTTTTGCAGAAACAACGGAGGATGATTATGTGTAATGTGAGGATGAGGTCCGCAATAGGAAGTGGGTGTGACTATGAGGGTTTTCATTGTTGATAGAGGCCCGATTGCGTTCGTCTCCTAGGTGGCGGCCCGGATTTATTTTGGATAATCGAGTCGCTTAGGCGTGTGTGTTAGACTGGGCATTGGGTGAGGTCCCAAGCGAGGTAAGATCTGGTTAAGTTGATATAAGTGACGTGGCGTTATGGTAAGGTGAGGGGGTAAGGCGAGAACAGGGGCATTTTAAGCTTCTTTAAGCACTTCGGTAAGGTGGAACATCAGATCAGCATTTTGTCATTGAGTAAACAGAGTACTCAAACTTTTTTCCCCCAGTGCCTGTCTATCTTCTGTGGAATACAGTCTCCAGTTGTGATTGTAATTTTGGTACAGAGGAAAAGTAAGTTGAATTCCACATTCCATTGGCGGGTGTGACACAGAGGCGGTGAGGCACTGTTCCATAGATGTCAGGAGGTCCAACCGTCGTTGAAAGATTTAGAGGCGATAAGAGGGACGAATAGGTAGGAGGTAGGGAGGGCGGTTTTCGCGAGACTTCATGTTAAAGAATGTGGTGAGTTAGTGTAAGAGATTTCTCGTCCTAGATGTCAAAAGGAGTGGTTATCCTTCCTCTTGTGTAGAAGCGTGGTAGAAGGGGACTTTTGGGAAATAGATATTAGATAGCTCCGCTCACAGTCTTGTGGGATGTGTGTAAGAAGACTCATTTATGGAAGGAAGCCTTGGCAGTTAACTCTTCTTTGAGTAAAGGACCATTTCCGCTTTTGCTTGATGGTGGTAAAGTATGTTTCGGCTCCTGTGTTAGTTAAGAGGCTTGATTCAATTTTTCATCTATAGAGGCTTTTTGGCTGAAACGAAGACTGCATGTATCTCATACACTCTCCTCACTAAATATCTTGGTTTACGTTCTACTGGAGCGATTGAATTCGGAAATGCTTGTTGGCAAATTTCGATTTCGGTAGCAGGGCGTTAGGATTCGAGTTTTATCCCCTACATCAACCATTTCTGCACTATTTTTTTTCAAACATCTTTGCAGTTTTTCATGAACTATGTCCCTTTTTTTTTTCACGCGTGAAAGTTACAAAAGTCATTTCTTTGTACCAGGAAGGTATTGCGCGAGGTGAGTCACACCCAGAGTGAGTTTTACAGGGGGCAAGGGATAGCCCCCAGCTTGAGCATTTCCTCTAGGATGACGCATAAGTTTCTCCCAGGAGTGTATTGTGGGCTCATCTTGTTTTATCGTTTTTTTTGGTGGAGTATTGGAATGTGATTGGGGATTTGAACCATCACCCGCGTGGACACTCCTTTTGATTTAGAAGAGTGACGCGTGAGGAGTGTGTGGTATTTGGTTTATATTGTAGAATCATGAGTTTGGAAAGTGGAGTTCTTGTTGCGCAATACCGCATTTTCTCTTTCTCTTCCTCTAAGGGCTTCGCATTCTAATTTTCGAGCCCTAGTAGGCCCTCGGTCGATTGTACGGAAGTTTGTATTTGGAGGTAGGGGAGTGTGCTTATCGCAGGCCCGCGTAACAGTTCAATAAGTTTCGGTTGAGGCAAAGCATACGTAAGTTGTTGATAAGGCCCCGCCATCGTTTCCAACGAAATCTGCGATAGATTTTCGTCTTCGAATTGTCGGATGGCAATAAGTCAGTGAAGATACTTTCTCTTGGCATGCAATGGAGAAGATCAAGAAAATGGGCTAGTTGTTTAAAAGAGAAGGATTGATGGCTTGGTTAAGCACTGTAAACCACTCCAAGGCAGAAAAGTGCCCTGATAAGGACTGGAAAGTGCGGTAACAAGGCAATCCTCATAGGCATCAATAATCAATCATGTCTAAATGATCGCAAGTGTTGTTGAGGATCCCTTTACTGTTAAAACGAGTAAACTTTCGGCACTACTCCCATTGAGGAGGATATGAATGAAGGGGACAGAAGGGTGAATGGGCTCCCGACAAACTTGCTCGTATGTCAAGGCACTACGACTTCCTGAAACAGAAGCCTCCAGGTTTTGCATTTTGTCCATCATTTGCTTGATGAAATCTGTGGTTGGATGAGATGATGGTGCCACAGAATAGGGATGTCCCATATAAGGTGTTGAGGTTACTGGATACGTATATGGGAATGAAAAGGTAGGCGGAGCTTGAGAAGGAAAGCTGGTTGAATAGGTGGCAGAGAGTAAGTCATGAATGGAGTGGTCTGAAAGAGAGATGAGATAGGGGCAGTTGGTGGTGGCGATACATGGGGTCCAAGATTAACAAAAGGAAAGCTAATCGGGGTCGTATGAACCTCTGCCGCTGTCGGATTGGGAGACGGGCTAGTGATGCGGGAAGTAAGGTATTGTTATCAGGAGGAGTAGGAGCTAAATGAGCAGCTATACTAATAGGCATGCCCATAAGGAGCTGACCATCAGGCGTAAACGGTCATGGGGTATGAGACAAATAGTATTGTACAGCCTGGGATTAGCATCCAGAAATTTGGCAAAGTCCTTGTCTCCTACAGGAATTTGGGGGATCTCACTGGTGTCCGTAGGGTTTCCTATAGAATGTGAAGGGGGTGGATTCAGGAAAAGAAACAGAGCAAGCGTGTGAAACCATGGCGGCGGTTTGCTTCCGAGTGATGACAACCATAGACCCAGAAACACACAGGAAAGTTTCAATCTATCAAGAACAAAAACAACCTCAGAATGGTGAATTTGGCAAGTTGCTGGTTTGTCAGGAGCTGAGAGAGACAGTAACCGATATCGGTTTTCTAACCGATGTCGGTCACAGGAGAAATGACGTCGGTCCCTTAACCGATGCCAGTGTCAAAAAAAAAAAAATCTAGGATAAGAAGATACAAAGGGGCTGCTAATTTGATTTTTAGCAACGTTGAATAGTTTTATCAACTTATTGATCACAAAAGACAGACTATGACAGAGAAAACAGAACAGCAAACAAGCAAGATGCACACGCAAATGCAGAGATTAACCTTAGGGTTAATTTTAATTATTGTGGGCTTATGCCTTAAGACGTAGAATGATGTCAGAATCCTAAACAAGAGGACTTAGGGGAAATGTCAAGTTGTTTTGGCTTATAAGGTTACCTCAATCGGGCGGAGGAATACCGCGGAAAAAAGGGGGGATGTTTGAGCTTGTTGTGTTAATTGTGAAGTGATTCAGTATGTGTTGTGCAGTGAAACTAAGGTTAATTTCCTGTCAATACCGTGGATATCACCCCCACATGTACGACCTGTTCCTTAATCTATGTTCGCTAGAATTGAAAATCAACAGGCAGGAATGCAATGCATGTGTTTTAAAACCCAAATCGAAAGTGATATTCGATGAAGCAAAAGAGATGACTTTTACTAATGCAAGATGCAAAAACAAAGCAAGTTATTTTACCAGAATAATAAAATACCCTGTGAATATCTCTAGAAGAAGAAAACAGCAAGTATGCTCCCTATAATAAAAGTAAGCAAGAAATAAAGAAAAACCCAAAATGGGTCCCACCGGGCGTGCCAAAATGTTTCACTCGGAAATGCTTCGTTCCTTTTAGAAACAGATAAGGTTAGGGTTAGGAGGAATACCTGTAGAATGTCGAGATGATGTGGCGCGTACCGAGAGAAAGATCAGGCTGACTGCGAAGAACTCCTTTTTGTCTTGGAAGGACTACTGGTTTTTGACGAAGATGCCAATTGATCTCCTTGGCTGCCAACTCTTCTGGTTTCTTCACTCGTCTCTGCTTGGTCCAGTGAAGTTCTGGACTCTGCTAATCACTTTGGACTCTCTTTTGATTCAAAAATCCTTCGACTGATCTCCAAAAATGAAATTCCGATCCGTTGTTTTGGTTTGGGGAGCCCATTTACAGGGAACCGATGGCAGTTACGTTACCGACGGCGGTCGAGTAGGAACCGGCATCGGTTAGGAAAAAGTAGGCTATTTTTAGTAAAATAGCCCACCTTCCCTGCTTTTCTCCCAAGAGATCAGTTGCGGGCTTGGTCAAGTGGCTAGAAGGTCGGCTTTGGGTGCGAGTAAGGAGGCATTAGTTATGGATGTGAGTCTAGACTAAGTCATTGGGTCTTAATTAGGTTAATTTAGGGGTTAGGGGCTAGGTCATGATGAAGGTGCCAAGTGATGTGGCGGGTAAGGTGATGTGGATTTATCAATTACAAGGTAATTAATAAATAATTGTGTAAAGTTTAGGTAATGAGGTTAGATTGCGAGATGAGATGCGGGTCACAAGGGGTCGTAAGACACAAATTTGGTGTCTACACAACAACTAAAATGGTGTGGCTTTATTCAACCTTTTATAGGTTGTTCTATATGCCTAAAGTGCATCAAAAACTTTATCATCCCAATCTTTTCTTCTGACATCACAAATCTTTGTCAAGGTCTGGCTCAATATATTATTGAATTTCTCAACAATCCCATTTTCTTGAGGGTGGTAGGTTGTGGTCTTGTGGTGCATGAATGTAAATTCATCCAATAATATCCTGATTGTCTCATTCAAAAAATGTGTTCCCCTATCACTTTTAAGACTCAACGGACATCCATACCTAGTAATAATATTTTCCCATAAGAACATTGTTGTTGTAGCCATTATACAATCCTTTGTAGGTGTTTCTTCTTCCCACCTTGTAAGATAATTTATGCAAATGATGATGTAGCATGATCCAGTTCTACATGTGGCTAGGGAAATAGGATCCACAAAATCTATTTCCCATTTTTCAAATAGTTATGCACTAGTAATAGGCATTAAAGGCATTTCATCTCTTTTCTTAGGCTTTCCAAGGCACTAACAGTGATCACATGCCTTACAATACTCCTTGTAATCCATGGAAAGGGTTTCCCACCATAAACCAGTGAGTAGAATCTTGTGTGCAGTGGCGTCACGTACATAGTGTCCACCTACAATACTATCGTGAGATTCTTCCATGATTGTCGTGTACTCATGCTCCAGTACACACCAGCACAATACTTCATCTTGTCCTAGTTTTTATAAATCACCACTGATCAACATGAAAGGTGTGGCATGAATTGTAAGTTATTTATTTTCCAAGGCTTTCATTCCTTCAAGTGTCATACCTATGTGTAAAAAGACAACAATATCCTCCAATTCTGAAGACGTGTAGTTTAACCTCTACAACTATGCATCTGGCATTATATCTAGATTCTAGGTGTCTCACTCCCTTGGTATTTGGTATCTTGATCAGTGCCTCACGATTGACCTTGAACTCAGGCTCATCAACATGGGACTCAAAGGCCCAAGACAACATATTCCATGTGCGTGGGTATGCACCCTCTTATTTGAATGAAGACCATGTAAGGAGTTGGTTTGTAGGCATGGTGCTTTGGAAACGTGCATACAGTACCTTATTTAGATCATTGATATAAGTCATTCCATGCTCTTGCACCACTACCACATTCTTTCCTCTTGTGCACGCTGCCTTTGGGAAGCTTACTGCTAGGTTGGGATCTCCACCCATGCTTCTATATTCCTTCTCTACACTTTCACTTTCTTCCACCTCCTTGAGAACTTCTTAAGCATTGCGCTCAACCTCTTGTTCCACCAAGTCTTTTATTATGCCTGTTACCTCCCTTTCTACAGAATCTTCTATCTTCTCCTTGGTCAAGCTTGGATTCCTTTGATCCTTTGTGTTAACTTCCTCACTTTCTCCCTTTCCTTGAGTGCCTCCTTCATCCTCATCCTTCTCTTCATTTTCATCTTCTTCTAAGTCATGTACATTGTACATAGGATGGTCTTGAGCCTCATCGTGCTCATCCTTGTCCTTTTCACCCTTAACAGCCTCCATGCTTGTTATTTCATTTGAGTCTGCCCTTTCTATTATTTTTTGCTTCTTCCTAACTGGTGATTTTAGTATAGGAGATTCTTCCTTTTCTTCTTCAGTAGGTGACTCCTTCCTTTTCAGTGAATCCTCTTTTTTAGGGTGATTTTCTTACTCTGGTGCCTCTTCCTTGGGTTTCTTCTCCATCTCTTCTATGGGGGTCTTCTTCCTCTGTACATAGGTGTTTGGATTTACACTCGACTTCTGTGCACCTGCAGATTGCACCATTTATATGCTTGGTGCTTTTTTCTCAAGTACCTCCTCTCTCTCCCTCTTCCTTAGAGTGGCCTTATTCCTTAAGGTGGGGTCTTATGGGATAGATACATCATTCTCCATGTAAGTTCCCTTCTCATATTTTGGCCTTATGTGTAGGTATACCCTTCATGCAGTTATCCCAGCAACATGCAATGTTAGTGGCTTCACCATATGCATGTTATGGGAGACATAATTCTCCACATAGGTGCACTTATTTAGATATATAAAAGTTCTACACATCTCATGGTAATCCTATTCTACTGTGCTAAGGTAAAACCTTAGCTTCTTTACCTCCTTAAATCTATTCACCTCAGCCTGAAATTATTGTGTTGTGAAGGAGAATGGAAACTTGCACCAAGGACCCTTAGTGCCATCTACTAGGTTAAACCATCCAATGTAAAAATATTAGTACATGATGAATTCAGCCTCGCCTTATAGTAAAATAGGTAACTACTTAGGTATTCTCCACTCTGCGTCAAATGCATCATGCATCTGCTTGTACCATTTTTCTAGGCACGCCTTGTGGGTGTTCGTCATGGTGTCACAAGTGTACTTCTAAAATATATTTGCAGGGGAGGGGTTCTCATTTGGGTACTCCCACAAAAATTTATCTGGCCCATCAGGCACCCCAATCTCTGAAAAATATGATGGTCAGTAAGACATTACCAAACATGATCTTCTCTCCATCACGTGCGGTACTGATGATTTCCTCCACTATGAACGCTGAGAGGGAGATATTCTGACAAATGTTCAACCATGCCTTGTTCATCTATGTCCACCTCTCATGTCCATTTAGTTTTGTGACCAAGCACAAGGCCATCCTAATTACATGGTCAGAAATCATAGAGATGTCGAAGTACCGTGACCCCTTATTATAGTCATAGGCCTCAATAGTATTCTTGATGGCATCCTTATCATCTAGATCATCATCAGATGAATCTCCCTCACATGTAAGACCAGTAAACTTAGAGATTAGTTGGGGAGTTATCCACATTCTGTGTCCTGTGAAATAAAAATGATCCTTGTGTATGCACGACATCAACCACTGGTACAGTCACTCCAGCTTACCAAAATAGGGCAACTCATAGAGTTGTAAAAACCTAGCCTTATCCATCTTCACCTTCACCTCATCGCCATATATAGTCATTCCATCTAGTGTCCTTTTCTCTGTAGGGCAAACCAGTTCCAATGCCATCTCATTCTCTGTAGTGCTCATCCGATGGTTGTAGTCTCTTATAGCCATTTTGTAACATTCCCATTTTAAGACTTTAGAAACAAGGGAATTTTTATTTTCAAATAATATTTTCTATTCTAAATAATCATAATTTAGAACACACATTCCCATCTAATCAATATCAAAATAGATAACTGTATGTAGCTGTAATGACTCGGTGGAACACCGATCTCTCATTTCATGACTCGATATCATACTGATCTCTCATGTTAACTTAATGATTTGTATAATAAGTATACTTGCTTCTCTTACCCTTTTCAGGGTATTAAGTGTTTGATTTAAGAGGCCTATCTAAATATTTGTTACCAATATCCATCTGAAATCCCACTTCTTAAACTAGGTGATATAGGACAACGTAACTAGCAGCTTGCGATACTTTGGCCAAATATTTTCAGCATATTGTTCATGTTTATATTCCTAGATGGCATACTTGTCAAATGGAATACATCCTTCACCCCACTTCATCTATTATCTATAATGGTCTTCACTGACTCCTATCAGTCCTCTTGTTCAAGGTTCAACCCTAACCAAGGTTAACAGCATAGTTTATTGTAGAGGAACTCACGGTGACTAAGGGTACATAGACATACTCAATCGACCTAAGTCGATTACATGTGTCTAGTTATCCTAAGTCATTGTGAGTTGCCCCCGACACTAGATTATGCTTCTAACTTAACTTAGGGTATAACTATGATCAAGTCCAAGTTTATGTAGATCAAGATGTTTAAACTATGAAGGGTGTTGCAACATGTCAACTGTAGCTCTGTATCCTCATGAAGACCCAAGCCTTCATGAAGGTACGGTACTGCGGTTGGCATGTACCAACATCTGACTAAGTTCACCTCATCTGGATGTACATACCTAAGAGAGAATTTAATTACTTGATTATTTTCCTTATTTAAGGGTTAATTACAGCATCTTTATGGAACAAGTAGTTTCATTAACCATTAGGGTTACAAGTAAAAGCTGAAATTGGATTTTCTATGCAGATACATCTACCTCAAAACATTTTTGTAAAGATTTGTTTTTCCTTCCTTAACTTTCTAATTTTTATTCAGTTTCAAAAATAGATCGAGCACACTTAATGGAGATGTTAACTTAAATAACTTATCTAATTATTAGCTTGTTTGAGTTCTGAATCAGATCTTTTATAATATACTTCATTGGAATGAAGTCTACTCCTATATATTTATATTCTTTTGATTTATTTTATTTTGATTAAGGAATTAATTGAGAGGAAGCACAACTTCCTCTTTCCAAGATAACATTAGGATTTAATTCCAAAAAGGTCTTAAAACAGACTGCTTATCATTGCATAATAGTTACCTTCCCTTTACTAAATAAGAATTAAGGCTTATTTATAACCCCTTACCATTTTACAAGTTATCATTATGCTTTCATTTACCCACTAACATCATTTTAGTAAAACCATAGTGATTTAATTGAATGACCAATAATGAATGCCAACTTTAATAAGTTGCATTAAATAAGATGGTAGTATATCTAGTACCCTTAACTTCTAGTTTATTTTAAATCAACCCTAGAGGGTTCATTACAGATATATATATAAAATAATAGAGATAAGCTTATCATTTCCATTCACAGAATATACAAAAAGATGACACATCAAGTACAAATAAACCCATAACTTTTCCATTCATCAAAGTGGTATTCATACATTATAAGTCCAAACACATTATACATCTTTAGTGTCAAACAACATCAATAAGATCAATTAAAAATATAACTTTCCTTTCCAACAAATACATTTCAATAATGATTTGTATTTCATCATAAAAGATCTAGTCTCTTTGGTAAACAAAAGTAACTTCATAAAAGATATTTTCTCCTTTTATCACTATAAATCAAGAATTTCATGCTTGTTACCTGTCCAAGTTAATGTACTAAACTAAACACAAAAACCTTGAAAAACTCAAATGAAATTGATACCTGAAAGACAAGATCTGAAGATGTAGATGGAAAAGAAAGACGATGTAGACAAGACGGGCGCACACGAGTGATCCTACAAAGTAGATCCAAAAAACCTGTGAGACACAGATGCTTGATAGAAAAAGACCACGTTGAAAGATATTTGGGTGGACTGCCTGAAAAGTGGGTCTGGGAAATGATAAGCTCCCTTGGCGGATGTCAGTACACATTTTCAATTAAGGAAAGAAGCATACGTGATAAAAGATGTAAGTAAATGTCTATATTTTGATTAAAAATGACAGACAAAAAAGTAAACAGTAGACAGAAATCAATAAAAAATAGGAAAGTGTGAAAACAATGTTGGATTTATGTTCCTTGAATTATTTTACCTATCCGCAAGTAGATCGGAGCCGATTAGGAAAATCGACATCAACTGAGAATAATCGGCGTCGACTAAGATAGGTTAGTTTCGATTGGGTACAGTCGGTGTAGACTTAAGGAAAATTGTAGGGAGATTGAGAAATAGACAGTGGAAGCTAGATCATCGATCTCAGCTAGATCTGCAAGAGCCGTAGGAACACTGACAAGGCTCCACCTATGTTGGATGCAGGAATAGAGTCACTAAGAGATCGATGGAGATTCACGATGTCAATGTGGTAGGTAGGAGCAGAGTAACGGTACTCCTCTCAGGGATTGGTTTGGACAGGATTCACTCTCACTTGATAGATAATACTCAGACTTAATGCTCAAAACTCTCTCATTCTTTGTCTCTCTCTCTCTCTCTCTCTCTCTCTCTCTCTCTCTCTCTCTCTCTCTGTCTCACTGTCTCACTGTCTGTGTCTATGTCTATTTCTATGTCTAACCAGAACTGGATTCTGGCCTTCTATTTGTAATCAGCATCGACTGAGATGTAATCGGTGCCGCTCCAAAAAATCGGCGTTGACCGAGTACCGGTCGGTGCCGATCAGGGAACAAATTCCAGAATTGGCCAAAAAGGATGATATTTGGAAAGATGAAGTGATCCTACCACCTCAAATATGGGAAATATCCCGCTGCTTAGTTTGGGAGGAGGAGAAATAGGGGGGATAGATGGATAGAATAGATACAGGAGGTTAGGAATTGATATGGGGTAGGTAAGTGGTTAGGATATATGTAGAAAATATAATTAAATAGTTAATATTTAATTATCAATGGGTAAAACATAATAGGGTGACATAAACTTAGGATAGATGTTTAAATCAAATATCAAGTAATACCCTAAGGGAGAGGTGGTGATGTAAACGTGCCCCAGGTTATCTGAGAAGACAAATGTGCACGAGGGACACCAAATTGGATAATCAATTTTAGGTGTCTACATTTCGCCCCTTTTTGTCAAGTAACTTCTGATAAGAAAAGTTGCAAGACAAAAACAAGGAGTTGGAAGAAAGGAAGAAAAATTGATGATGTGATCCCCTGTAGACACCAAATTTGTGTCTTACGACACCCTGTGCCCTGTATCTCATTTCGCAACCTAGTCTCACCACCTAAACCTTGCACAATTATTTATTAATTAACTTATAATTAATAAATCCACATCTCCAAACCTGCCACCTCATTTTGCCACCTCATCATGACCTAGTCCTAACCCTAAACTAACCTAATAAAGACCTATAACTTGGTCTACATCCACACCCATGACTAATTACTCCTCACCCGCACCAAAACCAACCTCATAATGACTTGACCAAGCCCCACAACTAATCCCTCAGGAGAAAAGGAGGGAAAGTTGGCTATTTTACTAAAAATAGCCCACTTTGACTTAACCGAAATCGGTTCCTACTCGACCGCCGTCAGTTACGTAACCGCCATCGGTTCCCTGTAAATGACCTCCCCCAACCAAAAAACAAAGGATCTGGAATCTGGAATCTGGAATTCATTGGAAAGATCAGGAATTCACTTGGCCGAGCAGAGACAAGTGAAGGAAAGAAAGGAGTTTGCAGAGAAGGACATCAAGCCCAAGACTGCAACTGAGTAACTAGAGCCCAGTGACACTCATCCAAGCATTGGGAGAGAAGATAGCTCATATTTTATTGTCTAATCATCCTACCTGATCCCACAGTCTTTGGACCTGTATCTTCATCAGGAACTAGAAATTAGTATCTTGTATGTTCTGTTGATAACATTTCTTGAACTTCTGAATCACAACAATTATAAATCTATTCCTAGATCTACTACCCCGGTAACACCCTACATCTAACTATCATTCCTCTACCCCTACATTTCCCCAAGAACAGCTCCCATACCCTCTGAATCTTATCCATCACCCCATTACCTATCCCCAATCATTTACTAGCCTTATAAACACCATAGCCACCTTATAGCCAACCTTCACTAAAAGCCCCTAAACCACTACCCCTACCAATATCGGTTAGCAGAAATCGGTACCGGTGACAGTGACCAGCATCGGTCACTGTGATTCAAAACTAAAACTAGCCCTTTCCTCTATTGTTTTAACAAGGTAATTAAATTGTAATTTTGCAATAATTTTTGTTAATTCATATTAGTAGGGGAACTGACCACCTTCGAAAGGAATTTTAATACTTCCTGGGCCTAAGGAAGTTCCCTCATTTATTGTCTAATTAGAATCTGGTGGTCTTGTATTCTTACTTGCAAGTAGTCCTTCCCAGACAAAAAGGAGTTCTTCGCAATCGATCTGATCTCTCTCTACGGTAAGTGCACACCCTCCAAACATTCAACAGGTATTCCTCCTAGCCCTAACCCTTATCTGTTTCTCAAGAGAATGAAAGGATAGAAGCAACTCTATTCTAGGAACTGAAAACCTCCTCTGTGCGAAACATTTTGGCACGCCCGGTGGGACCCATTTTGGGTTTCTTTCTTTCTTGCTTTCTTTCATATAGGGAGCACACTTGTTATTTTATTCTTCTAAAATATTCACAAGATATTTTGTTACCTTTTGGTAAAATAATTTGTCTTTCTTTCACATTTTTTCATTAGTGAAAATCATCTCCTTGCTTCATCGAATATCATTTTTGATTTGGGTTTAAAACACGTGCATCACATTCTTGCTTGCTATTTTCAATTCTAGTGAACATAGATTAAGTAACAGGTCGTACACGTGGGGGTGAATATCCATGGTATTGACAAGAAATTAATCTTACTTTCACTGCACAACACATACCAAATCACATCATAAATTAACACAACCAGCTCAAACATCCCCTTTTCCGCGGTATTCCTCACCCTATTGAGGTAACCTTATAAGCCAAACAAACTTGACATTTCCCCTAAGTCTTCTGTTTAGGATTGACATCATCTTATGTCTAAGGCATAAGCCCAAAGTGATTAAAACTAATCCTAGGGTTAGTCTGTTAATTTTCTTGTGCATCTTGCTTCTTTTTAGTTATGTTTCTCTGTCATACACTATTTTCTGTGATCACTTCAGAACAGTTTGGTAGGTATACTAAGCATCATTAACCCCAAATCAGCAACTTCTTACACCAGTCCTATTCTACCAACATCGGTTAACTTACCAATGGTGGCTATAGTCTGACTGACATCGGTTACTTGACCGATATCGGTTACTGTCTTTTGCAGTTCCCAAAACCAGCAACCTACCAATTCCAACATTTTGTTGCTGCTTCTGTTCTTGATAGATTACATCCTTACTGTGTACTCTTGTCCATGGTTGTTGTCACTCAGAAACAAGCTGCAACCATGGTTTCACATGCCTACTCCGTGCCTTTGCCTAAATCACCCCCTTCACATCCTGTGGGGAATCCTATGAACACCAGCGAGGTTCCCAAAATCCCTGTAGGAGATAAGGAATTTGTGAAATTTTTGGACACTAATCCTAGCGCTGTAAAATACTATTTGTCTCATGCCCCTAACCATACACCTGACGGTCAACTCCTTGTTGGTATGCCTATTAGTATAGCCGCTCACTTAGCTCCTTCCCCACCTGATAACTCCACCTTGCCTTCTTCATCCTTAGCCCCGTCTCCCAACTCAGTGGCATCAGAGGTTCTTACGACACAGATTGGCTTTCCTTTTGTTATTCTGGGGCCCCACATATCATTACCACCAACTTTTCCTACCTCGTCTCTCTCGCAAACTACTCCTTTCATAACTTGCTCTCTGCCACCTATCCACACGAGCTTTCCTTCTCAAGCTCCGCCCACCTTTTCATTTCCACACACTTATCTAGTGGCTTCAACACCTTATATAGGACATCCCTATTCGGTTGCCTCAACATATTCTTCCTCAATACCTTATCAACATTTAGCCCCCCCATTGTCTACTGGAGGCCCTTGGCCCAATCCTCTGCCTTTTACAACAACCGCACCATCATCTCATCCCACCACTGATTTCATCAAACAAATGATGGATAAAATGCAAAATCTAGAGGCTTCTGTTTCAGGAAGCCGTAGCACCCTGACATACGAGCAAGTTTGTTAGGAGCCTATTCATCCTTCTATCCCCCTTCATTCATATCCTCCTCAATGGGAATTACCAAAATTCACTTGTTTTAATAGTAAGGAGGATCCTCAACAATATTTGCGATCATTTAGACATGCCTGCTATCTGATTGCTCATGATAATGCCTTACTACTCCGCACCTTTCCCATGTCCTTATCAGGAACCGCCTTAGAGTGGTACAGTGCTTTAACCCAGCACTCAATCTTCTCTTTTAACCAATTAGCCCAATCTTTCTTGGATCATTTCTCCATTAACATTACCAAGAAAGTATCTATCACCGACCTCTATGCCATCCGACAATTTGAAGATGAATCTATCGCAGATTTCGTTGGACGATGGTGGGGCCTTATCAACCAACTTAATTATGCCTTGCCTCAGGCCAAACTTATCAAACTCTTTACGCGGGCCCTACGCTAAGCACATTTCTCCTACCCTCCCAAATTCAAACTTTCCACACATTTGACGAGGCCTTTACTATGGCTCAGAAACTAGAAATTCGAGCCTTAGAAGAAGAGAAATTGTGGTTGCGCAACAAAAACCCCTATTTTTGAACCCAAGACTCCACCAACAAACCTAACACCACCAATCCTCCCACATCAACTTCTTCGAAATCAAAAGGAGTTGTACACGCGGTGATGGTCAAATCTCAAACACCATCTAATACCCAGCCAAAAACCACTATAAGTATAAAAGCCGAGCCCATCAATTAACACTCCCTTGGGAGAAACTTATGGTGTGATATTGGAAAAATTACTCAAAGTAGGAGCTATTACCTTACCTCTTGTTAAAACCTCACTCTGGGTTTGCTTCCACCACGCTAGACCTTCTTGGTGACAAGAAAATGAATTCGGTAACTCCACCACGTGAAGGGACACAGTATGAAAAACTGCAAGATGTGAAAAATTAGTGCAGGAAATAGTTGATGCAGGAGGATATAACACAATCGAACACCATGCTAACCAAAGTTAAAAATTCTTCCGCAACCATTCCCAAACACTTATAACAGTAACATAAACCAAGATAATCTTAGCGAGGAGAGGTGTTCATGAAATCCAGGCGGTCTTCAACTCCAACCAAACACTTCATCTAGAAAATTCTAAATCAAGCATCTTCACTAACGCAGGGACCGAACCCCCTTCACCACATCAAGACAAGACGAAATACTTGCCATTCCTTTACCATAAAGGAATTAACTGCCCAGAGTTCTCTTCTCAAGATGAGCCTTCTTACACCCATCTCTGCAAGACTGTGAGCGATGTATCTAACTTTCTATTTCCACAACACTCCTTCTACCACTCTTTACTGTACAAGAGGAAGGCTCGCAACTTTTTTTTCATCCTTAGACGGAAACCCTTGAACCGACATCACCAAATTTTTAATCATGACGGATTTCTCAATCTGCCCTCCACCTATTAGTTCGTTATCACCCGAAATTTTCAGCGACCGGTGACCTCTAGCGCCCATTGATACAGTGCTCATTACCCCTTGTATCCCCCACCCCCCCAACCCCCAAACCCAATCCACAGTGGACCGGACACAACCCACCCTTTCTTCCATACAAAATTTCCTATTCACACGTGAGGGATTATCACCCCTAGAAGATAGACGAGTCCTAGGGAACGTGTGAGTACACCATATTCTATATCTCAAATGAGATGATCGGACAGACACCTCTACCATAGACCCAAAAGTGTTACAAAAGCTTTTTAAAATGCCTATGTCCTCATTTCACCCCCCTCATCTCTACCACAATACCTCATCCACCTCTATGACCTACCAAACATCCCTATGCTGGGACCTCACCAATACCCGGTAAACACACCCACCTAAACGGTTAGATTTATCAAAAGTAAGCCGTCCACCAATTAGGAGACAAACCAATCTACACGTCCAACCTATGTCTATATCACTACTAAAACCATCGCCGTCACAACCTACATTCTCTATTGGGACCTATCCCTCCACCTTGCATCAATACATAGACCTCTTGTTTTCTTAAAATGACTACACCTTCTGACCCATACAAAGAGCCACGGGTATATCAAAACTGTCACCCCAGTATCCTATCCACCTATCAACTAAACAAACCCATCATCAGGATTGTGTTTAAAATCCTCCTCTTTCTCCATTGTTGTTTTCTGCTACCACCGCAAACGTCATCTGACTAGCTCAAACATAAATTTGTTGTGCGAAGGGCACTTTTAGTTTAATCCAATTATCAAAACCCCTGGCTAAGCGCCACCTCTATGAATCAACCATAACCTAGTTAATTCCGAAACCTCACCCAGTCATAGCCCTCATCTTCCTCTGACTTTACCCGCTCAAAGGTTTCTTACTGCCAACATCCTTGCTATGGTGGTGGAGAATGCGACCATTTCCCTACCCCCCTTATACCCTATGATCCCATCTAAACCTCGACCTCTGTTAATGATGAGTCGCAAAATCTGTGCTTACCCACTCACACCGTGCTGATGTAGAGGGATTGCCAAAGCATTGAAAGCCATACTTATCAGTCACCTCTCTCGATAGAAAGGTTAAGAAAGACAACTTAACTAAGGGAGAAACCTTTGCTTCAATCCCTCTCTATAACCACCTTTCCCCTCCTCACAAGGACTATCTTATTACACCCCACCTCTCGAAGACCATGACTTATCCCTACCGTCTTTCCTCCTCTTCCTCTCTTCGTGTTCATGAGTATCAATTATGATTAGTGTTGTCTCCTCGAGGGCAGAAAACATGGGAAAGCTAAGAAATCCACCTGCGGCTCTCTTTCTCCATCCACACCATCCCGATCGCACACCACCTACCTTAAGTGAGTTATCGTGGACCTACCTACCCCGTCTCTAATGGATTTTTTCCCACCAAACCATGATCAACAGCTTCACTAATCACCTGTTAAAATGACCACTGTATGATCTCATTCAGTGCCTCTGAATCTATTCGCACGCTCTCGTGAAATTCTTCAAGGGATAGAGGTCTTAACATAATGAAACCTTGCCGTACCCTCCATCTAACCCAACAACATTTCCTCTCTCACCACACAATCTAACACTTCCGTCCCTTGTACACAAACACTGCTGTCAGGTCTTTTCTCCTAAGACAAAATTGTTGATTTTGGTGTAAATATCCGGCCCTGGCTCTTTTCAATCTCAGCTTCCGTCTGGACATCCACGTACGTTGTGTTATGATTGATAGGGGGGGGGGGGGCGCTAGCCTAAACATCATCTCTTCTAAATCCTTCCAACAAATGATATCCCCCCCCTCTATTTGCATGTGTGCCAACCCCACCATGCTGCGTTCATTCAACGATGCTATTACTTCTACTACCTTAGGCATATGATCTTAACATTCATGTAGGGCCACATACCTTACCCAACTCTTCTATGTCCTTGAGGTAATTCCAATACACATGTTTGTTAGCTCCGCCCTTGGATCCGGGCTATGGATGCGTTCCCTCTCTTCCAAATGCATAAAATTTGATACGAGGGGAAGTCCTATACCGAAAAGCTGACCCCCCCCCTTCAAAACCTGTAATATGTTATATCGTCCGCAATGATTTGCTTGTACAGTCAGAGACACCCATTCATCCACATCCAACCCACCATCCACTTCACCACACCTCAACCATCCACCTCAACACCCACCTCACTTCAACCATGAGACCGCTGTCCGCAAATAACCTACTTTCCTTTCCCGCGGACAATCCCAACCTTCATACCCCTTAGTAGAATGTTTTTTCAACGCGTAACCGCTGGGGGAGTATTTCCTATATAACGTAGCGTCTTTCCATACCCCATAGGAGTATGGACAGTTACATGCGAATCCTACCTACGACCGTCATGTGGGGAGTAATCCTCCTACGGACCACCTAATTCCGCGCACCAAACCGAACGGATGGGGGTGTCAATTGCATCCTCCGTTATCCCCCTGAACCGCCCCCCCCTGAAGCCTCCCTTGGTGTGGTTCCCTCCAATCGAATTTTCAATACTGAAAATCATCGTTTTGGGTGAGCCCTCACCTTCTGACTACTCGCTGTGCTTGGAAAGGTTTTGGTTTTGGTATTTATGAACAAGGCCGACATGTAATCATTCCCATTACTACACGTAAACACAAAGATCGTCATGGTTTTGGATTCTTTGAACCCCCTACACTGAAAAAATCACATATCCGCTGTATCCAGGAAGATGACGAAGTCACCCCTTCCAAACCATCATCACCCATTTTGCCATCGTCACCCACAGAGTCGATATACCCTGAATCTATCCCTCCTAACTTTTTTTTTTTTCATAAATGCTATCTTCCTGATTCCTCTCACTTTCAACGCGTAATGAAGACCCATCTTCTCTTCCCTTCTATATCCATACATGATCGAAGAGTACTCAACCTTCAATTAATGTTTGTTGAGTGCCAGGAATGATGACTCCATCCTCACTTACCTTGTGCAGAGGACTCTTATATTCAACGCACCTTGCCATTTGATACTCAAACATGTTGATGAGTCGACTAATAAAGCAAAACTCCAGCACTAGGATGATCCTCACATTGTGAAGATCGGACAATCTCTTACTACTACATCAACAAACTGCCTTCACTACTTTCCTCGTGGGCCTGCAACCAAGCTTCGCTTGGTCCTACGCTAATGCCAAGATTGATCCTGACATTTCTGCCATAACATTACCCTAAAACCCGATGTCAACCATTAAATAGAACTGAGAAAAATGCATCCCGCATTGCCCTCTTGGTCAATAAGAGCTTCAACGACTCCTTTTTGTTTCCTTCTCTTACCTATTGACTATCCCTCAATGTATCTCTTAACATCGTAACATCTTACTAAAGCAACGGGGGGACTTTTGCTATTTACTAAAATACCCACTTTGCTTAACCGAAATCGGTTCCTACGCGATCCCAGCCGTCAGTTACTAACCGCCATCGGGTTCCCGTGAAATGACCTTCCCCCACCAAAAAACAAGGATCTGAATCTGGAATCTGTAAGTCATTAGAAAAGATCCAAATTCAACTTGCCGACAGAGAACAGTGGAAGGAAGAAGGAGTTTGCAAGAAGGGCATCAAGCCCAAGACTGCAACTGAGTAACTGAGCCCAGTGACGCATCCAAGCATGGGGAGAGACGATAGCTCATATTTTATTGTCTATCTCCTACCTGATCCACATCTTGGACCCGATATCCTGCATCAGAAACTAGAAATTAGTATCTTGTATGTTCTGTTTTGATAACAGTTCTTGAACTTTTCTGAATCACAACAATTATAACTCTATCCTAGATCTACACCCCGGTAACACCCACATCTAACTATCATTCCTCTACCCCTACATTTCAAGAACAGCTCTCCCTACCCTCCTGAATCTTATCCATCACCCCATTCCTAATCCCCCCATCATTTACTAGCCTTATAACAAACCATAGCCAACACCTTATAGCCACTTCACTAAAATGGCCCCTAACCACTACCTAAAACCAACTACCCCTACCATATCGTTCGCAGAAATCGGTGAACCGTTGACAGTGACCAGCATCGTCACGTGATTCAAAACTAAAACTAGCCCTTTCCTCTATTGTTTTAAAACCAAGGTAATTAAATTGTAATTTTGCAATAATTGTTGTTAAATCATTTAGTAGGGGAACTGACTCAACCTTCGAAAGGAATGTTAATACTTCCTTCCTGGGCCTAAGGAGTTCCCTCATTATGGTCTAATTAGAATCTGGTGGTCTGGTATCTTACTTGCAAGTAGTCATTCCCAGACAAAAAGGAGTTCTTTCGCAAATCGATCTTATCTCTCTCTACGGTAAGTCATCACCCTCCAAACATTCAACAGTTTCCTCCTAGCCCTAACCCTTATCTGTTCTCAAAGCATGAAATGATAGAAGCCACTTCTCATTCTAGGACTGAAAACCCCTCTGTGTCGAAACAGTTGGCACCCCGTGGGACCCCTTTTGGGTGTCTTGTCTTTCTTTCCTGCTTTCTTTCATAGAGGAGCACACTTGTTATTTTTTATTATTCTTCTAAAAATTCACAATATTTTGTTACCATTTTGGTAAATAAATTTGTCCTTCTTTCACATTTTTTTTCATTAGTGAAAATCATCTCCTTGCTTCATCGAATATCATTTTTTGATTTGGGGGGGGTTTAAAACCGTGCATCACATTCCTTGCTTGCATTTTCATTCTATTGAACATAGACTTAAGTAACAGGTCGTCACGTGGGGGTATATCCTGGTATTGACAAGAAATTAATCTTACATTCACGCACAACACTCTCACCAAGTCACATCAATATTAACAACAGCTCAAACATCCCCCTTTTCCCGTCGGTTAGTCCTCACCCTATTGAGGTAACCTTAAGCAAACAAACTTGAATTTCCCCTAAGTCTTCTGTTGATGATTGACATCATCTTATGTCCTAGGCATAACCCAATGTGATTAGAACTAATCCTAGGGTTAGTCTGTTTAATTTCTTGTGCATCTTTCCTTCTTTGTAGTTATGTTTCTCTGTCATACCTATCTTTCTTTTCTTTGCTCACATCATAACAGTTTGTAGGTATAAAACTAAGCCTCATAACCCCAAGCAAGCAACTTCTTACAAACACCAGTCCTATTCTACCAACATCGTTAACTTACCAATGGTGGCTATAGTCCTGACTGACATCGGTTACTTTACCGATATCGGTTACTGGTCTTTTGCAGTTTCCCAACACAGCAACCTAACCAATTCGTACAACATTTTGTTGCTGCGTCTGTTCTTGATAGATACATCCATCCTTACTGTGTTGTACTCTTGATCCATGGTTTTTGTCACTCAAAACAAGCTGCAACCAATGGTTTCCCATGCCTACTCCGTGCCTTTGCCTATCACCCCCTCCACATCTGTGGGAATCCTATGAACCCAGCGGGTTCCCAAATCCCTTACGGATAAGGAATTTGTGAACTTTTTGGACACTATCCTATAAGCGCTGTAATACTATTTTGTCTCATGGCCCCCCTAACCCATTACACCTTAACGGTCTACTCCTTGTTGGTTAATGCCTATTATAAGATAGCCGCTCGTACAGAATTGTCAATTAGAAGGGGAGTAATATGGTGTTAGATCCAATAAAAAGGGATAGCCGCTCCACTTAGCTCCTTCCCACCTGATAACTCCACCTTGCCCTTCTTTCATCTTACCCGTCTCCCAACTCAGTGGCAGCAGAGTTCTTACGACACCAGATTGCTTTCCTTTTTGTTATGGCTGGGGCCCCACGATATCAGTACCACCACTTTTTCCCTACCTCTCTCTCTCGCAAACTCCTCCTTTCATAACCTTGCGCTCTCACCTATCACACGGCTTTCCTTCTCAAGCGTCCGCACACCTTTTCATTTCCACACCTTATCTAGTGGCTTCAACACCTTTATAGGACAGTCCCATTCGGTTGCCTCACATATTCTTCCTCAATACCTTATCACATTTACCCCCCTTTGTTACTGGTCCCTTGGCCCAATCCTCTGCTTTACAACAACCGCCCCATCATCATCATCCACCACTGATTCATCAAACAAATGAATGGATAAATGCAAAAGCTAGAGGCTTCTGTTTCAGGAAGCCTAGCACCCTGACATACGAGCAGTTTGCTTAGGAGCCTAGTCTCCTTCTATCCCCCCTTGCATTCATATCCTCCGCACAATGGGAATTACCAAATTCCACTTTTTTAATAGTTAAGGAAGGATCCGCCACCTCGAACAATATTTGCGATCATTTAGACATGCCTGCTATCCTATTGCTCATGAAATGTCCTTACTACTCTACGCTACTCCGCACTTTCCCATGTCCTTATCAGAACCGTTAGAGTGGTACAGGTGCTTTAACACCAGCACTCATTCTTCTCTTTTAACCAATTAGCCCAATCTTCTTGGATCATTCCTCCATTAACATTACCAATAAGTATCTATCACCGACCTCTATGCATCCGACAATTTGAAGATGAATCTAATCGCAAAATTTCGTTGGACTATGGTGGGGCCTTATCAACCAACCATTAATTTGCCTTGCCTTCAGGCCCAAACTTATCAAACTCTTTACGCGGGCCCACCTAAGCCCATTCTCCTACCCTCCAAATTCATCAAACTTCCACACACATTTGACTAGAGCTTTACTATGGCTCAGAAAACTAGATTCGAGCCTTAAAAGAAGAGAAATGTGGGTGTTGCGCAACAAAAACCATATTTTTGAACCCAAACTCCACCACACACCTAACACCACCAATCCTCCACATCAACTTCTTCGAAATCAAAATGAGTTGTACACCGGGATGGTCAAATCTCAACCACCCCATCTACATACCCAGCCAAAACCACCACCTATAAAGTATAAGCGCCCATCAATTACACTCCCTTGGGAGAAACTTATGTGTGATTTGAAAAATTACTCAAAGTAGGAGCCTATTACCTTACCCTCTTGTTAACCTCACTCTGGTTCATTCCACCCCGCTATAAAGAAAAACCTTCCTTGGTACAAAAAAAAAACAAATGAATTTCTGTACTCCACCACTGAAGGGACACAGTCATGAAAACTGCAAGATGTTAAAAATATAGTGCAGGAAAATAGATTTGATGCCAGGGGATATAACCCTCGATAATCCTAACACCCTGCTAACCAAAATTTAAAAATCTTCACAAACCCTTCCCAAACCACCTCTACATAACATAACCCAAGATATCTTCGCCAGGAGCGACGTTCATCAATCCATGCTTTCTTCACTTCCCAACCAAACACTTCTATCTAGAAACTTCTCATCAAGCATCCTTCACTAACGCAGGGACCCGAACCCCCTGCACCACCATCAAGACAGACAAATCCTTGCCATTTCCTTTACCCATAACGAATTACGGCCCAGAGTTCTCTTCTCAAGATGAGCCTTTCTTCCAACCCAACATACTCGCAAGACTGTGGAGCGGATTGTTATTCTAACTTATCTATCTTCCCAAACATCTCCTTCTCTAACACTCTTACTGTACAAGAGGAAGGCTCGCCACTTCTTTTTTCATCCTTAACTGAGAACCTTTGAACCACATCACCAAGTCTTTAATCATGAACGGATTCTCCTCCAATATGCCCCTCTACCTTTAGTTTCTTTATCAACTAAATCTTTTCAACGACCGTTTTGACCTCTTCGCGGCCATTGATACAGTGCCTCTTTACCCCCTGTATCACAGACCCCACCCACAGTGGACCGATCCAACCCACCTTTCTTCCATAGACCAAAATTTTCCTTATTCACACCCGTGAGGATTAATCACCCCTTAGAAGATAGACGAGTCCTATGGGAAGGGCTTTTTGAGTACACCATAAATCTACTCCAATGCGATGACTGATCCGACACACTCCTACCATATACCCAAAGTGTTTACCAAGCTAGAATGCCTATGTCCTCATTTTCCATCCACCCCCCCTCATCTCTACCAAATACCTCAGCCAACCCTCTATTGACCTAAACCAACATTCCCACTATGCTTGGGCCTCACTTGCACCAATACCCAGTCTAACCCACCCCCAAACGGTTAGACTTTCTATCCAAAAGTAAGTCCCGTCCCCCCACTTAGGAGACAGACCCATCCTCCACAAGTCCCAACCTATTGTCTCGATCACAACTAAAAACCATCGCCGTCACACTACATTCTATTTGGGACCCTCAACCCTCCACCTTGCATCATCTCCATACCTCGTGTGTTTTCTCTTTAAAATACCTACAACCTTCTGCACCATACAAGCTATCCACTGGTATATCAATCACTGTCACCCCCACCCCCAAGTATTCCTTCCACTATCAACCCTGAAACAACCCATCGCAAAGAGTTTGTTTACTATCACTCCTCTTTCTCTTTCTCCATGGTTTTGTTTGCTGCTACCCCACGTCATCTGACTAGCTAAAACATAAATTTGTGTGCCGAAGAGGCCACGTTTAGTTTAATCCAATTATCAAAACCCCCTTGGCTAAGCCTCCACCCGTATGATCACATACCTAGTTATTACCGAAACTAACCCAGTCAATGCCGTCATCCTTCCTCCTGACTTTGACCCCTAAGGTTCTTTACTCCAAATCCTTGCTATGTTGGTGAGATGCGACCATTTCCCTACCCCAACTTTAGAAACCCTATGATCCATCTAAACCTCACTATAGGTATGATGAGTCTAAAATCTGTGCTACCACTGCACACCGGGACACATTATGTAAGGATGCAAGCATGAAGCCATACTTAGTCAGTCACCTCTCTCGGATAAAGTTTAAGAAAGACAACTTACGAAGTAGAAACCTAGCTTCAATCCCCTCTCCTATACCACCGTCCCCTTCCTTCACAAGATCTTCATTATTCAACCCACCTCTCGAGACCATGACTTATTATCCCTACCGTCTTCCTCCTCTTGTGTTTCCTGAATAAATAATATATTGTTGCTACTCGGGGCAGAAAACAATGGAAAGCTAAATAAAGCACAACCCTGCGCCTCTCTTTCTCCATCCCCCATCCCCATCGCAACCACCACCTTAATGGTTATACGTGGACCTCTACCTACCCCGTCTCTCATGAGTTGTTCCCACCAAGCCATATCAACACTTCACTAATCACACACCTGTAAAAAATGACACTGTATGATCTCAGTCCATTCAGCTCGAATCTCATCACAAGCTCTCGTTGACATTCTTTCAAGGGATAGAGTTCTTACAATAAATGAAACCTTGCCCGTTCAACCCCTCCATCTTACACCCAACCACCTTTCCTCTCTCACCAAACAATCACTACAATTCCGTCCCTGTACAGCAAACCACTGCTGTCAGTTTCTATTTTTCTCTCCAAGACAAATTGTTGATTTTGGTGTAGAAGCACCTGAACCCTGCTCTTTTCATCTCAGCTTACGTCTGGGACATCCACGTACTTGTGTTATGGATTGATGGGGCGCTAGCCTAAACATCATCTCTCTAATCCTTCCCACAAATGAATATCCCCCTCTAGTTGCATGTGTGCCACCACCCACCATGTGCGTTTCATCACCGATGCTATTCGTCTAACCATTATGCACTATGATCCTTAACTTCTGTAGGGCCACTACCTTACCCAACTCTTCTATGTCCTTGAGGGTGACTTCCCAATACAACATGTTGTTAGGTCGCCTTGATCCGGCTATGGGCGTTCCCTCTACCATTACTAGATCATAAAATTGAGTACGAGGGGAAAGTCCTCTTTAACCGGAAAAGCTGACCCCTCCCCCCTTCAAAACCTGTAATATGTTATTCGTCCCAATGATGTGCTGTACCATCAAGACACCATTCATCCCAACCCACCTCCACTTCACCCACCACCTCAACCATCCACCTCACCGCACCTACACCTTCAACAACCAATGAGACCCTGTCGCAATACCACTTCCGTTCCCTCGGACAACATCGCCACCACAGACCCCTTAGTAGATGTTTTTCACACGCTTAACCTGGGGAGTATTTCCTATATAACTTTACTCTTTCCATACCCCCATAGAGTATGGACCAGTTACAATGCTCAGCCCCCTACCTACGACCGTCAGGTGGGGAGGTACTCTCCTACTGACCACCTAATTGGGCCGCACCAACCTAACGTATGGGGGGTGTCAATGCCTCCTCCTTACCCCTGCACCTCCCCTTGTGTGGTTCCGCTTCCAATTCTATTTCAAGACCCATCCTGCAAATCATCGTTTTGCCCTCACCTCTGACCTCGCGTGCTTGGAAAGGTTTGGTTTGGTATTTTGAACAGCCGACATGTAATCATTCCATTACTACACTAAACACAAAGATAGTCATGGTTTTTGGATTTTTAACCCCTACACTGAAAAAAGCACATATCCGCTGTATCCAGGAAGATGACGAAGTCACCCCGTCCAAACCATCATCACCCATTTTGCCATCGTCACCCAAGAGTCGCTATACCCTAATCTATCCCTCCTAACTTTTTTTTTTTTCATAAGCTATCTTCCTGATTCCTCTCACTTATCCCGCGGTAAAAGGACGACCCTCTTCTCTTTCCCTTCTCTATCCAGACATGATCGCAGACGATGACTCACCTTCAATTAATGTTGTGAGTGCCAGGATGATGACTCCATCTCCCTTACCTTGGTGCAGAGGACTCTTATATTCAACGCACCTGCCATTTGATCCTCAACCCAATGTTATGATCCGCTATAGAAATCAACATCACACTGCGGATTATCCTCACATTGTGAAGATTCGGACAATCTCTACTACATCAGAACAAACTGCCTTCACTACTTCCTCCGTGCCTGCAACCAAGCTTTCCGCTGGCTCCTCGCTACATGCCAAGAATTGATCCTGAAATTTTCTGTCCATAACATTACCCTAAACCCGATGTCACCAGTTAATCGAAACTTAGAAAAATGCATCCCACCATTGCCTCATTGGTCAAATAAGACTTCCAAACGACTCTTTTGTTTCCTCATCTTACCTCTTGACTATCCTCAATGGATCTCTAACATCGTCTCCTATTACTAAAGCCACGGGGGTACTTTGGATATGTACGGAGTTCCGGGACCCTTAAACCTCCTTGCCCCAAAGGATGACTCTCCCCCTACCCTAGTATCTGATCAACTTGTTGATCTCACTACGGGCAATGAGATGCGTTCTCTCATGGATGCGTTTCTCATGATACAATTAAATTTTGGTAGCCCCAACCAATCAACATAAAACTACTTTCATAACCCGATGGAACCTTCTGTTATCGTGGTATGCCGTGGCCTTAAGATGCTAGGCTACCTATCCATCAATCAGCTGCTATGACGACATTTTCATGACATTAATCACACTATCCTTGAGATTATGTCGAATCTTCTTGGCAAAATCTAAACATCGCAAGACATCTTATGTTTTTAAAACCATTATTTTCAATCGCCTGTTACCATAATATTGTGTTCATCTGCAACCAAAGAAAAATGTTTCCCTTGGTGTCCTTTTGGAAAACTTCTTGTTTTTATCGTCTCTTTTCGTGGGCATCGATGTCGATCCAGCTAAAGCAAGCTCTCTAGAATCCCCCACCCTCTAACCTCAAACAGTTGGCGTATTTGGCAAGGTAAAAGCTCCAATCTATCCGGGGCGTTTCATCAATCTCCCAACTCCAGATCATGTCAACCTTTCATCATCTCCTTAAAGACATTGTCTTTCCATGGAGCGAAGATTGTGCCACAAGCCTTTGAGCCTTAACGCCTATCTCTTGAAACCATAACCACCCGTGCTTATTCCCACCTCAGACGATTGCCCTTTTTATCTTTACCTTTTTCTGACCCCCCACCGACACATACTATAGGGAGCCATCTTGCCACTCGACCCGAGCATTCGAGACAGCCGTTTATGAGAATATTCATACTTTGGTGGATTAGAGACTAGTATAACCAGGTAGAAAATTGTCACCTGACCCTACTCATTCGTACCACTAAACTCCGACCTACCTCTTGATCACAAACTTTTGGCATCACCAACGCGACCCTCATTGCGTATATGTACCCCAAACCTCAGCTAAAAAACAGACGCATTCCTATGGCTATGCTCCTTGCTGACCGCGCGCCTTGATGTGTACAGCCATAAGTCAAATCAAAGGAAACCTATCACAGACAACTCGCGGAATCCACCTTAGACCTGGGACAAATAATTACCATTGTTAATTCACGCCGACAAACTCATTGCCACCTTTTCCTCGGGATGGAGGAGAAAGATCGTATCCATGGAGCCTCAATTGCTTCGATGGATCCAATGCCACGTATGGTGGAGTCGCATTGTTCTCAAAAATTCCGGTCTTAGATGTTGAGCCTACTCCTCGTTGCATGTCCGACGGGTCGATTCCCAACTGTCATAATAATGACAGAAAGGGCGGATCGAGGGCCCGGTTGTTTTGGTGGCTACCAGGTTGATCGTTTACCCGATGTTAGTCAAGGAGGTCTATTACCCTTTCGTGGGAGACTCCAAACTGGTAGTCATCAAGTTATGGGCATCATAACCACCATGTAAAAAATGAGGAACCGCGAAGAACAGTAACAAACATTACCTGAGAGTTCGCCGTTAATTGGAAAGACGTAATTTACCATGATTACTATCGCAAACCATGTCACGAAACAGGCGAAATCCGCTAACGGGAGATTACGTTAGAAACGATGGGGGCGGTTGGCCTTTAGGCCAACAAATGTGTCATGTCCAGGCCTCTACGACGAAACGACGCCGGACAACTAGGCTGGCGCCCCTACAACTAGCATGGGTGATGTGCCCGCGAGCACTTAATGGCTCTCACCGGAGCCGATGGTGGCATGTATTCACAAGTGACTGGCGCTAAGCCCTAATGTTGTTTTGCGTGCATTGTAAAGGTCACCACGGTGCAAAAATTTATGAGCAGACAACGATACCCTGTGCCAAAACTGTTACTCGATCCCCTGTCCTACGCAGGCACCGGAACATCACACACTGATCACATCGCACGTCAACCTCTGCCTGGCCCACCTTGCCCCTGACTTCACATGCTGGATACACAGCACCTCGCGCAGAGTTCATCAAAATAGGTCAGTTTGGTGCTCGTTTAGGCGTGTCAGGGGGGTCATCGCCCCTCATAAACGTGCGCTTTTTAGACTATGGGCTATTCCAATCGCCTCATGTCGAACGAGTGCGGGGTCACCGATTACCATCTCAACAATTCCACACGTAGGTGGGGTGGACATTTTAGTGGCCTTGCCATGGGCCAAACGAATCCTTCCGCCTAGGTATTTATTGGCCTACTCGTAATACTACTAGGAACTAACCATAATATGTGAATGCGGCCTGTCGTGTCTCTATTTCGTCGGCAACCCATAACGTGATTATCTCGCAGGAACCTTCTATGCACTATAACTACCCGGCGTTGACACACACCATTACCAGCTTTTAAGACGCAGAGTACATTTGGATGAGTGTGGGTCCGACGGGCTAATCAACACACTACACCCGGGCTAGTGGCGTCGCCCCTATGTTTCTCACAGGGGGATGTGACAAACAACTGCCACGCGTATTGAATGAATTCACCCACCATCGTCGCAACCTATGCCCGGCGTCTCGGAGAAGTGATAAAACAGCACCAAAAATGTACACAACCAATATTACAGGACATAAATGGAGTAAGCCTTCCCACTCAGCTGCAACCTAATAAAAAAACGTCGAAGTCATTCACCTCACATGTTCGGTCGTTTGGCTTCCATCAGCCGCCGGATATACAAAGAAGTTATTCTAAAGCAGAGATAGCAGGATCGTATAGAGTCGTGTCGAGAATGGTAATGACACTGTGTCTCACGTTAGCTACATGTTGTGTAGCGTGTGTGCTGATACCTACCTGTGCTTGCACCGCAGTACGCGAACATGAGTCAGAGGTGTCACGCGGGGTCAGAAAGGTCCCCGGAAGCTCTAGAACACGAAACCAAAAAACAGCCGCTCAAAAGGGGATGGAGACTGAGCAGTGGATAATCAAGTCCCCTGACGGATGGCGTAGCCAACCTAGCGTCGTCACGCTGTCCCCACTGCCACCGACCATTTTCTGGTAAAAGGTAACCCGAGCTTGCCTTGCTATCGCAAAATACAATATACCGCTCATATCCTAGAATTCGTCTTCTGACTGTTCTCCACCTACTGATATTTCCAACCAATAGCGTTAGCCCAATTGGAGCTCTTGATGAGGTCATCTTCAACAGCTCTTACCACCTTCAATCTATCAAAAAGACAGCAACGGGCTTATGAATACGCGCTCCATGAGCTCCCTTAGGTTGGTGATCTGGGTCCTCAAAGAGAACGCATCATGTCCAAACTAGAAAGGCAACGGTGGAAATTACTCCTAATTGGATTGGTGGGCCCGTACATTGTCCTCATACTTATGGTATTACGCACTTACCGTTTAGCTCACTACTGGTAAACATAGCCTCACCCCTTATCCTTAACAATTCGTTGCCATTACTACTATTGAATTAGTGTTCATAATCACTTCTTATCTACCTGCGCTCGTCCCTTGGCTCATTTAACTACCTCATACACTTTGTTTCCATGCATCTAAATCAATCAGCTCACATGGTTTTGTCATCACCCTCCCCTTAAAGATGTTCTTCCCCTTTTTAGTCTAGTCCATGACTTAAAAGTATCAAATAACCTTCTCGAATTATACGCTTATGGTATTCCCTTGAGTCAAAACTTCCTAAACAAAACTAAGATGCTTCATCCAAATGGACCTCTAGAACCTCTAAAGTTATACATAACTGCTCCCCTCGAAGGACATGCTAATGTGCATCCCTTCTACTATTTAATGACTGCTTCCCCACGGACATCTATACACAAAAACCTCACTGCTCCTATAAATAGACGGCTGCCCTTGAAGGCCAACTATACCAAGTTACCTATAAAGCTTCTCACTGGCACTTCGTGAAGAAGCTCAATGAATCAATAAATGCATATCCCCTCTGGCTTCCCGCATTAATCATCCTAATTCCAAAAAAGTAAAAATATTATTCCAAATCACTTTTAGTCATGGACTTGTCTATTTAGGTTTGGTTCCTTTCATCAGAAGAATCACTTATAATCCGATTCTCTACACCCCAGCTTACCAGCGCACCCTCACCTCACATTCGTCAACACAAAAAACTCAGACGTGACTATATCCGATATATATTGTGATTTACGCCTCTTTTCACCTATCGACATCTTACCTATGTAGTCACCTAGGGAGTCAAGCCATCCTATGTTAATATGTGTTTGTTTATCTCTCTCAACTACGGCCACTTCTACCTCTTACTCGACTCTAGATTATGTGTTGACTTAACATGACAACGTTCCCTACTACTTGGTAGCTAACTTTCGTCTTCACCTAGCCCTACAACCCCACAATCAACCAGTCCCTTATCCCCAACTGTCAGACAACAACCACGTTACCCCCTACCAATATCAATTTTTTTTACCAGACAAAAAATTACCTAACGATAACCACATTGCCTGAATTCACCTCTCCCTGGTCTAAGGGTGAACTACATCGGTTTGAGGCCTCCTTTCCTTGTGCAATGGGCTAGGTAGGCACACTTAGGAGCGGGGGTCTCACCAAGTTAGCTCGACCACCCTACATAACCTATCAGGTGTGGGTACATATAAATCTTGTTGTGTATTTCTAATTTGCCCCATTCATATTCAATCCTTTTTCAAACAAAACATTCAAAACACCACCATTCTTAGTCATTGCATAACTCAATCAATACATATTTCAGTTTTATATTTAAACTTTAAACAAATACATCTTCCTATCTTGACTCACAGGTTGGCATCCTTATTTATCTTATACTCCCTATTGAAATTTCATTAGACCCTTGGCGCGGCCCTCCCGAATCGGTGGTGACGTGATCGGTGACAGCCACTCACTGTGGCCCTCGTCGCCATCCCAAAGTGCCACTACTATTGGATTCCTCCCTGATCTGCCACTCTCTCCTTACACATATGAATACACCCTCTCCATGGTGAATCTCACCTCTAGTCCTCCACTCGTGCCTCTGCAACCCTAACACTCCCGTTTCTCTTCAACCTTGTTTGGACTGATGACTAAACCCTGCGGACTTCTTCTCCGCTGTAATCAACAGCTAATGTCATGATTATCGCCCCTCTCAACGTCCCTCGCGAGCTCTGCTACCCACCATAATCTATAACCTCTATCGCTCCCGGCATCCCGTCCCCTGCTCTCGGTGCTATCTCTTCTGGCCCTCTCTGGAGGTGTCCCCCCCCCCCCCCCCCCCCCCGGGGAAGGTGAGAATAATGCCTCGGCATCGATCCTCATGTATGTCTATAAGCCAGAGGTAAAACATCTGAAAAAATCCAACATTTGTCACCACACGTAATCGAAGGATATCCTCTCGTACTCACCTGCCTTGCCCTGCGACCACCTCAACACTCTACACCCCTCAACTCCTTACTATGGGCTCCGTCACCATCAATATTTTCCCTTTAAGGCCTCTCCAACAATATCCACAACCGTTACCATCTCCACACCTGCCTATAATACTACTCGATGTCCTCTGTCACGCCCTGGGGATCTTGCCTCTGTTTCTGTCTGGACCCACATCTGAATTCCCAACCTCTGTAGCTTCCCGTCTCTCCACTAGACGGGTTATCCTAAATCGGTCACAACACAACATGTGCTCATACTCCCAACAATGTAAATAAGTATGACACACCAGTGTCGTCTTGTGTTTTCACTACAGGCCCGATAAACCCCTGTATAGCTCCCCGCCAGATATGTGGGTGCCATGCGAAGTCACGCTCCTTCCTATCATTTCCTAATCAGACCCATCACGCTTTTGGAAATCTTCCCCCCCCTCTGCCCTCGGTAAGGCATAATATCCAATACCCCACCGCTTCATTATCCCAACTAATACCACTGGCAACGCTTGTTTCCTCCTCCTCAGGGTGTGTTTTAACATACAATTGTACCATAAGTGAATGTCAAAAAAACCAAACCTCGCTGTGTCCCAACTATCCTACTGTTGAACCCATACTGTTGTTATCCACTTCCCCATGCCGCGCTAGTAAATGCCTGCTACACTGTCCTTCCTGTAATTGGGAGCCTCAGATCTAAACACATCTTCCAATGTCCTGGTCCATCTCCCCTATTGGCATATAGAAGGTTTCTTTTTCTCTCGGATTCCACCTCCACCTCTCAATCAGCGCTGACATAGCATGATTGTGTGCGGTTCGTGAATAATAGCGGATTCCACTTAACCCCAATCGTTTTCAATGCCCATTCAGCCTGGTGGTTACATCCGCTAGGATGCGTGATAACAAAGCAGCACTCCCATTCATCCTCCACTGCCTCTGCCTGCATACATCAAAAAACGACACCACAAACATTTAATATAATAAATCAAATCCCCAGTGTTTTTTCACACAGTCTAGAACTTCCTACAGTAACCGGTATCGTTATAGATAACTGATACATTTTACTACGAACCGATACGGTTATCTCTAATGATATCGTTCACTATCATCCTATACAACCCTGCTTAAACCACCACCTACTATAATTATTTGCTCGTTTAAAGCCTCTCTATACCTATAACATACGAACACCCTGCTTACCTACCCCATAACGACTCACATTTTATCCTCAAAACCCTTGCCCCCCCCTATCACCTGTTCGTTCTCATCTCTACCCTCTTACCTTCTCTACCTCATCAAAACATGCAGAATTAAAATACAATCAAACAATTTAACCTCTTGTGCAGCAGCTTGGGGTAGACCCGTGTTTCCTCTCGTCTCTACTGCGGTGCTTCCTCCTCGTTCAACATGTTCACCACCCTCTTCAAATATAACTGCCTTTCTACTTCTTAATCTCAGCCCACAGCCTTTACCTATCTCTTCCTTTCCTCCTCCTTATCACTCAATTCTTTTCATGGCCATTACCTGTCTAAGTCGTCAAACAGCTCACATCGTGTATTTTAACTTTTGCATGACTCTAAAAATAGAACTCTAAAATCAAACGGTAAGTTGCCGCCCAAGCTTTTCTATTTTTAGAAAGCTGTTTTGGCATAACCGTTATCGGTTACCTAACCAATATCGTCTTTAATCTACCGACGTCGGTTTAGGTACCCGATATCGATCACCTGTTCTCCTTTTCTAAACCTGGGCCTTTTCTTATTTTTTGCATTTTTGTGCGCCCCGCCTCTTTTTCTCACATAACGACATCATTAATCAATATTGGCAATCAAAAGCACATCATTTAGCATCACAATTTCATCAACAGCATCTATCTACAATAAACCACCATCAACAAAATACGTACGACATTTCCAATCTCTACCTCACGACCCTCATCTATACCCCCTTTGATCTAACTCATCATCTATACACATTAAAGTTCAAAAAACCATCGCCCAACCATAAAACATTTCATAACACCCTTTGGATCAAAATCATCATCTCTATATATACATGTTTAAAATATACAACTTGCCCTCATGGGGCCTCTGTGATCTCCCAAAAATACAAGCGGCAGGCGGTATGTTGTCATTTCAAAATCTTGACTTGGCTCGCAGGTCGCTCTCATGCAAAAATATACTCAGCTCGCAAGCAGTATCACTCTACAACCTGTACCAGCTTGCAGGCCCGGTCTTATCAACCAGAATGAATAATGACTCATATGTGGCACGCAGGCCTTATATACATAACCCATATCGCAACCAGGGCCCTAGAGCCAATATACAAACGAAAACCCCATCGACCTCTCCGCTCCAGATGTCGTAGCTCTCCCCAGCTCTCCCCACCACCCCAAGCTCTCTCCCTGGGCCCTGTGCGGCTCCTACTCCTCCCTGTCACAACCCACCGTCTATGGCTGCACCCCCCTGGTCGCTGCTCCGATAGGTCCTCAGCTCTGTGTGCCGCATCTTGCTGATATCCAGCCCCGGTACCATCATGACATCCGTGTAATACCGGGCCTCGCTCTCGCCTCCATATAGCAGTCCCTGCACCATGGCTGCTGGCTGGTCCTCGACTCTACTAATAGTGGCCCCTGTCTCCGATAAAAACCCTATGCCTGTACCTATTTTTGTGCCTCTGCCCTGTTCGGGGCCGGTGCCTAAAATGGTAGTGCCTATGCTGTGCCGTGCCTGTGTGTGGCTTTGGCCTGTACCTGTGCCTGCACTGTGCCTGGGGGGGCTAACTAACTGCCCCCGGTAGTACCCCATCTGTGCCTGTGCATTAGCACGCTTTCCCCTTTAACAACGGCACCTTCCTACGAGCTGGTCCCTCTTTGCTATAACAGCCGCTAAAATCGGGCTGTGTGGGGCGGTGCTCTCCTAGTGCTCTCTCCCCCCCTACCCACCACACCCAAACATGAACCTTGCAAACCCGGCGTCATCCCCTGTAGCATCTGTCGCCTCTCACTACCCAATCTTGGTCAAGGGCTGCAGTGCAGGCATTGGGGCCTCTACATCATCCCTCCGTACTGTGGGAGGGAGGATGGCTCATCCTGTCGCAGCCTCCGCAACTGCCGTCGGACCCCGCTAGGGGTATCCGCTCAGGCGCCTCCAGGCCCTCCATCCAGCTATCCAGAAATGTATAGTCTGGATTCCAACGCATATGTCTCGTCGCTCCCCCCTCCTCAGGCTGATGGCCTCCTTATGCCTCCATACAGGTCTATCGCGTCAGCCCTCTAACATATGCCGGTAGTAGCTACATCCCTCCTGTTAGCCACTGCTCATGGCTGCACAGCCCCCACCACTCTGAAGCCATATCTGATACAATATTGTGGCCTTGGCTGCCTGCGGGCAACCCTACTAGTCATATACATATATGTTGCCATCTGCCCCAGTTTGTACCAAAAATTCGGATAAAATCCCAAATCGCCTCTCCCAAGCGATAACCCAACTCTCTCTGTATAGCTGCACCAGATATACTGGTGCCAGGCTAGCACGTATGACTCCTCTACCATCTCGTGCCCGCACCCCATCAAATGCTCGTGGAGCGGCCTCCCTCTGAGTCTGGAGGGTGAAGCATGTGATACCTCTCATCATCAACCGGTAAAGCCGTGTCTCATGTCTGTGTGCGCGATACATATCGCCATCAGGTAATGCTCGTGTTGTATCTTCAGTCAATAATGCTGCTGCATCCTAATACCTGAGAATGTTTTTCCAGAGGAATCCGTCTCTGCATCTACCTGGAATACTGCCTCCCCTACGATCGCATTCTCAGGATGCGATACACTCCTCCAGGGTAAATAGTCCATTCTCTCCATAGGGAAATGGGAAAACATTGGTTTCCGGATCCCATCCCCTCATGATGAGGGCAACCATAAGGTTGTGGCCCTATCCACAGCCCTATACTCTGGATCCCTGAGTCCCACCTTGTGCATAAGGGCCCTGCGTTGCGTACACATGTGGCCACTCGTTCTCAATACGGGGGCATCTATCCGCATCTAAGCGCTGACGTGCCTGCAAAAACAACCCACTTCATTTAGACCTACCTTTTTTAAAACAACTACTCTAACCTCTATAACCCTCTTTAACCCCCCCGACTCACACCCTCGACTCTATAAACACACATCTCACACCCACCTATCTCCCTAAAACATCTACATATCCCCTTTCCTTATCTCTCCCACAAACCCTACCAACCACCGATCTACTCTCGCATCTTAACTATGCCCCTACCAATTTACACCTTCCTAACTCATACCACAACCCCTATCTATCCTAAACCAAACCACCCACACAAACCCCCAACCTCCCCCCATTTCCCCCCCACCCCAACCCCATCACCTTTCCTATCAAACTCTAAACCCCCCTCCCCCTCTTTTCAACCCTAAACAACCCCAACCAACAAAACCAAAACAACACACAACAACCACAAAACAAAAAAACAACACCCAAACACAAACCAACAACCCCAAAACACACAACACAACAAACAACACAAACAAAACAACAAACAACAACCAAAACACAAAACACCACAACAACAAAAAACAACAAAAGAAACCTAACATGACCGGTACTGGTCCACCCTTGACCGCCACCGGTCCTACCCAGCACATCCTATACACCGGCGCGGTCGACATCCGACCGCTGCCTATCTAACCAAAAACTCACTTTGTGTAAATATTTGGTGACTGATGTCGGTCGCCTAGTGACCGACATCGGTCACTGTCCAGGGTCCAGAGCCGAACCCGACGCGGCCCCCAAAACCATCTTTTTGCCTATTTCTACCCTTTTACCCACGTGGAAAACCCTACAAACCTACCCACCCTACCGTTTTAGCCTAACTAACCTACCTACCCACTCCATTTTTCAATTACATCCATTTATTCATATTTCATTAATTTGGATTCCTACCCAAAACCCAAATCTAAACTTAAAATCATTAAATTCACATAATTAGAGGTTTAGAGCCTACCGGTATGACTACATGTCGTCGTGGTGGGATAGGTGGTGGTGGTCCAGCTGGTCCAACACCTCCTGCTCCTCCTAGTTGTGCCATGGCTATAAATCTCCTCTGCTGGGTCCTCCACCAATCAAATTCTTCCTCCTACTCGCTGTGGTCTACCACTCACTCACTCCTCCACTCAACACTTCACAATCAGCGTACAAACTCAAAAAAATCAATTTTAAACCTAGACAAGCCGTATTGGTTATCAATTGATAATGTGACAATGACAGGCCGTATTTTTTTTCCTTTTATAAGGTTTTTACCTATACCGATATCATTATATTTGTCTAAACCATCGGTATCGGTCTCTAACCGTACCGGTCATAGCTAACCGTATACGGTTTAATAATTAATCCTTTTCACCACAAATTTCTTTCTTTCTAAATTTTTTTTTGTTTTTTCCTCGTTCTAATCTCTCTTCTTTCTCAATTTCTCTCTTTTCTTTTACTTTCTTTTTTCGTCTTCTAAATTTTCGTCTCTCCTGTTCTTCTATTTCTTTCGTCTTTTCTTCTTCATTTAGCTCTTCTATTTCTCGATTTCTCTTTCTTTCTTTCTATTTCTCTTCCTTTCTAAATTCTCTTTCTTTCTTTTCTAGTTCTTCTTCTTCCTTCTTTCCTTCGTCTATTCCTCTTTCTAGTTCTTATGCGTCTTTTCTATTTCTATTCCTCTTCTCTTTTCTGTCTACCTTCTTTTCTTCTTCTTCCGTCTTTTCTAAAATTTCGTTTCTTTCTAAATATTTTCGCTGCTTTCTCTTTTCTATTCTCTCATTTTCTTTCTTTCTTTTCTTCTAGTCTCTGTTTTCTCAATTTCCCTTCTATTTCTCATTGTTTTTTTTCTTTCTTTCTTTCTTTTCATATTCCTAACTTCTTTCTACAATTCTCTTTTTTTTCTTCGATTTCCTCTTTCCCTCTGTCTTCTATTCTTTCGTCTCTTTTCTTTCTTCTTTTCTATTTCTTTCTATTCTTTTCTGGCGTCTCCTTTCTTTCTTTCTTCTTCTCTTTTTCGTTCCTTTCTCTTTCTTTCTTGCTCCTTCTCTCTCCTAATTTTCTTCTCTTCTTCTTCTCTTCTTTCTGTTCTTCTATTTCTTCTTCTATGTCTTCATCTGTTCTAATTTCCATTCTTTTGCTTTCTCTTTCTTTCTTTTCTTCTTGTCTAACTTCTTTTCTTTCTTTCTTTCTGTTCTTTCTTCTTTCTGTCTTCCCTTCTCTAACTTTCTTTCTCTTTCTTTCTTCTAAAGAGAGTATTTCTTTCTTCTCTTCTATTTTTCCCTAATTCTCTTTCTTTTTCTTTCTTTGCTGAGAAAGCTTTCTCACTTTCTTTCTTTCTTCTTTCTGCTTTCTGATGTTCTTCTGTCTTCTTTCTTTCATTGTCTTCTCTCTTCTATCTTTCTTCTTCTTCTCTTCTTTCTACCAAACTATTCTTTCTTTTTCTTCAGTCTTCTGTTTCCTTTTCTTTTCTTTTCTTTCTTCTCTTCCTTCTTTTCTTCCCCCCCCCCCCCCCCCTTTCTCCCCCCCCCTTACAGTTCTTTAGTCTTTTCTTCCTATTCTGAGGAACGGGTTTCTCCTGCTTTCCCTTTCTAAAGCACACTTCTAGAGATTGTCTATTTTCTGTTTCTTCTTATTTCTTTCTCTCATTTTCTTTTCATTTCTCTTTTCCTTCTGTTCTTCGTTTCCTTGTCAGTTCTGCTTCTACCGTCTTTCTTTTCTTCTCTAGGGCGAAGTTCTTTCTTAGATTTCTGAAGTATGTCTTTCTTTCTTTCTACCGGACTCTTATTTCACCATCTCCCTTTCTCACCACATCGCCTAAACCCTCCTTTGCTAAATAGCATTTTTTGACTTCATTGGCCCAATTCAAGGCCGCACCCAACCAACCAAGCCCGAGCCAAGGCCGCAACCAACCAATCAGGCCCGAACCAAGGTCGCAACCAACCATTTGGCCCGACCCAAGGCCACAACCAACCAATCAGGCCCGACCCAAGGCCGCAACCAACCATTTGGCCCGACCCAAGACCGCAACCAACCATCTGGCCTGACCCAAGGCCGCAACCAACCAATCACGCCCGACCTAAGGCCGCACCACTTAAATACCTTGCCCAAAACCCGTAACTTACAATTTTATCCACCCATTATGTAGCTTTTTGTTCAATCAAGCTCACTTGTTCGTGTTTTAGCATGATTAGGGTACTTGACTTGATCAGTCGACCAACTTTTCCTAGACCGAGACCGTGGCGTTTATCTCAACCAAACCAACCATTTGGTACTGCCGAACATGCCTAAACGTTCCTGTACCTTACCCATTATATCCCCTAGAGCTACTTCCTATGCCTTGGATACCAGGATTATATCACCCTTGTTTGGATAAACTATCGACCTTTGCCTATGAATTGCTTGTTTTCTCTTCAAATCATGTACCCTGGTTGCACTATTACATTTCAACGTGTGTCTACTTCCTTGAACTTACCCCATCATCTTACCATCATCTCCACACCATTTACCCTTTATCAACCCTATCCCTAATTTCACATTACCTCAATCTGTGATAGATTTGAGGGGGATTACCTATACCCTTAACAGGAGTAACCACTTCTTATTTTGTCAGTGTAACTTTACAAGACAAGCTACACGACAATAAGGGGCTAATGTAGACACCAAATTTGTGTCTTACGAAACCCTATGCCCCGCATCTCATTTCACAACCTAGTCTCACCACCTAAACCTTGCACAATTATTTATTAATTACCTTATAATTAATAAATCCACATCTCCAAACCTGCCACCTCATTTCGCCACTCATCATGACCTAGTCCTAACCCTAAACTAACCTAATAAAGAACCTATAACTTGGTCTACATCACACCCATGACTAATTACTCCTCACCCGCACCAAAACCAACCTCATAATAACTTGACCAAGCCCCACAACTAATCCCTCGGGAGCAAAGGAGGGAAAGTTGGCTATTTTACTAAAAATAGCCCACTTTGACTTAACCGACATCGGTTCCTACTCGACTGCCGTTGGTTACATAACCGCCATCGATTCCCTGTAAATGACCTCCCCCAACCAAAAAACAAAGGATCTGGAATCTGGAATTTGGAAATTCATTGGAAAGATCAGGAATTCCTTTGGTCGAGCAGAGACAAGTGAAGGAAAGAAAGGAGTTTTCAGAGAAGGACATCAAGCCCAAGACTACAACTAAGTAACCAGAGCCCAGTGACACTCATCCAAGCATTGGGAGAGAAGATAGCTCATCTTTGATTTTCTGATCATCCTACCTGAGCCCGGCCTTCGTTATCATAGTCTTTGGACCTGTATCTTCATCAGGAACTAGTAAGTAGTATCTTGTATGTTCTCTTGATAACATTTCTTGAACTTCTAAATCACAGCAATTATAATTCTATTCCTAGATCTACTACCCGGTAACACCCTACATCTAACTATCATTCCTCTACCCCTACATTGCCCCAAGAACAGCTCCCATACCCTCTGAATCTTATCCATCACCCCATTGCCTATCCCCAATCATTTACTAGCCTTATAAACACCATAGCCACCTTATAGCCAACCTTCACTAAAAGCCCCTAAACCACTGCCCCTACCGATATTGGTTAGCAGAAATCGGTACCGGTGACAGTGACCAGCATCGGTCACTGTGATTCAAAACTAAAACTATCCCTTTCCTCTATTGTTTTAACAAGGTAATTAAATTGTAATTTTGTAATAATTTGTGTTAATTCATATTAGCAGGGGAACTGACCACCTTCGAAAGGAAGTTTAATACTTCCTAGGCCCAAGGCAGTTCCCTCATTTATTGTCTAATTAGAATTTGGTGGTCTTGTATTCTTACTTGCAAGTAGTCCTTCCCAGACAAAAAGGAGTTCTTCGCAATCGATCTGATCTCTCTCTACGGTACGCGCACACCCTCCAAACATTCAACAGGTATTCCTCCTAGCCCTAACCCTTATCTGTTTCTCAAGAGAATGAAAGGATAGAAGCAACTCTATTCTAGGAACTGAAAACCTCCTCTGTGCGAAACATCCCCCTCAAACTAGGGATGGGATGGGCGCCAAAAGAGCAACTGATCCCAAGTTTGAAAAATGGTAGATGAAAACACAAGATGCCCTAGCTAGATGCTTGGAGTAGATCTGATCATTAATGATGCACAAAAATAAACATTAAAGCAGCTACCTAAGGAACTCACATTGGTAGGGTAGACTAGACGGTCTCCGCATGAGACAACATTAGTACCTACAGACCCATGAATGTAAGGAGGGCTGCAAAATAGTTAGCACCTAAAGAGAGACACATTGGTAGGGACAACCAGATGGTCTGCTAAGTAGACGACGTTAGTGCCTACAGACCCGTTAACTCTAAGCTACCAAAAATGTGAGTGCCCCATGTACAGGGGACATGCTTGAAATGGACGATAATATCGAAAGTATGTGCCAAAAGGTAACACTCAGGGAAAAATAATGACCAGATAAATAAGCCAAGCATCAACACTATGGCAAGAAGCTTAGGAGATGGAAGCAAGCGACGTGGAAAATCCAAACTGCAACCCATCGGCAACAATGGGCCAAAATTGGCGTCGATCAAACAAATCGGCGTTGACCATAAAAATTGATGCCAACCATGCCAATCAGCACTGACCATGCCGAGCACATATAAATATGCAAATGGAAAATGTGAATGATTTATTTACACCGCGACGATTGATTTAGAGAGAGTTAAAAACTGATTTTTAACAACATGGAAGCCTCTGGAAGTAGTTAGAAGTGGAAGAGGACACGACCTGGGGTAAGGGGTTCTACCCAAACTTGTCATTATATATATATTTATATATATATATATTTTTTTAATTTTTTGGTGGGAGGCCAAAGTGTTTTTTACACACTACCTTCCAATCGGTGTCGATTAGAAAAATCGACGCCGATTAGATTAAATCGGTGTCGATTCATTTCAATTGACATTGACTAGATGTGATTGATGTCGATTGAAATAAATCAACGCCAATTGGACAGAATGAACTGATAAGATGATTGAATGTGTTTTGGAAGTTCTGATTTGGATGAATAGGAAGCTAACATTGCTCCTGATGTTATGGATGCAGCACGAGAGGTGCTACACATGCAGGATGCTATTCCCAAGCTACTAGAGACCATTCTCCCCGATGTCACTGACACAGATTGGCACCACTTAGAGCTAGCCAAGCTCGGGGGCTTCCGGTACTACCGATGAGCACCGCAAGATGTAGTTTGCTACAAGCATTAGTACGACGGTGGGACAGTCGGACCTGCACTTTTTGGTTCAGGACAGGTGAGACGACCATCACCCACGAGGATATATACAGGATCCTAAGGCTGCCGATCACCGAGGACCCTATTGAGATTACTCCATGAGAGTAGCAGCAGAGGGCCCTAGGATGGTTATATGGGGATAGGGTGAATGATTCAGAGAAAGTGTCTGGGGCAGTGAGGATAGCCTCGCAGTACAGACAGGATGATGCCAGGAGCAAACGGATAGTGTTGATTCAGATGGTGATCTCCTACTTTGCTCTACCAGATTCAGGAGGTGGGAGATTCCCATTATTATTACTAGATTAAGTTTGTGACATCTTGTAGTTCAGACAAGTGTTCACATTTTCTGATGCCCTGATAGCTCAGATCTATTATGAGTTATGGATGTACACCATCGGCAGGAGGATAGGCATCGATGTTAGTTTTGTGCTCCATTATTGGGCATATGAGCACAAAGAAGTGATCAGGCCATCTGGGCTTCCTTAGATGCCAGCAGTAGTGGAAGCCCTTGATTATGGATTCCGGTGATGGCAGGCCAACATGGCCCCAGGAGATACAGGGAGATCTTTAGATTGGTATGCCAAGCGCTTCAGGATGCTGACACCAGAGCAGGTCATTTGGAGACCATATCGGGTCTACCTGACATGGGCTGGTCAGGAGCCTCACCTGGTGGGGTTGAGATAGAGCCGGGTAGTTAGGGACCACAGGCCTAATTTTTGTGAGCACATCCCGTTTATATGGGTATTGAGACAGTTCGTTCTAGTGCAGACAGTGCTGACCACCTACAGGCCATACAGGCAAGACAGCTGAGAGACTAATCTACCAATTTTGATCCCAGTAGATCCATTGAGGGAGGCCCCACCCTTCGCAAACAGTGATGATGATGCCGGAGTGGATGACAGCTATGTGGCATGGTATTCAATAAAGCTACCATGACACCTACCAGCATCTATAGACGCCAATGAGGAGGACATAGCCACAGTGCTGGAGAAGCTGGAGGGTGAGCATGCCACCCTGGTGTAGACACACCAGGTTTCCCTCAAGGAGATCAAAGCTCTAACAGAGGAGAGGGATGCCCTGATATTAGAGAGAGATACAGCTCGTCAGGAGTGAGATGCAGCGATCTAGCAGAGGGATCGCTACCATTGGCATAGAGAGGCCCTCAGGGCCAAATATGGTGAGACAGCCACTATGTTAGAGAACAGGTCACAGGGTACGACCATAGGAGGGCCACCACCACCAGCACTAATAGTGCCATTATGAGCACCTAATACGGTGAGCCTGAGTACTTATCAGTCTCTCCTTGCCAAGGTGAGATACTACGAGGATGCTCTAGCACAACATGCCCCTGATGTGCCCCGTTACGGTGCAAGGAGGAGATCAGCGATAGTTGCAGCTAGTGGAGCATCAGAGTGAGGGAGAACCAGGAGAGAGCAAGCTGGAGGCAGGCCCCCAGCAGTAGGTGCTTCCAGTTCAAAAGGCGGTGGCTAGGAGAGACAGCCTGGTCCAGAGGAGGGTGGAGGAGATAGTGTCTTCCACTTATCAGACTTTACGATATAGAGATTGGTGTATTTTGATATCAATATATTGATGTAGCCTTGATTTGAAGGCATTTTTTATGTATGATATAGATGGCTTGATTGCATGCCATCCATTATTTGTTGTACAGATACTCATGTATATATGTAGATTCATCATTTTCTTTGCCATATGATTGTACTCATGCTTTTAATTTCAATATACATGGATAGATATAGCGTAATTGTGATGGATATAGACATACACTGATAAATGATAAATAGATGTGATTGGATGGACATAGACATAGAGGATAGATAGACGTGATGTGATTTGATGTGATTGATATGTGGATTTAATTTTGATGAAAAATAGATATAGATAGATGTAGTGTAACTTGGATGTACATATTTTTAGATGTTTTGATGGATAGATGGATAGATGTGATTGATATATGGATTTAATTTTGATGAAAAATAGATATAGATAGATGTAGTGTAACTTGGATGTACATATTTTTAGATGTTTTGATGGATAGATGGATAGATGTGATTGATATATGGATTTAATTTTGATGAAAAATAGATATAGATAGATGTAGTGTAACTTGGATGTACAAGTTTTTAGATGGTTTGATGAATAGATGGATAGATGTGATTGATTGATTTGATATGTTTGAGATGTGAAAATAGATAGGTAGATCCACATGTGTTGACAATACATGCTTTGATATGTGTTTTGGACAAAGTAGATAAGATGAAATTAGATAGATGATAGATTTTGACTAAATTAACATGTTAAATGTCAATTTAACTGGATGAATAATAAATAATAATGGGAAATACTCTCTGCGAGAGCCAAGGACGTAATGAAATAACCCTGATTAGAAATAAAGGAAATACACCTAGATAAGAAAAAGAATGATAAGCTAGGCCCCTAACCCATCATAAATAGAGACTTTGATAGAAAACCAAAAGACCATGCATACGAGGCCATGTATAAGGTTAAAATAAACCTGACACTAGCTAGTCGCAAACCAGATCTAGAAGGTAAATGGAAGGGGAAGTAAGTATTTATCTTGTCAAAATTTACAAAGGATAGAATATATGCTCCCATTGGAAAAATAGGGTTCTCCATATGATCGACAAAAGGTCTTATGTCTCAACTTCATGATTTTTTTGTTTTGATAGAAGAGAAAACTGATCAATGCAGAAAGTTTGCTAGATATAGAAAGACTGATCAATACAGGAAGTCTTTCAATGACGCTAAGAAACAAACAAATAGCTCCGTCCTTCAAGGGAACAGTTCTGTATTTCAAATGTAGCCATCCTTCAAGGGCATGGTCTATATCTTTGATTCATTTGATAATGCATAGATAGCTGTCCTTTGAGGGATCAGTCTATCTTTTTTTTTTTTGGAGCTTTTTTAGCTTTTTTGAAAGAAGTTGAGTGTAGACCAGATAGATCAGATAGAGGGGAAGAAAACGTATAAAAAACACGTACTCATGCCTCGAGTAGATTCGATTAAGATAGATACTTGGGACAGATGAAGAAGTGATTAAGGTGTCCCTATTAGGAGGAGGAACATATCCATAAGAAAAATGCTATGAGTAGAACCATGATACTCATATTTAAGGTGAAAAAGACATAACGTGGAGAACCACATAGTTCCAAATCACTATGAAAATATATGACTAGTTGTTAGATGGATGAAAGATCTGTTTTGCAACTAAGATCATGTAAGATATATTTTAATAGTAGAAGGGCCTTAGATGCAAGGCATTAAGAGGTTCCATTTTAGGTACACCATCCATGGAGGATAGATGATAAGCCCCAGACCCATATTTATGAGTAACTACGTACGGACCCATCCAATTAGGAGCAAACTTACCACGCTGAATTCGTTCTAGCGTAGTAACATTTTGGTTTTCTTTAAGAACAAGATCACCAATTTTGAAGTCACGGTGTTGCAAGTGCTTGTTATAAGCATGTTTGACACACTCAAGATAGATTTGATGATGTTCAAGAGCATTGAGATGCCGCTCATCTAGCAACTCAAGCTGTGCTAGATGATTTTGATGATAGTCCTCATCAGAGACAAATTCTCTGAGAGAAACACGAAGAGATGGGATCTGGACTTCCAAAGGAAGAACAACCTCTGACCCATAGACTAGAGAGAAGGGAGTAGCACCCGTAGGAGTATGAATGCTGGTCTGATAATCCTAGAGAGCAAAAGGGATATGTAAATGCCAATCCCTACCAGCTCGACTAGTTACCTTTGCGAGGATATTACGCAAAGTTTTATTGGAAGCCTCAGCCTGGCCATTAGCTTGGGGATATTATGGAGAAGAAAAGCTGAGTTTGATATTGAAAGCATCACAGAGGTTCTGTAAATCAATGTTCTTGAAATATTTACCATTGTCTATGATGAGTTTGTGTGGAACACCAAAGCGACAAATGATGTGTTGATAGACAAAATCAACAATCGGTTTAGCTTTGGTCGATGAAAGAGGAATAGCTTCCACCCACTTAGTAAAGTATTCTGTGGCAGTAATGATAGAATGATGACACTGTGAAGAGCGAGGGTTGATAAGACCGATGAGATCAAGACCCCATTACGAAAAAGGCCACAAATCCGCTGCAGGTTACAAAGCCTGACTGGGGATATGTGTGAGATTGGAATGTTGTTGACACTTGACACATTTCTTAGTGTATTCACAACAATCTCGATTAAGAGAAGGCCAATAATAGCCTAAACGTAAGATGCGTTTAGCTATGGCCAAGCCACTGAAATGTCCACCACATATACCATCATGAACTTCCTGGATGGCTTTAGATGATTTAGGGGTTTTGAGGCACCGAAGCAAAATACCATCAAAACCACGTTTGTAGAGGATTCCGCCTAGAATAGTATAGCGACTAGCACGTAGGATAAAATATCTTCTACCATTGGAAGTCAGATCTGGAGGAAGCACTGAATGAGATAGATAATCAACAATGTGTTGATACCACTCATCTTGAGTATTGGTTATGACAACATTGATTGAAGTTAGTTACCTGAGATGAGATGGTTGATCTAATCACTGCACAGCCACATAAAGTCATGAGTCTTCGGTAAATGGTGGAATAAGCGAGGCTAAAGAAGCCATTGTATCGGTGAATCGATTCGCAGTGCAGGGGATAGCTTGGATAGTGAATTTATCAAAAGATTGAAGTTGAAAGAGAACGATATCATGATATTTTTGGAGGATATCATTATTGCATTGATAGACACCCGTGACTTGATTAACGATGAGTTCAGAGTCACCAAAGATGTTGATATGGTGGGCACCAAGATTAATAGCGTTTTGAAGACCTAAAACAAGAGCTTCATATTCAGCCATATTATTGGTACATTCAAAGTTAAGTTTGTGTGTGACTGGGATAGGTGCACCCCAAGGAGGAATCATAACGAAACCTGCACCTCCCCCTTGCTGGCATTTGGATCCATCAAAGAAGAGTTTTACTTTAAATGGAGAAAGTCCAAAATTAATTTGTTGGATATATTCATCGGGGAATTGAGTAAGGGGGACTCGAGTGTCTGGAAGAGGAGCCTCAGCTAATTGATTTGCAATGACTTGATCCTTGATAGATTTTTGTGGAATAAACTTGAGATCAAATTATGTCATTAGCATGAGCCAACGAGTGGTACGATCATTGTGATAAGGCTTCATGTACATTGTCTTGAGTGGATTAACACTTGTGACAATGTAAGTTTTTTGATTGAGGAGGTAGTGATGAAGCTTAGAAGTTACAAATAAGAGAGCACAACACAGCTTTTCAACTTCGAAATAATGTGTTTCATACTCATGGAGAGTACGACTGATGTAATAGATGGCATGTTCTTTACCGTTAGCGTCCCGATGTGAGATTATGGCTCCTAAAGCATGGTCAGTCACAGAAATATAAATATAGAATGGCTCCCCCTCACGTGGAGGTGTAAGCACAGGTGGGGAAAGAAGATAAGCTTTGAGATCATCAAAGGCCTTTTGGCAATGCTCATCCCATTCAAAATGAACATTCTTACAGAGGAGATGATGAAAAGGTTGACAACGGTCTGACAATTGTGAGATAAAATGACGTACTGATTGAAGGCATCCTTGAAGACCACATATTTGCTTTAAGTTAGAAGGGGGAGGAATCTCAAGGATAGATTTTATTTTCATGGGGTTTACTTCAATACCCCTAATAGAAATGATAAATCCTAAGAGCTTACCAGTGAGAACGCCAAACATGCACTTGGATGGATTTAGGTGAAGAAAAAAGTGAATGAGCCTCTCAAAGAGAGGTACAAGAGTGAAAAGATGATCCTGACGGAATTTGGATTTACCGAGGAGATCATCAACGTAATCTTCCACAGTTTTGTGTAAGAGATCATGGAAGATGTAGGTCATGGCTCTTTGATAGGTTGCTCCTACGTTATTAAGACTGAAAGGCATGACACGATAACAAAAAGTCCCCCAAGGAGTTATAAAGGAAGTCTTATGCTGGTCCTCAGGTGTAATAAGAATTTGAGTATACCCAGAGAAACCATCCATAAGAGAAAGCATCTTGTGACCTGTCGTTAAATCTACGAGTTGGTCGATATTAGGTAGAGGAAAATCATCTTTTGGACAAGCAAGATTAAGATCCCGGAAGTCAGTGCAAATTCAGGTTTCCCAATAGCTTTGGTTAATGGTACTACATTTGAAACCCATTTTGGATAATCGATGGGTTGGATAAAGTTAGCAGAAAGCAAACGTTGCAACTCTTCTTTAATAAGAAGGGCTACTCGAGGGTGCATTTTACGTAATTTTTGTTTAACCAGTTTGATGTCGGGAAGAGTAACGATATTGTGGACCACGATATCAGGATCGAGTCCTGGCATATCCTCATATGACCAAGCAAAGGCTTGATGATGGTTGGAAAGAAAAGTGGTAAAGTCTCCTAACTCTTGTGGATTAAGAGATTGGCCGACCTTAATGATGCGAGGGTCTTCAGAAGTCCCTATATTAAGATCGACAATGGCTTCATTGAGAAGTGTAGACGTGTCAGAAGGAATGGTTTTAGGAAGATAAGAATCCTCTACCCCCATATAGGTGAGGACAGAATCATCATCCACACAGTGGATAGTGTTGATAGTAGGAGAGTCGTCTCCAACTATTTCAGGGAAGACTAATGGTATGGAATTGGATTTGTTATCAGTTTTATAGGTCAGTGGCCCTAAGGAAATGGTATTGACTAAAAAAAAGTTAGACGGGATGGAAATGGTGTCATCCACATCAAATGATGCTTCTGACCTAGCGGGAGAAGATGGTTCCTCAATGGGAAGAGGCTCATCGAGAATAGTGATGGTGGCTCTTGAAAGAGGTTTAAATCCTAAACCAAATTTTTGATGAGGTTTGAGAGTTGGAATGGACGCAAGGTCATGCACACCCTGTTCATACTTTCCCAAGCCAAAACCCTTCCACGCACATCAATATAAATAAGTTTTTGCAAATGTGGGATTTTGTAGACAATCAAACCCTACTGAATAGGGTTTGGCCCTAGGAGGAGAATCCGGGCGATAGTGAGGTGTATCAAGACCACCGTAAATGAAGTTAGTCTATTGATTGGGTAGACCAATGGTGATGACATGACCAAGATTTGGCTGATATTCAATTTTTTTGTCTGGTCTACCATACTCATTGGGTTTGAGATGGGCATCAAAGGAGAGAAGAGGAAGCTCTCCTAGTGAGAAACGCTGCAATGTCTCCTCTAGATTTTGTAAATCTGGTAGTTTTGTTGCAGGTATAGAAGAGGATGAAGCCTCGTCAGGAGAACAAGCATTCTCCTTTAGAGGGGTAGACCCTGTGGTCATGTCACATTGTGCAGAAGGAAAAGGATCTCCTGGATGAGTATAGATTTTTCCCTCATACTGATATTTTAACCATCGATGGAGGGTTGATGGGACACAATGCATTACACGAATCCAGGAGCATTTGAGGATCATATTGTAGTGGAATTTCCCTTCAACAATGTAAAAGAGTTCATGAAGCAGCTTCTTACCTACTCGAATGGGCAGGACCACAGTTCCTAAACTAACTGCCAACTAATCGTTAAATGATCTAAGGGAAAAAGGTGGGGGTGACACTACGTTCTTTGGTAACTTAAGTTGCTCGAATGTGTGTGAGGAAATGACGTTGAGTGCAGCACCACTGTCAATCATAGTGCGTTTTAACGTAGTGTTGTTGATTTGAACCGTGATAAAGAGGGCAGCCTCTAAATGCTTGGAAGAAAGGGAAGGAATTTCTGAATCTTCAAAAGAAATGGTGGTTGGTGGTTTATTCAATCCAATAATCATCTTGAAAGGCTGGGGCTCATCTGAATTCACTGCGATACGGTGTAGATTATCAATCAAATCCTGGCGATGTTGCGGAGATGATTGAATAAGATCAAAAAGAGACATTTTGACTGGAGCATGGGTAAGTTGTTTCATAACACTCTCCTCTACTGACACGGGAATCTGAGCCCAGGGTGAAGCATGAATAGAGACACTAGGTCTCGAGGCTGATGTGGAAGGAGGAATGCCTTCAGGGGCTACAGAAATGACAACCTGTGGCCGAGATGATGATAGATTATCATATTGTTGTGTTCTAGTGGTGATATGAATCGTGTCAATTTGGGAAGGTGGAAGACCGTCCAGCATGGAATCAGTAGAACTAGAGGCCTGAGTAGATTGTTGAGGCTCAGATGTGGTTGAGATGACAGGAGATACTTGTTCCTCCTCTTCTTCCAGCAGAAGATCACTTTCTTCCAAAAGACTATTAACGATAGATTGAAGGGCCTTACATCCCTCAGTGTCATGTCCTGGGGTGCGATGGTAAGCACAAATCAAATCAGAGTTGAACCAGGAAGGTTTTACTCCTTTAGGATTATAGGGTTTGATCGGAGGAAGGGATATGGATGAAGACTGGATAAGTTGGCGAAGAATCTTGGTATAGAACCCGGTAGACAGAGATGAGGACAGAGATGACAGAGGTTCCTCTCTTACCTCCACAGATTACCGAGGTAAAAGAACCTACATATCTGGTTTGATAGTATTTTTAGGTATCATTTTACTTTTTCGAACATTGGGAGAAGCAGCCTTGGACACTTGAGATGGAAGCAAGTGAGGCATGATTGATTTCTATGGAGGAGGAGATCCTAAGATAGACTTTGAAGAAGATGAAGATGTGACAAGTGTTGTGGTCTTTAGAGATAGAGAAGGCTGCTTGATCGAAACAGATGATGATTCAGATAATATTGATTTAGATGAGGGAGGAGTTCCCAAAGTAGGTCTGATCAGAGGAACAGAGGGTACCTTGATTTTTGGTGACGAAGGTGATGGTCTTGATAAAAGAAGTGATGCCTTCTTAGTTTGTGAATTCACTTTACAAGGCATCATCGAAGAAGGTGTTGTAGAAGAAGAAGATGATGGTTCTGATGGCATTGGAGAAGAAGATGCCTTCCCAGTTGATAAATCCAATCTTTTATGAGGCGCAGAAAGAGATTTTTGAGGGAAAGCACCAAGAGTCTTAATATTCTGAAATATGGGTTTTCCTTTTTTGGGGATGGTGACAACTTCAACTGCATAAGGTGATTATAGCTTTTTAGGGGCAAGGAGATGAGGAGGTACTGATGATGTAATGTTAGACTTTAGCTGTCTTGGTTTAAGTCTAGGAACCGAGAGTGTAGGTGCCAGTGCTATTTCTTTAGATTTTCCCTTAATAGGAAAAATAGTATCGGTGATGGAAGGAGTGGATGATGAAGAAGAAGTTCCTTGCGAAGGAGGTACTTCTGGTACAGTAATTGTGAGTGTAACTACTATGGGAAAGGAAATGGGAAGGGTCAAAATTGAAGACACTTCTATTAAAGTTGTTACAACTATAGGTATGTTTATTAATGGCATAGTCACAGCAAAAATGGGAGAAACAGAAGTAGATGTATTCGCGGTGGAAACTCGAAGAGATGTAATTTCCTCGAGCATCGAAAGAATATATGACGATGAGACAGATGAGGATGAAACTGTCTCGGGAATAGGAATGAGATCAGATAAAGAGGCAAAGGGAGATGAATCTGTCTCTAAAAAGGTGGGAATATTCAAAGATGAGGTGTCTGAAGATGATGGAATCCCAGCGATTAGCAAAGCGGCAGGAGGTTTTGATTCAGTCGATGTGTTCGTAGATGGCTTAGAAGAAGATTCTTCAGTAGAAATGAAGCTGATAGTATGAGTGTTTGGTTTTTGAGACTCTGAAGCATCATGGTTCAGGGAATGATTAGGAAAAGGTTGTTTAAAAACATCAAGCACTTGATTTGGGGGAGCCTTTGGGTTATTCAGAATGAGCTCGCCTTTATCAATGAATTTCTGGGCAATATTTTTGAAGGTTTGACATAGCTCAATGTCATGGCCTTTGGTTCTATGATAATGAAAGAAGTAATTTTCCCTATACCAGAATGGACATTCTTGGTTTTCATCAAAGTTTCTAATAGGGGGAAGTTCGATCATGTGAACTTCCAACATTTTTTCTAAGATAGAAGCATATGATTCCCCCAACGAAGTAAAAGATTGAGATGATGAGGGTCCTTTTCGAGAATATGAGGAGTATATTCATTGTGTTTGATTAGAAATTTTATCAGCACGTGGTGTCCTTAATACGATAGCATTAGTGGATCCCTAATTTTTGTCTTTAGAAGTGGAAGGGTTTGATTTTGTAAACCGAGAAAAATCTGGTTTAGATTTAGAGTGAAGTTTTAACTTCCCTTGTTCAATGGCACGGGACTCAAGTTTACGTGCCATCGTAAAGGCTTCTTCAAATGTATGAAAAGTTTGGATCCTTAAAGTGGAAGAAATATGATTAGCACAAGATCAGGTAAACAACTCGATCTGTTGAGATTTAGGAAGGGAGAAAGACAATTGGTTTAGTATCCCTCTCCAACGAGCGATAAAGTCTGTAATAGACTCATCATCAAATTGATGAATGTTATAAATATTTTTAATCGAGATCTTATGTGCGATGTTTATTGAAAAGTTTTCAATAAACATTTGGGCCAATTGAGAGAAAGAAAACAAGGAATGTTGAGGAATGTTATTGTACCAATCTAATGCAGGCCCTGCTAGAGACATAGGAAAAGTATGGAGCATAAACTCCTGATCCTAGACTATCAGGTAGCAAGCATGTTTGAATGCTCGCAGATGCTATTAAGGATCCTCCCGACTATGAAATTTTGAGAACTTAGGAAGTTCCCATTGGGGGGGATAAGGCTTAAAATCCACTGATGGATGAATGGGTTCATTACACACTTCTTCAAAGGAGTATGAAGGCCAAGTCCCTTTGGTGGAAGATTCTAAGTCTGTGATTTTCTTGAAAATAATTTAGACCATGTCAGATTGAGGAGGAGGCATACTGGTATGTCCTACGTAAGAAGCGAATGGTGGATTTTGTTGAGTTGTCAATGGGGGATTCATCTATTGATTAACATGATGGTAAGAGGAATAACTAGGTGTTCTGGGTGATGCCTGGTGAGGTATTTGCTGTGAAGGAGCCTGTGTATAAACAGGCTGTGAGATGACAAGTGGTTGAGAAAAAGGTGGTTGAATGAAAGCTGGAGCCTGTGATTGGTGGGCTCCTACACTTGTCGACTGAATTGGAATGGATTGAGGAACATGGGTATTGATTTGATTGGACATGGTGGGGAACAAGGTCTGAATGAGGCTTTTGACTGCCAGATTGGTTATTAAGGGTGCCGATGCTAGAGGATGGGTGAAGGTCACTGTCGCTGGAACATTGGAGGAAATACCAACTGGAGGACGAGAAGCAGGAACCAACTGGCTCGTTAAAGGAGCTTGACTCATAAAGAGGTACTGACCCTGGGACACAATGGATGACATAGAAGAATTAACAGCAATCTGTGGGTGCGCAGACATGCCCATTATAGCTAGAGAAGAGGAATTCTCAGAAGTAGGTTGTGGAATAGTCGAGGTAACTGCAGTGTTAGGAATAGGCAAGACTATTTGAGAACTAGTCGACATGGTCGGTGGAAGAGAAAGAAGAGGCACAGGTGCGCCACCCTCTTCCGTGGTTCGAGGTGAGAAAAAGGATGCTAACTATTCTACAAAAGCCTGGGATGGTTCACGAGGATAATCGTAAACTTGTTGGATTGGTGGTCCCTGATCAGATATTCGAATGGACTTATGTACTAGGTAGTCCATAAGGGCTACCGGATTGCGATCAAGGAGCGCCTAAAATTTAGGATCCCCATGAGGAACATATTCTATATCAGAAGCAGATGATATTTCTAAAGGACTGGGGGAAGCTGGACGTGATGGGATTGCTTTAGGCTGATAGAAAGGATTATATGACCAAGATGGGGAACCAACTAATAGCGGTCCCGAGGAAGACCCGAGGGGTGCCGAAGCATCCACACTAGTGGTGATCTCAGAGGAAGAAGGGGCCAGTTGAGCCATTCTTCTAGATTATAACCAAGTGATGACCGTCATAAACAAACAGAAATATAGAAAAAGAAGATTGACCTAACTAATGCACAGACAATTCAAGCAACGTAGGTGATTATCTCTTTTGAGTTTTCCTGCTTTTAAGAAAGAAAATATTAGGGAAGGATTTTTAGAATAGGAACTACTCAGATAGCCAAACTAAGGATGGTTTGGGGAATGTTTTGGTGAGGAGTCCCAAAGGTAGTTCAGTAAAAGACCAGTACGTGGCTTGATATAGGGGCATACCCCTGCACTTCACACACTGCTGCGATAAGAGATTCGGGTGCTTTGCCAATATATACCAGAACATCCATGAATTTATAGTGTGGCCCGAGTACCATGTAGGCTCTTCCTCTTGGATGTCACTTCCAAGTAGGCGAGGCCAGGGGAGGAATTTTTGTTTTGATGCTTTATACCTAGTGATTTTGGCTTTGTGTGCAAGGGTGAAAAATAAAATCAAATAGTGTCACTACCGATTTTGATTAATTTTTCCAACCTATTTAAAAAATTAGATGAATAGCATATAGCAGGAATGACAAAGGAAAATTTCTTTTTAAGCACTAAGAACAAAGTGTTGGATTTCGATGAAGACAAGTCAAACAAATTCTTTCCTAGATGTGATTAAATTCTTTTTAAGCACCAAAATTGAAATGTTTGAATGTGATAGAAAACAAACAAACAAGTTCTTTTTAAGTTCTTAAAAAAGGAGAAAACACCGTAAAAGAGGAATACCTGTAGATTTAGCTCTCCAAGGTGTGTGGACTTCAAAAAGTGTGTTGTTGAGCTCTTCCCCTTGAACAATCCCATGAATAAGCAATGTGCTCCGCAAGAAAAGGTTAAGCAAACACCCAACAAATCCAGAAAGATATATCCAAATGATAGTAGAATGAAAATTTCTATTTAAAGAACTAGAAAACTTTCAATAAAATAACAATTTTGCAAAAAGAGATGGATCAAGAATGTAATTTTGAAATCAAATGAAATATTTATTGATCTTTGGAATAGAAATTGGAATTTATTTTTGCAAGAAAGAAGAAACTTTAACTTTGCGAATTATAAGTGAAAGAACCAAGACCAAAATGAAAGAAGAAAATGCTACGGAGAACTGACGAAAAGCAGCGAAGAAATAGAACAGAAGCTCAAAACTGGAAAAGAAATGAACTTACCAATAAGGGACTTTGGTTGGGTCCCACCGGGCATGCCAAAATGTAGATCAATAATTTCACGCTTGTTACCTGTCCAAGTTAATGTACCAAACTAAACACAAAAACCTTGAAAAACTCAAATGAAATCGATACCTGAAAGACAAGATCTGAAGATGTAGATGGAAAAGAAAGCCGATGTAGACAAGATGGGTGCACACGAGTGATCCTGCAAAGTAGATCCAAGAAACCTATGAGACACAGATGCTTGACAGAAAAAGACCACGTTAAAAGATATTTGGGTAGACTACCCGAAAAGCGGGTCCGGGAAGTGATAAGCTCCCTTGGCGGATGTCAGTCCACGTTTTCAATTAAGGAAAGAAGCATACATGATAAAAGATGTAAGTAAATGTCTATATTTTGATTAAAAATGACAGACAGAAAAGTAAACAGCAAACAGAAACCAATAAAAAATAGGAAAGTGTGAAAACAATGTTGGATTTGTGTTCCCTGAATTATTTTACCTGTCCGCAGGCAGATCGGCACCGATTAGGAAAATCGATGTCGACTGAGAATAATCAGTGTCAACTGAGATAGGTCGGTGTTGACTAGGTACAGTCGGTGTCAACTTGAGGAAAATTGCAGGGATATTGAGAAACAGATAGTGGAAGCTAGATCGTCGATCTCCTTTGGATCTGCAAGAGCCGTAGGGACACTGACAAGGCTCCACCTGTGTTGGATGCAGGAACAGAGTCACCAAGAGATCGATGGAGATTCACGATGTCGATGTGGTAGGAGTAGAGTAATGGTACTCCTCTCAGGGATTGGTTTGGATAGGATTCGCTCTCACTTGATAGATAATGCTCAGACTTAATGCTCAAAACTCTCTCATTCTTTCTGTCTCTCTCTCTCTCTCTCTCTGTCTCACTGTCTCTGTCTCTGTCTGTGTTTATGTCTGTGTCTGTGTCTAACCAGAACTGACTTCTGGCCTTCTATTTGTAATTGGCACCGACTGAGATGTAATCGGCGCCACTCCGAAAAATCGACGTCGAATGAGTACCGGTCGGCACCGATCAGGGAACAGATTCCCGAAATGGCCAAAAAGGACAATTTCTAGAAAGATGAAGTGATCCTTTGACCTCAAATACGGGAAATATCCTATTGCTCAGTTTGGGAGGAGGAGAAATAGGGGGGATAGATGGATAGAATAGATACGGGAGGTTAGGAATTGATATGGGGTAGATAAGTGGTTAGGATATATGTAGAAAATATAATTAAATAGTTAATATTTAATTATCTATGGGTAAAACATAATGGGGTGACATAAACTTAGGATAGATGTTTAAATCAAATATTAAGTAATACCCTAAGGGAGAGGTGGTGATGTAAACGTGCCCCAGGTTATTCGAGAAGAAAAATGCAAACGGGGGACACCAAATTGGATAATCAATTTTAGGTGTCTATAATCACTTAAGATGTCCATCTGCAAAAATTGCTAGCGTGGTTCAGTTCATTAAAATGAGCATGATAAACACTAAGCATTAAAACGATGTGCTTTTAACTAACTGTTTCATAAAGAGAACTCTACTTTTATGAAACAGTTAAAAGCATTATAAAAAGACATATAATAAAGAAATACTAGTTACAAAATAGAGGGAGAAATAAGGTGATAATCCATATCATCATTAAGAATAGATCATGATACAATCATATTCAACTTTCAACTAATTATTACATAAAATAATTAAATCATTATTCTAGATGAATAATATTTCACCCAAAATCACAACTACTTTTAATTTACTAATTTCCATTATTCACATCTTAATTAATTCCATCAAACCTGAGAAGATACTAACACTACTATCTCTTAGGAATAGATCTGCATTAGATGGAATAATGGTACATTCATCTCAGCATTATCTTACTTAAATTCATCCTAAAATATGATCTTCCAAGATAAATTAAACATAGGATAAATTTAGGATTAACCAACAACATATTAGTAAAGAGTTTCTTATTTAAGAAATCTCTATCCTAAATTCAGAGTCAAAAACCAACCTAAGTTTAGGATCGGAATCAAACAGATTTGACAAAGGATGAATTCAATTTGACATGCAATTGTAACTAATCACACAATCACAATGAGGTACATCATTACCAATGTAAAAGTTAAAGAGAAGAATGGAGGAATTTAACAATCAGCTACAACAATCTTTCAAATATATTTTCACCCCATAAGAGTCTTACTTAGGAATTTCAACCTAACAAAATAATTCTTTATAATAACCTTTTGCTTACGCTATCTTATTCTAACACAAATGGATTTAATTCTTCAAGCAAGTCCCAGTGGAGGTATATGATACAAACCAAACAGGTCATGTCCCTCCTCTGGAGTGATACACATTGAAGATGAAAAGAAAAGAGAAAGATATTTCTCACTCTAGATCTTAGCAAGGAAGTAATAGACAAGTCTAGTCTCTATTATCCTCCATTGTAAATCCTAATAGAGGTTAGATCATGCTCGAGTTAGATGATAGTTTCCCGAGATAGAGAGAACAAAGAACAACATTCACTTACCCTTCAGGATTCAAGAAGGATGGTATTATAAACACCTTAACTCCCCAGACTACAAGTAACCACCGCTTGTAAATATAGAGGAAAATGGAAAAGAATAGTCAAGGAGTAAGTCTGCCTAGTCTTCTTAACTCAGAACAGAAAGAGGAGATATCATCGATTAACGTAAATATGAGGCCTCAATCCACATTCATGGTACTCTTTCCTAAGATCGAAAAAGAACAACTGAAGACAATTTTTATGGCCCAAGGCTAAGAAAACAATCAACCCCAAACAACCATTGAAGCCCAATGAATTATTAAAACTTACAATCCATAACAGCAACTATAGCACAAAAGCTACAAACTAAAAACAATTTTTCCTTCTAAAAATTAATTACATCAATTTAGAAGTTATCCCAGTTTCCCCAAGTATAGAAGACAAAGTAACAGTAAAATAATTTACCCCTTTTTCAAGCAATGATTTCCTTTTTAAGGAGAAAACACGATAAACTTACCCTTCCATTATTGGGGAATGAAAAAGCGATAACAAGACTTAACAATCAAAACTTCCTTTCAAGCCAACTCAGAACAATCTATCATCATAAAAATCACTGAAACAGGCAACTAGAAAAGGAAGGATAAAGCCCAACCCAGATTCATAACCACAGAGAGAGATAAAGGAATGTTGGCATGACCCCAAGTCTTGTGCACGAAGTCGAGTTCAGAAGAAATGCTAAACCTGAAAAATGCTAAAGTCTATTTCCTTAAAGTATTCATTCAAGTTTAGACAAGATCCGAGTTACTCTACAGTTCAACCTTAATTACCATAGGATCCTATATTATCAACTGCATCTCTGATTTAAGTAAAATAGCAAGACATACACAACAAGTCGAATTGAGGAGAATGAAACCTAGACCACCTTTTCCTCACACCACAGAAGATGCAAATGAATTCAATAAACCATTCCATAGATCACACGAGCAGGGTTAAACTAACAACCATGCCAAAAATACAGATTGCACTTGAGGTGATTCATTCAAGTTCAACATCAGACGAGTTACTATCAAGTTTTAACACAACTTAAACAGGCATACAAAAATATTCAACATCATCTCAAGTTCAAATAGAAGTTAAGCATGATTCACTCATTTTTGCAACAAAGGAAACAAAACCCAAAACGTTTTTCCATCACAACAGTGGATTCATGCAAAAAAAAAAGTGAAATACAAGCATCGAAAGTAATATCATAACATCATACAAAAACTCATTTGTTCCCCAAGAGCAGAGTTCTTTTAATGAAGACATTTAGGAAAAATTAGAACAACTTAATGGGTAGATCATATCATGCCTAATAGAGCTTCTTCCTGATTTACAACAGATTTCCTAATTGAGCCTCAACAACTTCTTCTCCATGTAAAATCAACCACATAAACTCTTCCACTTCTTCTTATACTTCCATAGAGTCCAAAATAGCTCAAGAATGCAAAAATAACAGTAATATCCAAAATAGAACTAATGGGTCGAAGAACCAAAAAACCCCATGCAGAGCCAAAACTTGAAATGAACTAAAGATCAAAACAACCATACCAAAAACCCACCATGCATTTTTCCTAGGCAGTTTCTTCACCAAAAATGAAGTCAATAAATGTGAAGGACAGTAGTTCCCTCCTAATTCTCCATGCCACCGCCATCCATGTTTGGCGATGCCTTAATTTTCAAATTTGCATGCAATTTCAATTTAGTGGTGATGCCAACTAGGCATCCACTAAACTTTCTATGCCTCTACCAAAATTGGCAGTCCGTATTAATAAAACCAAAATCAATTCCATTTAATGCCTTGAAAACTGATGCCACCAACCATGTAAATTTCCATGTAGTCCATAGGTACCCCTTAGGTTAGCAATAGCTTAGGTTAGATTATTATTAGGTTAGAAAATCAACCTAAGTTCCTAGGTAAGTCCATAGTTACCTTAGGTTGTAATTCATTTAAATAAACATAGCACACCCCAACTTAGGTTAGATATACCCTTAGACTAGGGTCAACCTTAGTGTTTTAGTATTAGGTCCAAGGTCTCTATACGCCACTCAGTGCCTTAACAATGGTAAAAAGAACCAGGTCATCATCAAAGGCCCAATACTATGCAGGAATCCCAGAAGAAGGTTTCTCCACAATGGTAACCAAATCAAGGCCCAGTCTAGCTTCATCTTTCATTTCTGAATGCTAAGACAGCAAGATGAATAGGTAAGAAGAATTGAAGCATACCTTGGATCAATGGAATTGATCCAAGGTTTTGTTGTTTACACAAAATAAGTTATGACAACAGAAATACAAGTTCATCATCTTTTAAAAGTGAATTTAAGTTGTATAAAGAGATGAATGGCCTCATTTTCAAGTAAGCAGAGATCACAACAAAGTGAAACTTTTCAAAAAAAATGAATTATCCATTGCAAACATGATTTCCAAAAATCATAAGAGTACACCTTCCTAAGGCAAATCACATGTCAACATTTACAATGTCAAGAGTGGAAGTTATCACAATAACAACCATGTCAGAGATGTTACACATCTTTCTCATGCGAGACACCCATTCTTTCCCAAGCAATATGCCATTTGGGTATTACATCTCTGCATACCATTCCTTATTAAAGCTAGTGGAAATAGCTTGTTTCCCTTTGCCCTTGCCCTTCTTTGGTGAAACAGTGGTTACTTTCCTTGGTGCCATTTCTCTTGTCAAGTTACTCAAAGTCATTTCTTCTGATCCAGGCTCTTCTTAGTTCTAAAGATATATTCTTATGCAAAATATACCTTCAATCATGTGCCCTAGCTGTGGAACCCTAACTTGGAAAAACCCTTCCTTCCACAAGATGATGTCTTCACTTGTGGGTTTATGAAACTCCTACAACCATCTTCCCCATGCTCATGTACTATTTTCCCACCCTAGTTTGTTTATCAACCTAGTTATGTACTTAGATCTTCACAAACCTCTTTCACATAACTTCTCTCATGAATGCCCTAGTTCACAAGAGCTCTTCGATATCACAAATGCAAGGTAACTATGATGTATCCTAACCTTCTACGTATAGTTTTTACTTCTTTTCTATAATAAATGCAATGCCACCTACTAACGTACGTTTGCAATAAAGGCAGATTTTTCTTATCAAGCCAAACTTCAGTCCTTTTACCACCGCACCCAATCCTATGCAAAAAATCCTACAACCTTCTAGTGCGTAAAAATACTTATCGATTGAAGATTATTTTGCGCGTGCTTACAACATTGAAGGAGCATTTTCTGTTCTTACCCTAATTTTGGACATAACCTACCTCATATTATACCAATGCTTCTCATACTTGTACACGGTCTTCCAAACTCTTTACACCAAAATCCTTATTTCCATATCTCCCACACATGCTCTTCCAAACTATACACTTTTGATCCTTCAATCTGGGCCATCAAAACACAAATTCTACTACTAGCTTCCATTACTTGTCGCATTACTCCACCTCACGCTAAAACAGATGCACGGTCCTCTACGCATATAATTTTTTTGAAAATAATAAGTGGCTACCCACGCACAACGTACACAAAACAAAAAAAAGAAAGGGAATAAGCAACAAGAAGGGGAAACAAAAAGAAAGGAAATGTATTAAGGGAAATCCTAGGCTAAATGGAAATACTACCTTATTTAATCATACAAGGAAGACTTATTTATAGCAAGGCTTCAACCTAATCCCATTGAAATGGCCTGGTGACCTTGTCTCATGTAATGCTTGTAACTGGCATGTGCCTGAATTGAGGATGTACGAGATGATATATAGACCTAACCAATGGAATTTTAATTTCCCAAGATGGTGCAAAAATTTGGAGTCATAAATGAAGACCATCTGTCCAACCTTGAATTTTTTGTTTTTAATATGGCAATCATGCCATGATTTTTGTCATGCCTTTTCAGTCTTCGAAATCCACCTAGCTAGTGATCTCCTTTTGTCCAACTACATTAACTTCTCTATGAGATCTTGAAGTTCTTATTCATCAGCTAATTCTCCTACGCGTGCAATACACAGGGATGGTAGCATAAATTCTACTCGTAAAACAACTTCCGTGCCAAACACCAATTGGAATGGTGTGGCCTTGTTTAATATCTTGTAGGTAGTCCTATACGCCTATAGTACAATAGAGACTTTGTCATCCCAATCTTGTCTTCCCACATCAAAATTTTTTGTCAGCGTGTGACTCAGAATTTTTCTAAGTGCCTCAACAGTTCCATTAGCTTATGGGTTATATGGGGTAGTCTTGTGGTGGGCCACCATGAACTCTTCCAACAAGATTATGACTATACCATTCAGGAAATGGGTACCCCTATCACTTGTTAGACTCAGCGGACATCCATATTGGATGATTATATTTTCCAACAAAAATCTAGCTATTGTTGCTGCTATGTAGTAACTTTTAGGTGTTACCTCTACCCATCTTGTTAAGTAGTCAATGCAAGTGATGATATAGTGCGAACCAGTCCTTTATGTGGCAGGTTAAATTGGTCTTACAAAATCAATGGCCCATTTCTCAAATGGTTTTGAGCTATCTATCGACCTCAAGGGCATATCATCCCTTTTCCCTAGTTTACCAAGGCATGGTAATGGTCATGGGCCTTGCAAAATTCAATGCAATCTTGGTAGATGCTTTCCCCCAAAATCCCTACCAATAGAATCTTTCTCGTGGTAGCATTCCCTGCACAATGTCCTCCTGAAATCAAACCATGCACTTCCTTCATGATTGTAACCCACTCATAATCCATCACACACCGACACAAAACCTCATCGAAGCCTAGCTTGTATAAGTATCCACTAATTAACTTGTAGGGTGCTATGTGTATGGCTAACTGCTTTCTTTCCAGAGTCTTCATTCCCTCTGATGCCACACCTATTTTGAGAAACACAACAATATCTTCCAAATCAGAGGGCACATATCAAAACCTAAATAGTTGCGCATATAACATTGTATCCTCAATGCTCTGAACGTCCTCCCCTGAGTAAATCCTTGATAAATGGTTAGGCCCTAAGTTACCCTTTCTTGGTTTCACCACAAATGTAAACTCAAACTCTTGAAATAAAAATACCCACTGACATATGTGCCCTTGTAAAACGGGCTTGTTCACCAAGTACTTCAATATCATGGGGTCTCTATAGAATATGAATGGTGTTGCCAATAGATATTGCCTAAATTTTTGTTATGCGTAGATCATTTATAGTGCTTCACACTCACTAGTAGTATAGTTATGCTCAGTTGGTGTCAACTTCCTGCTAGCAAAACACAAAGGGTGGTCAAAAATCCCTTCTCTAGGTTTTGTTAATATTGCCCCAATCACCATCCTTGAAGCATCAACATGTACATTGAATGGCTTATCCTAAAAGGGAAAGCATAATATGGGTATAATTATAAGCCTATTATTTAATATATCAAATGCCATCTGTTGCGCCTCTCCCTAATGAAATGCACTTTTGTGTTTTAATAATTTCTCTAATGGTGCAACGGTCCTGACATACCCCTTAATAAATTTATGGTAGTACCCCATATGCACAAGGAATTTGTGCACTGAACTCTGGCTACTAGGCTCCCCCAATCTCACAATAACGGAAAATTTGGTAGGATCCACCAACATGCAACCATGTCCTTAGCATCTTGGATAGGGTCCCAATAGGTGTTTGAGACCACAATGGAACCATCCAGCAAGTTTTGAGAAATTGTGCTTAATGTGGGACGGATATGCAAAATTGTCGGCATCTCTCGAATATTAAATATAGATTGTACTTCAATGGTCTACTCACTAGTACTGAAAGAGGAACACTAATCCAGTCATGCCAAGGTAGACCTATAGGATACTTATGGATAACATATCTTGAAACTGCCTGGACATAAATAGGTGATAGCACTAGAAAACAGGATGAATGAACACTATCTGTTCTCAATCCAAAATGAAAGCAAATATGTGAAGGGGGGCTATGCATGAGTAGCACAGCCAAACAAGTATCTACTATATCATTTTCAGTGGAAACACAGCTAAATATGGAACTTTTCTTGGTCTTCCTGAAATTGCACATCCAGCACATAACTCAAGAAATGAGACCCTGAGGAATGAAATCACGTGAAGGACATAGAATAGTCACTCCCAACCACTCCTTCCAAGATTTCCTTGGTAAAAGGGGTTATGAAAAGAGATCAATAGCCACATGCAATAGCTACATTTAGAGGTCTGCATAGTCAAAACACATATCCTATGGAGTCCTTAGCAAAATGCCTAAGGATCCTTAATGTCCAACGATGAAAAATGGGGCTTATCCATTCTTACATTCCTCCATGAACTTCAATGGAAGGAGTATGGAAGAAGGAGGGATATTTTCTATCTCCTCCTTAAACACTAGACACACAAATTTGAAGAATTCAATGCCGGTAAGTTCTACCTAAAGATCTATGAATTGGGCGTCCCCACGCTTGCTTTTAACGTGTTGAATAAGAAAAAAGGGTGAAAATTTCCCCCAATCGGAGTGGTTGAAGAAATCAGATATACTCATCAATGCTCAGAGAGATGTTTACCCATGTCTCAAATACTAGATCCACTAAGAATTTGAATTTCAATTTTTGTCACTGTAGATAATGTCAGAAGACCTCCTTCTTTGACCAAGTCTAGGTGTCTGTCAATGATATCCTCCTGTAGGTTCCGATTTCTGATGTCAAATGATTTCAACCTTCTTTAGCACACAAGGGGTTCATGTGGCGTGCACAGATTGGCTTGTTTTGATTGACAAATGTGAAAATATTTCCTCCGTAATTATGCTATGTGCCACTTAATGATATGTATTAGGAATAGGATGTCACTTAAGTATTGGCACGCTTAGTAGTAGCGTTCTGCATAGAAGACTCAAGCATGTTGGCAGATGACCTGGTACAGATGCCGCACAATAGGAGGGCACAAAGACACATGCTGAAGAAGCTCAAGGAAGGTACACATAGGGAATGCGTAGTGGTAAAATGAGTCAAATATGTTGTTGTAGAGAATGGTATCGGTGAATGTGTAACTATGTACAAAGTTATGGGTGCAGTGCACGAGAAGTCCGGGGGTCTATCCATGATTGAAGGAAGTGTGAGGCAATATTATATTTGTAATAAGATGACTAGGAAGGAGGTGAATGTCATAGAATATTTTGTGCAAGGGGAATTTGTAAGGAAAGTCTAAAGGAATGTGGAACCCATGTGAAACTGTAACCAAGAGAATTTATCTTAGTGACTTTGAGCAAGCGCAAGACTGCACATGTATAGACTTAGAGCCAGTTAAGGTATACAAACTATCTGAGTAACGTCAGAGTAGAGTTATCTTGGATAACAGTATCTTAGAGATAAGATGGATCCAGCCTGGAAGCCCTTCTATAAATATAGAGGCCACCCCCCTCATTTAGGGTCATAAAAGAAAGTAGTGAGAACATATTGTATGAGTAAGTGTGTAAAGGATATGCGCATCATTTTGACAGGTGTGTTGAACATCAAGCCATTAATTGTCACAATGGTCCTTCACTTGTCCATACAGTTGTCTAGTCACCATATTTATTGTTGGAAGGCAAGTGAAGTCAGTAACATCTGAAAATGCCTGGACCTCTACGGGTGAGATTGTAACACATTTCATGTTGCATTCTTTAGTCCAATTTACACTTACCGTGTAGGTCAGATTTATCATCATTCAGTTCTTATCATAGTCTATGGTATTTTCTTGTGTTATCCTTTGCAATCATAACTTGATGATACCCTGAGATTCCATCCACCAAGGAATAGATTTCACGCACGGCTACTGCATCCAGTAAATAATCAGTAGCACAAGGAGTTCCCGGAAAAGTATCAATTATCATAGTGCAGGATTTCATTGATTGATAGTAAACATCAGATCACTTATCCTTCCATACTTTTTCACGTGTATGACCTTCAGTATGGTTAACATCCAAATTCTGCCACCTCTTTACCATCTATGCTTACATGTGACCATCTTGTACCTATCTCTTTCTCCATGACATGCATACGCTCAAAATTGGCTTCATTCGGTAAGGACTCTTCCTCATTCAAAGCGCACCTTCCTTTAACTTGAGGTTCACCCAATAACCCTAAGTAGTGGTCTATGCCTTGAAGCTCATGGTACACCATCTCCCATCATTATGTGCTTAACAATCATGCAACAAATGCAATTATCTTCACTAACCTGGCTTGGTGCTATCGATACTCAAAAGTCTTGAAGGAGTTTAGCCGCTAACTCCTACGAATTTCCTGTTTCTGAGCCAATGTTACACATTTCTTGTTTTGAGGGGTTTATTGTAGGTGTGCGTTTTCTCATCAGCACTATTCACAACACCATGCACACCTTCTGTATGATTAACATCCAAATTCTCCACCTCTTCATCATCTATCACATAAACCATCTTTCCTTTCTCTTTCTCCAAAAATGCATGCTCAAGTTGTGTCTCTTCTAATTCTTCCTCATCAAAGTGTACTTTGAAACCAAGTTCACCCAATAACTCTAGTATTCTATCCTCTACCATGGCAATATCTCCCATCGTTGTGTGCTTAACAACCTACAATGCCTTATCCACTACATGGCTTGGTGCTCCAATATTCAAAATCTTGAAGGAGGTCAGTCGTCGACTCCTATCAATTTCTTGTCCGACAGCGCATCTCTGAGTGAATGTACCATACACACGCATAACCCTGTAAAGTGGATTACAACTTATGTACCCATAGAGAAGGTGGAAATTCTTCCTCACCTTCCATCTAGGACTTCTCACATGATTGGATGTGAAATGAGGCAAGTTCCTTCCCATGATAGTCTTGTATGATAGTGAGTACGTTTCTCCAAGAAAACCTAATAGAGAACGTGATTCTTGCTTCATACCACTCTAGAAGGCTATTGTGATGTGTCACCCACCAACTGCGTTATGGTCCCAAGAAAGTTATAGTTGAGCATCCTTCTTCTTTTGATCTCACTTTTCCACTAGGTCTTCATGTCTCGTAAGAAAACATTAGGGTTGGCCCCTCTAGAATAACTTAGCAATCTTCTTTCCCTCATAGGGGCTTGAATGAGCACGCCTTTGTTCACTCTCATAACAAAGCCTCTCAATCATCCTCCCAGTTAACTCATAAGTCTTGTGCGCCTAATTGTCACATGCTACACTAGTGGTATGACTCATAGATTAAGCGTCTTTAAACTGAATAACTCCTTCCGTAGCATTAATCACCCTCAAGGTCCCTGATAGAGCGCACATAGATCCTATCAAGAAATTTTTATCCCAAAAGCTTAGTATAGGGTGTTAACTTCCCATCAGTCAAGGGGATGATTATTTTTTCTTCCTTGTTCTCAAAGCTTATGTACCCTTTATTGAATCATAGGTTAGCATTATTCTTATAACACCATCAGTGTCCAAGTAATGCTAGAAAGTTGTCTACCTCAGCTAGCACCAAGACTTCAAAATCCCCAATGAACTTTTCCCCTCGGATAGTGATAACGGTGTATTTTAAAAGACCAATGGGCATTGCATTTGTCTTATTGGCCATATACAACACATTTGAAGATGGTTGCAATGGGGGTCTTCCCATTTGGTTCTAAGCGTTTAAGGTGAGAACATTGACATCTACACCCATGTCAATCATAATATTGCTTAGGAGCCACCCATCAACAACTGCATTCAAGGTAATCTCCTTATCATAGTCGAGGTTATGGGGAGGAAGGTTAACATGTAGAACCTTCCTCTCATGCTCTGCTCTGCCATGCGGTACTTTTTCCCATAACCATTCCCCTAGCAAAGGAATGATATTCTCCTACCTTAGCATTTTTCATACTTCCCTAACCTCATCTAGATCCTTCTGCGGAGCCTCAACACTCTTCATTTGTTCTAACTACCTTGACTACTCCTTCAGGAATTGGATTTCTCCTTGTAGGCTTAAAATTACATCCATGGTCTCTTGATACACCTCTTTCTGATGAGTAGGGTCCAGATACTTACCATACACCACCTCTTCTATAGTAACCAATGGCTTCTACCTTGGTGTCTCCCTAGCATGCACACCTTCAGCTCACATTTTCACCAGTACAGGCTCTAGTTCTGACTCATGCGCCACCCTTGGAATCCATTGCAAGTCAGTCTTCTTTATGCTTACCATTATGGTGCCTTTTTCCTTTAGGTGTTTCTGGCTCATATGTTAAAATAGCTCCAAGCACTCCTCATACTTGTGCTTCTTTCCACACTAAGAGCATTGCAATAGATTAGGACATTTGCGCTTATAGTGCTCCATAGATCTAAAGTCGTAACAAGCTCCATGCGGGAACTCACTTCTTCTTCCTCCACAATTACAATGACCACAAAATCCTCCTCCAAAACCTCTTCCATGTGCCCCTCCATCCACGTGCCCTTCATAGTGATGACCATCATCCTTGGAATTGTTTACAAGGTTGGTTTAGCACACACCAATATCAATGGCATCATGCATTTGGTCAATCAATCTACAATCCTTGGTGTCATGAGTAGTAGAGGTGTAAATATTTCAATAGCAAGACATTCTTATGGATCGTGCACTGCAGTAGTGGGCACCTACTTGCATCATGATCTCTGTGGCAAATCTCACAGTCCACTATCATGGCATGTACCAATATTTGAGGGAAATTTTCCTTTGTATGCCCCTCTACCTCACAATTCGTGCACCATAGGCCACTACGAGTCTCATGCACTGAGTTCATAGATATCTTCTCCAACTATTTTTTCATTACATCAATCTCAACTTCAAGAAAAGGGCTAACACTGGTATTCATGCTTCCAACAGCCTCAGCGCGCAAGGTAGCCTCTAAGGCCTTGCACGGGTCTACGAAAGTCTTGTGTGAAATCACTCTCCTAAAAGGTGTTATCAACCCCCCAAAAAACCACAAAGCATGTTAAGAAGGATGAATATCATAAGATAGTTTTGATAAGATAGTCTTAAAATGTGCATTGTATTCTCACACACTCTCTGCCATACATTGTTGAATCTCTTTCAACATGTTAATGCTCTTCTATTTAAACTTAAGGATATGAAATTCAACTAAGAAGGAATTTCGTAGTGCGATGTAATCTACCACTTTCTAGCAGGAGTCATACTTTGTGTAAACATTGTTGCAAATTGATTTACCTTCTGTTCTGGGGTAGTGATACCCTTTGTGCATCATAGCAGCTCACATTCATGTACATGCTCTACAACATCCTCAACACCTATCTAGTCTAGTAGATGTAAATACATTTTGATAAATACTTATTGAGGTGGTTGAGGCTCATGTCCACCTGATTCAGAACCTTGATTCCCTCTGGTGTTGCCTCCACCACCAGATCCACTAGATCCACCAACACCTACTCCTCTTGATCCACCAAATCCTCTAAATCCGCTAGGCCCACCAGATCTACTATCTCTTATTCCACCAGATCCACCTCTCATAGTTTGTAAAGGTCTGAAGTGGTTATTCCTAGTGCCCCCACTATTGCATTTAGCTACGTACCAATAGTCTCTGATATTGTAACACTACCAGATGTGTTTCCCACGCTGCTTCTAGACATAATACCCAAGCTTTTTGTACCTGTACTTTTCCCAAATGCCACTCTAGACAATATACCTCTAAACACAGGAAATGATTGTGGAGCCATAGATGTGCCAAATGAAAAGGTATACCTCCTAGGTGTTGATTAGTTACTTCCACCAATACTGGATTTGGAAAACTAAGCACTAGGGGTTGTTCACCAGGTGGATTTATATGTGCACCGACAAATCTACTTTCTCCAAGTGACAAGCTCTCATTGGAAGTTGAAGGGGTCTCTCTCCCGCACTTTCCAAGATTGGGTAGCATAGACTGCTCAAGCTCTATGTCCTTGGTTTTCCTTCCTGTAACATTTACCTCCATAAATCCAGCGCTCCTACAACTCCACATTGTCTAGATAACTCCCTTTCACGAGCTTCATTATACTTGAGTCATCTTTCCTCCCTCTCCTTTTCAGCCACAAGGTCCTCCATCTTTCTCCACCCTCGCTTCCTCACCCAGTGCTCAGAAAAAGCTTAGCCGATCATGGGGAATGCTTCTAAACTCAGTGTAATGATCAAGATCTTTATAACTAAGGGGATAACATGTAAAAACGATCCTCTAGGCTCCCTTAAGAACTCAAACTCAGCAACTTCCAAAAAATAATACATAGAAATAGTGTATTCCAGGGTATAACTTATCAACACTCTTCTCCACCTATGATCAACAACATGTGTCAAAGTCAGATAAGCATTATGCAGCCTTTGATACTCATTTTGGGTCCACACGTGAGATCTATAGTACTAGCTTGATCTAGATGCATACATCAAAGGTCATTCATACAACTCCACTAGAGAGCAACAAAAGAAGGTCTAATAAATCTCATGATATATGTGATCTTCTACCCATTTGCGTGCATCAAACTCAAGTCCAATAATAAATCTCTGAGAAAACTCATTGTTCATTCTCTTAAACCATGCTTCGACATTGTCCAAGGTCAAGCACTCTGTCATTATGAACCATTCTCACAACAGCTTCAAAAAGAGGTCCCGGAAACAGAACCAAGATGTAGTCATTTTATCTACCCTCAATACTACTTTCCAACCTCAGGCACGTCATCCTATCACCCAGCAGGCACTTGGCACTCACCCGAGGCATGCATGGGCATCAAGCCCCTCCTTTATGTGAGCATTGTGATAAGGTTTTTTCCCTTAATGGAGGATGAATTGTATAATGAGAAACACATTTACTTAGTTAAAGGAAAAGTGGAAAGGATAGCTTACATATCCATACATCAATGCATTATAGAAACTTAACAACAATGTAATAAGCATAATAAACTAGATCTAATCCATGGTGGTCATATAACATGAGGGTTTACATCCTTAAGCATGATATATAGAATGAACCCATATATATATATATATATATATATATATATATATATATATATATATATATATATATATTCATTTGTAGCCATATTACAATCAAAAGAGGTCATCATAGACCATACATGTTAAATAACAAAGACCCAACCCCTACAAATCTTTCCTGGCATGAGCCCCTAGTTATGCCCTTCCTTTATAATCCTTGTTACAGATCTTAATGCCATGTAGAGGTTCATGAAATTCCTCACAAACCTTAGCACTAAGTGCTCTAAACCCTAGCATTATTGCAACACTCTGTTACTCACCATCTTACCCTTGATGCATTCTCTCTTTCTCTAGCATGTTCTTCAAATGATCGATATATATTTCTTCAGTCTAGGCATCTATTTTTATAGGATCATCACCTACTGTCGTGCCTTTTCTTTTGAACATATCACATGTTAAGTATCGATGTGGTCCTTCAATGGTGAATGCATATCCCCTTGCAAACCCTCCACTCTCTGTAATTATGTATCCTAGGAATATTCCCTGCATAGAGTATCCTTTTCTTGACCTCTAAGGTTCCAAGTTGGGACCTTATCCACTCATCAGGCCTATTCAGGTCCTCACATTTTTCCTCAAGTTTCTTCAATATGCCAAATACGGATAATTCCTTTGAACCTGTGTTCTGCCTTCCTCATGCGCCTTGGTTTCACCTAAACCCTTCTTAAATCCCTTTGTCCTAGGCACTTTACCCGGAGCTCCCTTCTTCTTACCGGTCCTGTGCGCTCATGCCCTTTGGTACTTAGCAAATATTTCAAGGCCCAACACACCTTGAAGATTTCTGAGCAACTCTGTGGTTTCTTGATAAACCTCATTCTGATGTGTAGGATCTAGGTATCTTGCATGCAAGACCTCTTCCCTGGTAATGGTAGGATTTTTTCGCAATGCTTCTCTAGCACGCACAGCTTCAACAAGTGTAGTAATTTTCACAGGTACTACCTTAGGTTTCGATGCCAACTTTTACATCCATTGGGTTTCCATGGCATGTTGTATTCTAACCATTCTTATGCCCTTGTTCTCATGTTTATGTTGTTTTGTAATATGCAAATATAAGTCTTGGTACTCCTCATAATTACGATTTTTCCCACAAAAAGAACAAGTAATATTTTGAGATCATTCACACCTTTAGTGGTCAGGAGATTCACACGTATAACATGTTCCATGAGGAAACTCACCTCATCCACCACCACGGCCTTGGCCCCTAAATCCACCATGATATCCTCAACCTCTACCATGACCTCCTTCAAAGCGCTCTTCATTCTAATTGTAGCACCCTTGAGTGTGATCATGATCATGGTCTTCACTTTTACATTTAGATTTATATGATACTCATGTCTGTCGTACACCAATATCAATGGCATCATAGATCTGATGAATCAACCTGCAATCTTCGGTATTGTGAGTCGTGGACCTACAAATCTTATAGTAGTACGATATGTTCTTCCTTATCGCGCATTGCAATAATGGGCAGCGGCTTGCATCTTGGTCTAAATGACATATCTCATGGTCTAGCAATAATGAACGCATTGACTGTTATCAAATTTCCTCCACCGCCCACTGATATTAGATAACAAGCAAATTCATGTTGGTTAATTAGGATAGTTTTGAGAGTCTCAAAGATAATGTAAAAAGAGTCAAGCCCTCAACAATATAAGAGAAGACTTAGCCAAATAACAATAAAAAGGGGAATACCAAAGCGAGTCAACTCAAAGAAGCAAAAGGGCCATGGAAGGTGCCACGTGTCAGCCTGGCATAATTTCAAAAGTCGAGAGGGATTAATGAAATTCCAAAACCCCGAAGGACTTCCACGTGGAGTCAATATAAAGGGGCCCACCAAGAAAAGGCTCCTCGTATTAATATACAACGAATCCCATTATAAATTCAAGGAGAAATAGGAAGGTTGTGGAAGATGCCACGTGTCAGCACATCACAATTTCAAAAGAGGCAAGGAAAACCCTGGCTGTGTGCTTGGCCTTTACAGAAGCTCGACACGAATGGGCCCCGAACCCGAAGCAGGTTGCAAGGAATGACAGCAAGTTAATGCCATGAATGGATGATAATGGAACTCACCTAGAACTTTTAAATGTTCAAATCTCTCAAAAGTGGAGGGTGAATAAGTTATTAACTTGTCACTTCAGTGGAAGAGTTAATGCACAGTTCCGTGTAAAGGAAGCTAACCCGTAAAAACTCAAAAGGTTCACCTACACGTAGGAGACCATTTTTAAATAGAATAGCACAAAAATAGGTGCCATGAAAACCATGACCTAGAACCCAATGCGTGGCAATTGAGAAAGTCATATATGAAATAAAGATTTGAGGGTGCATTCCTTAAAAGGAAATCCCACTTAAAGGAAGGTGGTTGCAAAGTAGTTGAGAATGTGATAAATAAGTATGGCTCTCATTCCTTAAATGAAAGATGATGGGGCAGTGTGATAAATATTTGGCCAATCTATTTCTATCACTTCATTCCATTTATTACAAGGGGTGGGTGATTGAAAATCCTAGTTCTATAATTTATCTCTTCTCTTCTTCTCGTTTTATATATTGTAATCTGAGGGGTTCATAAAAGATATCTCTAGAGAGTTAGTCATGTTTCTTCTCTGCTCTTGTTTCTTCCCTACTATGGGGATGAGCTTGTAGCCCAAGCCTTCTTTCTGAAGTGTTATAATGGCATTTTTTCCTCTTACCTATTGATTATTATACTGTGCACCATTTTGGAGCAATATAATATGTCTTGTGATGTATTTCGTCCATCTTTTGCATGTTTTATCATCTCTAATAGCCTTTATTTTGTTGTTGGTATATTGTGCATATTTCTAATGTTCAGTAAAGGTTTCAAAAATTTTGCTTAATGGGTTTGAAGTGGTGTTCTCTATGAATTTATCTCTAACATGTGGTTCATTTCATCCACCCTTTTCATTTCTCACTTTTTCCCCATTTCAGGCAGTTGGATTGTTGATTAAATTCTCCCCTTTTTCTGATGCATCACTTCTATTAGTTTTGGGCTACGTTTGATTTTTCTAAACCTTATCTCAGCCCACAAAGAAGATATGGCTTCTTTAAAATCTGTAGGTTACCTTAGGGCACATGTCCCATTAACCTAAGGTATCCAACGACTCTGATAGTTCATCTGCAAGGATAATCATCAACAATTTTCCTGGCACGCCGGGTGGGACAGTTTGAAGCATCCTGTCATTTCATTTCATCAATTTGTTATGTCCTTGGTGAAATTTAGCCTATGGTGGTACATAAAAAGCACATCTGGTGACTCCACGTGGTCTAAATGGCCCATTCTAAAAATTTACAGACCTTTCTTTCAATCATCTCTATTCACATTTCTTTCCACTTCTCTCATCTTCTTTCATTCTATGAAGTTATGCAATCATGACTTCATTCCCACAATAGAATTCACACTCGTAGTAGTATCATTAGCCTCTAATGAGCTTCATGACTTCTCCACACCAGCATTATAATGAGGATCAAGGCCACTATGCTTACCCGTATGAACAATGCCAAGCTTAGTTTGGCTATGGAACCTATCAAGGACACGGGAATGCATATGATGACTACAGACAAATGGAGGATACTAGTCTACTAGAAAAGATCCAAAGAATGGAGGCAGACATGGTTCAATCTTGGGCTACAACATAAATCAAAGCATTCGGGAGAGGATGTAGGGCACTGTTAATGCAAATCTGTAGCACCCCTTAAATGACCTTCAGATCTGCAGTCCAGAATTGGGTCATTTAGTATGATTGCACAACATTGAGTTTTCTCCAAGGTGTGGGGCCTTGCAAGGTGAGAAAACTCTCCATATTGAAGCTGGTTCTTACTCCTCTATTTAGGTGTATGCATGCAATTTTACAGAGGTTCTAGTTCAAAATTCCTACTCTAAAACTACTAAGGAGACAGGGTTGAAAGAAACATGGAACTGGAAACAAAACTAAGCAAAAACATAGAGGTGATACACCAAAGGAGTACTGAACTCCTTGCTTTGCAAAAATAGACACAAATCATGAATATTTTAGCAACAAAACATGCACAAATTACTAGAATGAAATGAAGGATTAGAAGACAATAATAACTTCATGAGAGGATTGAAAATTGATAACAAAACATACATTATCATGCCTAGATTTGATACAATACATTGTAATAGAAAAAAGGGAAAAAAAACATGTTACAATCTTCATGGGAGGTCTGAAACTCCTTCAAATCCACCTCCTAAGGGGAAAAGAAGAGCTTGCAGAAGCAAGAACATCCAAACTTTTACAAATGAGCCAAATTTAGCTTTTCATGGCTAAGTAGAAGAAGAGAAAGCAAAAAATGTGGGAAAAATGATTAAGTTCAAATACCAATCAAATCCATTTAATTTAACCTACAAGGTGATGGCCTTCAAGGACAAACCCATAAGCCAAAGTACATTGCTCTGTAGATCTAAAAAACGACCCATACTTCATTAAATTTAGTGGTTGAATGTCATTCTGTATTTTTTACGTGTCAGATATGTTTTCTCATTTTTCTCCCACAAATTTCCATCAAAATTAAAAATTGAACCCTCTATCATGTAGATAATTTTACCATATTTCCAAAGATATAAAGAACGTAAGAATCCAAGCTCTAGATCAAAAGATATAGCCCTCTGAAGATTTAGGGCAAAAATGGTGAAAACAGAGAAAAAATGGGTTTGCGGGCCAAAATTTGAAATTTTTCCCTTTTTTTGAATTTGGGAAAATTTCCCAAAACATCCCCACACCCCACTGCTCTGCTACCATGTGGCACCTTTCCATTCACTGATGGAACACGGGTCGGAGGTCTGTCTTTTTCCTTTGATTTTTGCATTGGGAAAATTTTCCCCAAAAAACCCCGCGCTCCGCTCTCTGCTACCACATGTCACCTCTTGGTTGCTTGGTGGGGGCGCACTGTTTCGCGCGGAATGTTTCAACTTTTGGGAATAGAGTTGCTTCTATCCTTTCATTCCTTTTAGAAACAGATAAGGGTTAGGGCTAGGAGGAATACCTGTTGAATGTCGAGATGGTGTGCGTGTACCGTAGAGAGAGATCAGGTTGAATTGCGAAGAACTCCTTTTTGTCTTGGAAGGACTACCTGCAAATAAGAATACTAGACCACAAGATTTTAATTAGAAAATAAATGAGGGAACTGCCTTGGGCCCAGGAAATATAAAACTTCCTTTCGAAGGTGGTCAGTTCCCTTGCTAATATGAATTAACACAAAATATTGTAAAATAACAATTTAATTGCCTCGTTGAAACAAGTAGGGGGAAAGGCTGGTTTTTAGTTTTAAGTCAAGGTAACCGATACCGGTTGCTACTAACAAATATCGGTAGGTTCTATGTTTTAGGGGCTTTTGGTGAGGGTCAGTTGTAGGGTGGTCGTGGTTGTTTGTAAGGCTAGTAAATTAGTGGGGATTAGGTAACGGGGTGATGAGAGGGTAGAAGAATGATAGTTAGATGTAATGTGTTGCTGGGGTAGTAGATCTGGGAATAGATTTATGATGGCTGTGATTCAAAAGTCTAAGAAATGTTATCAAAGAGAACATACAAGATTCTACTTACTGTTTATTGACGAGAATGCAGGTCCAAGAACTATGATGACAAAGGTAGAACTCAGATAGGACGTCCTGACAATTAGAAGATGAGATGTCTTCCCTCACGATGATCATCTGAGTGTCACAGGGCTCTGGTTGTGCAGTTACAGTCTTGGGCTTGATGTCCTTCTCTGTAAACTCTTCTTGTTTCTTCACTTATCTATGCTTTACCAAGAAATTGGGGAAGAGTTGGGATAAAATCGGTGTCGATTGTCTATGACCGATATCGGTTAGGTGACCGATACCGGTTCCTTAGGGCACAATAAAACCGATATCGGTTATAGGTCAAAAACCTATAAAAAGAAAAAATACGGCCTGTCATTGTCACATTGTCAATTTGAAAGCTAATTCTGAGTTGTCTGAGGTGGAGTGTTGAGACTGGAGCATTTGTTGGTTGAGGTGGCGGTATTTGAGTGGAGGACCGAGTGAATAGTGGGCCCGAGTGAGTAGGAGGTAACAGTTGATTGGTGGAGGACCCAGTCGAGTAGAGTTAGAGCCATGGCACATCCAGGTCGGAGTCAAGAGGTGCTGGACTATTTTTAGTACCACCACCCATCCCAGCCACCACGATGTGTCATCCTACCGGTAGGTTAGAAACTCCTCATTGTGAGGATTTGAGTGTAGTATGCTGTATTTGGGTTTTGGGTAGGAATGCTAGATTTTGATAAAATAATTACTAAATGGTCAGTTATTTGAAAAAAGGTGTGAGTAGATAGGGTCATTAGGTCAAGGTGGCTGGGTGGGTAGGTTTTTAGGGTGTTTGGGTGGGTATAGAGGGAGAAATAGGAAAAAAAGGGAATGGGGTAGCCGCATCGGGTTCGGCTCGGGTATTTTCCAGTGACCCGATGCCGGTCACTAAGCGACCGGCATCGGTCACAAAATTCTTGGGTAGGTCAGGTTTGTGGGTGACCGGTTGTCGGTCGGGAGTTGACCGGCGTCGGTGGAAAGGGGACTAGGGTCGGTTAAGGATGACCGGGTACCGGTCCCTGGGCAGGATTTTCGATTTTGTTGCTTCGTTTTGTGGTGGTTTTGGGTGTTAAGTTCTTGTTGGGGATGGTGTGTTGGGGTTGTGTGGTGTTGTTTATGATTGGGTTTTGTGTGTTGGGTGTGAAGATGTTGGGGGATATTGTAGAATATAGGTGGGTAGAGGGGTTTGTTAGAGAGTCGAGGGTGTGGTCGAGGGGATAAAAAAGGGGGTATAGAGGGTATAAGTAGATGTTGTGATAAAGAGTAGGGCTAATGTAGTGAGTTAGGTTTTGCAGGCACGTCAGCAGCTGACAATGCGGGACAGGATGCCCCCGCTGTTGAGACGGATGCGGCCACATGTGTCCGCAGTGCAGTGGGGGTATCATGCGCGAGGTGGGACTCGGTGGATTCCAGCGGTACAGAGCGATCTACATGGATCACAATTTGATGGTCACCCTCATCAAGAGATGGGATCCGGCGACCAATGTGTTCCATCTCCTGACTAGAGAGATGACCATTACATTGGAGGATGTGTATCGCATCCTTCGATTACCGATTGATGGAGAGGCAGTCTTTCAGGTAGATGCAGAGACAGCCATGGACAGAAAACCTACACGTATTTGGGGATGCAGCCGCGCTACTGACGTATCACAGCACGAGCATCGCGTATGGGGATATGTACCGGGCCCACCGACATGAGACACGGCTTGCCGTGTTGATGATGATCGGGATCACTTGCTTCGCCCTCCCAGAATCAGAGGGAGGTTGCTTTCCACGGGTGCTGATGGGGGTTTTACATGAGATGGTCGAGGACCATACGTGTTATGCTTGGGCACCAGTATACCTTGTGCAGTTAGTACCGAGAGCTGTGGGGCTATCGTCGGATGAGGCGATTCAGGATTTGCTCTACGTTTTTGCTACACTGTTGGGCATATGAGCATATCATATGCATTAGACCAGTAGCTGCTGCCCCAATAGCCAGCGCCACAGGTGATCTACAAATATGGCTTTCAGAGGTGGTTGGGGGTCGTGGGCCAGCCACGAGTAGTTCTCGCCGGACGAGATATAGCATATTACCGACATGTATTAGAGGGCTTGATAGTGTTAGACATTGTATGGAGACCTTATAGAGGTCATCACCCCTGCGGAGGAGCCCGAGCACAGTTGCAGTGGATCCAGTATATATTTTGGATAGCGGGACGGAGGCCGGGAGAGTACGAGCGGATACCCCTGGAGAGGGTACGACGATAGCTGGGGCTACGACTAGATGAGCCACCTCCCTTCCCTCAGTACCAAAGAGATGATGTAGAGGCCCCACTGCCTGCACCATAGCCCATGGACCCAGATTGGGTAGCCGAGAGGCCTGTAGATAATACCGTGGATGACGCCGGTTGTACTGGAGCATTTTTGGTATGGTGGGCAGGAGAGAGAGCCGCGAGGAGAGCACAGCCCGCATAGCCAGACTTAGCGGCGGTTAGAGCAGAGAGGGACCAGCTCAGAGGGCAGGTACAGTTGTTACAGGGGCAGCTTACTACTGCACATGCACAGATAGGTGTCTTACAGGGGCAGTTAGCCCAGGCACAGGTACAGGTACAGGCTCAGGCACCACCAGCGGTACCGGCACAGCCACAGGTACAGGTACCAGCACCACCACTGGCGCAGCCACAGGCACCACCAGCGGCACCAGCAAAGGGGGCACTATTATTAGGAGTCGGGGGACCAGCCCCAGCAGCGATGGTGGTATGGGCCCGCTATATAGAGGTGAGAGCGGAGGCCCGGTACTATCAGGATGTTCTTGATGGTACCGGGGCTGACTATCAGCCATATGCGGCACATAGAGTAGAGACCTCTCGGAGTCAGAGATCTCAGGGAGGTGCAGCCATAGCTGGTGGGTCTGTTACAGGTAGGAGGCAAGAGGTGGCACAGGGACCAGCAGGGAGAGGTGCTGAGGGCGGTGGGGAGAGCTGAGGGATCCCTGCATATTTTTGTGTTTGTACATTGGATATGGGCACCGGTCTACGAACCGTTTATGTTTATAGAGGCCTGCGTGCACACATATGATTTATTCATTCATTTATGGATTCATTTATTATATATACCGGCCTGCGAGCCGATTACAGGTTGTACAATTGATACCAACCTGCGAGCCGAGTATTTATTTTTTTATATGAGAGACCGGCCTGCGAGCCGAGTCGAGATTATGACAGTTATTGCGGCCTGCGTGCCGGCTTTGTTGTATTATGAGATCACAGAGGCCCCTATGCAGGACACATTGTACATTTGAAACTTTGGATATATAGATATGATGATTTGACCCACATGTTGTGTTTAAAATGTTTTTAAGTGTTTTGTCGATGGTTTGTGATATAGAATGTATGATGAGTTTGATCCACATGGTTTATATATTGATGGTGTTGATGTCTTTTGTTGATGGGATGTATGTATATATATAGATGATGAGTTTAATTGACATGTTGTGTTATGAAATGTTGTATGTTTTGTCGTTGGTTTGTGAAATTGAATGTATGTAGCTTGTTGAGTTGGATCCAAATGGTGTATAGATTGATGGTTTTGGATATCATTTGTTGATGGCTTGTTTATTTTGGTAATATAGATAGATGATGTTGATGAAATTGAAATGAGATGTGGATTCGATGAAAAAGTATAGATAATGGTGTTGTTATGCAGGAAAGAGGGACGGCACCACAAAAATTAGGTAGAAAAGAAAGAAAAGAACTATGTTTAAAAAAGGTAGGTATATAACTGATATCGGTTAGATAACCGATGTCAGTAGATAATAGACCGATATCGGTTACCTAACCGATAGCGGTTATTCAAATATGAGCTTTTCTAAAAATAGAAAAGCTTGGGTGGCAACTTAAGTTCTTATTTTGAGAGCCATGCAAGAAGTTAAATACGCGATTACGACGCTTTTTGACGACTGGGACAGGTAATTGCATGAGTGAATTGAGTGATAAGGAGGAAAGAGACAGGGAAAGTGAATGTGAGCAGAAATTCAGAAAGCAGAAAGGCAAATTTGAAAAGGGTGGTGAACATGGCAGAACGAGGAGAAGCATCCAGCAGGCAGGGACGAGAAGGAAGACAAGTGCCATCTCAAGCTGTTGCAGCCCAAGAGGTAAACGCCATGGTTGTAATTTGATTCTTGCATGTTTTGTGAATAGGATGAGGGAGATTAAGTAGAGAAAGATGAGAAAGAAAAGGTGATAGGCAATGAATCGGGATAGGGTGAATGTAATGGGGTAGGTAGTCAGGGGTTTCAGGTATGTTTGTATGTACAGAGGAGGATAAACGATCAAAGTATTGTCATAGGTGGTGTTTTTAGGCAGGGTGCGTAAAGTTGATGTTGACCGATATCGGCTTAAGATAACCGGTATCGGTTCCATAACCGATACCGGTTATCTAAAACCGATGCCGGTTACTGTAGGAATTTCAAGAATGTGAGAAAAAACCCTTGGGAATCTGATTTATTGAATGGCTGTGTGTCGTTTTGATGTATGCAGGTGGAGGCAGGGTTCAGGATGAATGATACTATGCCAGCGCTGTTTTCACGAATCTGAGCGGATGTAACACTGGCTGAATGGACATTGATAAATCGTTTGGGGTTAAGTGGAATCCGCTATTATTCACGAATCGCACGTAACCATGCTATGTTACAGGCGTTGATTGAGAGATGGAATCCAGAAAGGAATACCTTTTATCTGCCAACAGGGGAGATGACAGTGACATTGGAAGATGTGTTCCGTATTTTGAGACTCCCAATTACAGGAAGACCAGTATATCAGGCATTGCCTAGCGTAGCACAGGGAGTGATAATAGTAGTATTTGGTCCATACGCACAAGATTTGACACAGTGAGGTTTGACATTCACGTATGGTATAATGTATGCAGCACACCCTGAGGAGACAAGGTTAGCAGTGATATTAATGATAGCGGTAGGGTATTATGTGTTACCGAGGGCGGATGGGGGAAGATTTCCAAAAGCATTGATGTGTGTTATTTGGGAAATGATAGAAAGGAACGTGACTTTTGCATGGGCACCTGCATATTTGGCGGAGCTATACAGGGGTTTATGGGCTTGTAGACAAAATCACAGGACGACACTGGATTGTTCATTTTTATTACATTGTTGGGCCTATGAGCACATTGTTTGTGTGCGACCAATAGGCTGACCCATCCAGTCAGGAGAGACCAGAGTGCAGAGGTTAGGATTCAGACGATGGGTCCAGACAGAACAAGAGGCAAGATCCCAGGCCGTGATGGGTGACATCGAGTATTATAGGCAGGTATGGGAGATGGTGACGATTGTGGATATCTGTTGGAGGCCTTACGGGAACTATATGGTAACAGAGAATATAGCTGAGGAGTTGAGGGGTGTAGAGCGATTGAGGTGGATTGCAAGACACAGGCCAGGGGAGTATGAGAGGATTCCTCTAGATCGTGTGCAGCGACAATTTGGATTTGTGCAGGATATACCCCTGGCTTATAGACCATATATGAGGATCGACGCCGAGGCAACATTCTCACCTCCTCGGCCAACACCTCCAGAAGGGCCAGAGGAGGTAGCAGCCGATCGCAGGGTGATGGATGTAGGAATGACAGAGGCCTATAGATTATGGTGGGTAACAGAGCTACGAGGGGTACGTGATCGTCCTGACATAGCTATGATTACAGCGGAGAGAGATCATCTGCAGAGATTAGTTCATCAGCTCCAAACGCAGGTGAATGAGACAAGAGGATTGTTAGCGGTTGCGGAGTCACGAGCGGAGGGACTAGAGGTGAGATACCTCCATGCGAGGGAGCGTATTCACATGTTACAGAGAGATTGGTAGATCAGTGGGTGGTACCAATAGCCGTGGTACCTTTGAGGACAGAGAGGCCCGGCGATAGAGGCGTCGAAGATCATGATCATCACCTGGTTCGGGATGAGGCATGAAGGTCTAAGTAAATTGTATCAAGGTATAAGAATAAATAAGGATGCCGACCTGCGTGTCGATGATAGAGAAGATGTATTTGTTTAACATCTAAATAAAACTGAATATGTATGTTGATTTGAATTATGATAATAATAAGAATGTTTGTGTTTGAACCTTTTTGTGTTTTGAAAAAGGATAAAGAGGAATGTGATTAAATAGAAATACACAAAAATATTTATATTTACCACACATGATAGGTTATGGTAGGGGATGGTCGAGCTAACCTTGGGAGACCCCATGTCTCCGAAGTGCTGCCTACATAGCCCATTACACAAAGCAAGGAGGGGCCTCAGACCGATGTAGTTCTCCCTTAGAACCAGGGAGAGGTGAATTCAGGCAATTTAGGTATGGTTAGGCAAGTTGTTGGTTGGTAAAAATATTGATATTGATATTGGTAGGGTAATGTTGTTTGGTGTTGGTAATGAATTGGTGATGTTGGAATAGGTATAAGTGAAGCAAAAGTTAGCCTACCCAAGTGGTAAGGAACCATGTCCTGATTAAGATCAACACATAATCCTAGATTCGAGTCAAAGAGGGAAAAGTTACTCTGTAGTTGAAAAGAGCTAAACAAACCACATATTAATGTAGGATGAGCTTGAATCCCCTAGGTACCATGCATAGACGAGAAGTCAATAGGTGAAAAGAGTTGTATGATCACAATATATCAGGTGTACGTCACGTCCCTTGAGTTGTGTTGTTTTAACAAATGGTGAGGTGAGGTGGATGGTATAGCTGAGGCATGGAGAACTTGTTATAAAGTGAGTGTTCTAACGAAAGAGAACCTAACCTTAATAGACAATTCCATGACTTCAAGTTCTTTTGAATGCGGCTTTTATTTTACTGAATATAGACTGATCGATGCGGGAAGTCTACAAGGGATATTGATTGTATTATTCTTGAGGTCTTCACGAAGCTGATCAATGCGAGAAGCTTCTGATAAAGGCTGACTGTGTATAGTTGTCCTTCAAGGGAGTAGTCTATTTATAGTAGCAGATGCAGTTTTAGTGCATAGCTGTCCTTCGGGGGAGCAGTCTATATATAATAGCAGCAATAGTTTGGCATATAGCTGTCCTTCGAGGGAGCAGTCTATATGTATTTTATAAATCCAGATGTCTGTTTGGCGAAGAGCATCGAGTTTGGTAGGAAGTTTGACTCAAGAAAATCTCATAAGAATGTGTTATTTTACTACTTTGAAGTCATGGACTAGACTAAAAAAAGGGGAAGGCATCGTTAAGGGGAGGTGAGAAGCAAACTATGTGAGCTTGATTTTATTTTGAGATGTAGGAAACAAAGTGTATGTGGTGGTAAGTGAGCTCAAGGGACGAGCGGTAGGTAGATAAGAAGTGATATAACACTAAATTCAACAGTAGAAAGGTCGAAGATGCAAGGCATTAAGGGGTTCAGGCTCAGGTTTACCATTAAGCGAAGCTAAACGATAAGTGCCTGATCCATAAGTATGAGTGATTATGTAAGGCCCAATCCAATTGGGAGCAAATTTTCCATGTTTGCTCTTTTCTAGTTTGGTTACATGTTGATTCTCTTTGAGGACAAGATCACCAACCTTAAAGGTACGCTCATGAAGTCGCTTATCATAAGCACGCTTGATGCGTTTTTGATAGATTTGAAGGTGATCAAGAGCTGTAAGACGACGCTCGTCAAGAAGCTCCAATTGGGCTAACCGCTCTTGGTGGAAATCATCGTTGGTAAGAATATCCTGAAGAGATATTCTGAGGGAGGGTATTTGTATTTCGAGAGGCAAGACAGCCTCGGTACCATATACCAAAGAAAAAGGTGTGGCATTAGTGGAGGTATGAATGCTAGTACGATAAGCCCAAAGGGAAAAGGGGATGTGATCATGCCAATTTCTTCCAGACTCATTGACAACTTTTATAAGAATTTTGGTTAGGGTTTTATTAGAAGATTCAACTTGTCCATTTGCTTGTGGATAGTAGGGTGATGAGAAACTAAGTTTGATACCAAAGTTGTCACAAAGGTCTTGCAACAACTTATTTTTGAAAGATTTTCCATTATCTGTTATCAGGCGATGAGGAACACCAAAACGACAGATAATGTGGTGGTTAATGAACTCTACAATTTTTTCTTTTTTAGTTGAAATGAGCGGAATAGCCTCCACCCATTTTGTGTAATATTCGGTTGCTGTGATTATCCATCGGTGACGTTGCGAAGAAGGTGGATGAATCTCACCAATAAGGTCTAAACCCCATTGTGAGAAAGGCCAAAGATCTCGTGCGACCTGTAGCGGATGGCTAGGAGTATGTTGAAGGTTGGCATGTTTTTGACACATAACACAACGCTTAACATATTCGTAGCAGTCGTTATTGAGAGTAGGCCAATAATAACCTAGGCGAAGGATTCATTTGGCCACGGCAAGGCCGCTAAAATGTCCACCACAAATACCGTCATGGACCTGTTGGATGGTATAGGTGACTTCCGGGCCGGTTAGACATCGAAGGAGGATGCCATCAAAGCCACGTTTATAAAGGAGTCCCCCCACAACGACATAACAAGAAACACGTTTAAGAAAAGCACGTTTTCCGGTACTTGTAAGGTCAGATGGGAGAACGGAGGTTGTAAGGTAGTCGTGAAATTGGTGATACCAGGTATCCTGTGAATTAGCAGTCACATTATTTATCATACAAACAACCGGGGCTGAGTAAGATGGGGCAAAGAGTTGTTGGACCAAGACAAAAATGTCAGAGTCAGTTGATGAAGCTGGAATTTGCGAGGCTAAGCAAGCCATAGTATCCGCAAATTTGTTAGTGGAGCGGGGAATGGTTTGGATAGAATAATGAGTAAATAAGGTTAGAAGAGAATCCACGTAATGTTTGTACTTTTGAAGTTCCTCATTTTTGCATTGGTAGATGCCCATAACTTGATTGACTACCAATTGAGAGTCACCGAAAATATTGATAGATTTGACACCTAAGTGTAACGCAACCTGGAGACCCAAAACAAGGGCCTCGTATTCCGCTATGTTATTAGTGCAGGGGAAATCGAGTCGGAATGAAAGAGGCATAGGCTCAGCGTTGAGAGGAATGAGAACAACGCCGGCTCCTCCGCCGCGCTGGCATTTGGATCCATCGAAGAAGAGGGTCATTGGATACAACTCCTCCCTGAGGGAAAGAGTGGCGATGAGTTCGTCAGGGAAATTAAAATTAGTAAATTGTTCCCCAGGTAAAGGGGCTTCCGCAAGTTGGTCTGCGATGGTTTGTCCTTTGATTGATTTCTGGTGGACAAACTCAAGGTCGAGGTCGACGAGGAGCATAAGCCATCGGGCGATGCATTGGTTTAGATGAGGTTTGGCATACATATAATGGATGGGGTCCGTGTTGGTGATGACGAAAGTTTTGTGATTCAGGAGGTAGTGTCGGAGTTTGGTGGCCACGAATGATAGGGCTAGGCACAACTTTTCTACATGTGTATACCTAGTCTCATAGTCTACCAAAGTACGACTTATATAATAAACTGCTTGTTCTCGATTCTCGGAGTCACGATGTGCAAGCATGGCCCCTACAGCGTGGTCGGTGGCGGAAAGGTAAAGGTAGAAGGGGCGATCGTCCTGAGGTGGGATAAGCACGGGTGGCTGCAAGAGATAAGCTTTGAGAGCTTCAAAGGCTTGGTGGCACTCTTCACTCCATTGAAAGTCAATGTCCTTTTTAAGGAGGTGATGAAAAGGTTGACATCGATCCGAGAGTTGAGAGATGAAACGCCGGATAGATTGGAGCTTACCTTGTAAACTACGCAATTGTTTGAGGTTAGTAGGTGGGGGCATTTCTAGGATAGCTTTGACTTTAGATGGATCGACCTCAATGCCACGCAAAGAGACGATAAAACCAAGAAGTTTTCCTGAAAGGACACCAAAGACACATTTCTTTGGTTGAAGACGGACAGAATATTGTAACAGGCGATCAAAAATAATGGTTAAAACATCGAGATGTTCACTGCGATGTTTAGATTTGCCAAGAAGATCATCGACGTAATCCTCAAGGATAGTGTGCATAATGTCATGAAAAATGTAGGTCATAGCCCGCTGATAGGTTGCACCAGCATTCTTAAGGCCAAATGGCATTACACGATAACAGAAGGTTCCCCAAGGAGTTATGAAGGTAGTTTTATGTTGATCGGCAGGGGCAACCAAAATTTGGTTATATCCTGAAAAGCCATCCATGAGAGAGAGCATCTCATGGCCTGCAGTGAGATCAACAAGTTGGTCAATACTAGGTAGGGGGAAGTCATCCTTAGGGCAAGCGAGGTTAAGATCTTAGAAATCCGTGCATATCCGAAGTCCCCCCGTTGCTTTAGTGACAGGTACGATGTTAGAAATCCATTGAGGATAGTCAATAGGCAGGATGAAGGAAACAGAAAGGAGTCGTTGAAGCTCTTCTTTGACCAAGAGGGCAATGTGTGGATGCATTTTTCTCAGTTTCTGTTTAATTGGCTTGGAATCGGGTTTCAGGGTAATGTTATGGACAGCAATGTCAGGATCAATTCCTGGCATGTCAGCGTAGGACCAAGCGAAAGCTTGGTTGCGAGCACGGAGAAAGGTAGTAAAGGTGACTTGTTCTGATGCGTTAAGGGATTGTCCGATCTTCACAATGTGAGGATCTTCCTCTGTGTGGATGTTGATTTCTATAGTCGACTCATTCAACATGGTTTGAGTTTCAGACGGTAAGGCGCGTTGAATATAGGAGTCGTCCGCCCCAAGGTAAGTGAGGATGGAGTCGTCATCCTGGCACTCAACAACATTAATCGAAGGCGAATCCTCTTCGATCATGTCTGGATACAGAAGGGGAAGAGAAGATGGGTCCTCATTATCACGTTGATAAGTGAGAGGACCTATGAAGATAGCATTTATGAAAAAAAAAAGTTAGGAGGGATAGATTCAGGGTCTATCGACTCTGTGGGTGATGATGGCAAAATGGGTGATGATGGCTTGGTAGGGGTGACGTCGTCATCCTCCAGGAGACAACTGACACGAGGTTCCTTCGGTGTAAGTGTTCCAGGAAATCCGAGACCACTACGATCATTGTGCTTGCGTGTAGTTACGGGGATGATTGTATGTCGGCCTTGTTTATAAAGACCAAAACCAAAGCCTTTCCAAGCACAGCGAGTCAAGAAGGTAAGGGCGAAATGACGATTTGTTCAGGTATTGAAAATCGGATTGGAAAGGAACCACACCAAGAGGAGGTTCAGGGGTTACGGAAGGTGCGTCGACACCCCCATATGTTAGGTTGGTGCGGCAATGAGGTGGTCCGTAGGGGATTACTTCCCCCACATGACGGTCATAGGTAGGATGTGCATGTACCTGTCCATACTCCTGTGGGGTATGGAAAGAACTAACGTTATATAGGTGATACTCCCCCAGCGTAAGGCGCTGAAAAACATCTACTAAGGGGTCTGCGGTTGGGATGTTAGCTGTGGGAAGGGAAGTGGTTTTTACGATGGTGGTTTCATGGGTTGAAGGTGTAGGTGCTGTTGAAATGAATGGTAGAGGTGTGGTTGAAGTAGATGGTTGGGTTGGATGAATGGGTGTCTTGATTGGCACAAGCACATCATTAGGGCGATATAACATATTGCAGGTTTTGAAGGGGGGAGGATCAGCTTTTACGGTGTAGGACTTCCCCTCGTACTCAAATTTTATGCATCTATGTAAGGTTGAGGGAACACATCCCATAGCCCGGATCCAAGGGCGGCCTAACAACATATTGTATTGGAACTCTCCCTCAAGGACATAGAAGAGTTCGGGTAAAGTACGTGGTCCTACACGAATGTTAAGGATCACGGTGCCTAAGGTAGAGGTAATAGCATCATTGAATGACCGCAACATGATGGGGTTGGCACACATGTAGCTAGAAGGGATATTCATTTGTTGGAAGGCTTTTGAAGAGATGATGTTTAGACTAGCGCCCCCGTCGATCATGACACGACGTACCTAAATATCCCAGACGTAAGCTGAGATGAAAAGAGCAGGGTCAGGATCTTCTGTACCAAAGTCAACAATTTCGTCTTCGGAGAAACTGACAGCAGCAGCTTGTTGTACAGAGACAGAAGTGGTTGGGGCGGTAGATTGTTTAGTGAGGGAAGCAACGTGATTGGGTGTTAGAATGGAGGTAACAGGTAGGGTTTCATTAGGTAAGACCTCAATCCCTTGAAGGATTTCAATGAGAGCTTGTCGATGAGATTCAGAAGTCTGAATGAGATCATATAGTGTCATTTTTACAGGTGATTGGTGAAGCTGTTTGATCATGGCTCGGTGGGCAACTCCATTAGAGACGGGGTAAGCGGGTCCACGAATAACCACTTTAGGTGGTGGTGCGATCGGGATGGTGGACGGAGAAAGAGAAGATGCAGGTGTGGTTTCTTTCGCTTTCTCGTTGTTTTTCTACCCTCGAGTAGCAACACTAATCATATTGATCTCGTGAATACGAGAGGAGGAAGACAGTAGGGATAGGTCATGGGCTTCGATAGGTGGGGTTGTAATAACGACAGATATTGGTGAGGCGGGGACAGGTGGTATAGGAGAGGGAATTGAAGCCAAAGGTCTCTCCCTTCGTAAGTTGTCTTTCTTAACCTTTCTATCTGAGAGAGGTGACTGACGAAGGATGGATTTTAAGGCTTTGCATCCCTCCACATCGTGTCCTGGTGTGCGGTGGTAAGCACAGATTTTAGACTCATCATAACCTATAGGTCGAGGTTTAGACGGGTCATAGGGTCTAAGTGGGGGTAGGGAAATGGTCGTATTCTCCACCAACATAGCAAGGATTTTAGCGTAAGATCCTTTGAGTGGGTCAAAATCGGAGGAGGATGAGGGTATTGATTGAGCGGGTTTCGGTAATGTTTGGGCATGGTTGGTTCGTACGGGTGGTGGTTTAGCCAAGGGGTGTTGACACGTGGTTTTAACTAAACGTGGTTTCTTTGTCGCAGGAGCTACGTTTAGCCGGTTAGATGATGAGGCTCCAGATAACGTGGTATCCGGAAACAACGGCGGCAAAAGAGGAGTGACGGCAAACAAGTCCTTTGATGATGAAATTTGTTTAGGGTTGATGGGTGGATAGGATATGTGGGATGACAGTGTTGATATACCCTTAGATCTCTGTATGTGTGCAGAAGGTGTAGGTGGTTTTAAAGAAAACACAGGAGGTATGATATATTGATGCAAGGTGGAGGGATGAGGTCCCAATATGGAAGGTAGGTGTGACGATGATGGTTTTAATTGTGATAGAGGCACGGATTGAGTTTGTCTCCTAAGTGGAGGGGCGGCTTTATTTTTAGATAAATCTAGTCGCTTAGGCGGGTGTGTTAGACTGGGTATTGGTGCGGTCCCAAGTGTAGGGGAAGATTTGGTTAGGCTAATAGAGGTGGATGAGATACTTGGTAGAGATGCGGGGGATGGAGATGAGGACATAGGCATTTTGAGTTTCTGTAAACACTTCGGGTATATGGTAGAGGTGTCTGGATCGGTCATCTGCATTTGAGTAGAATAGGGGGTACTCAAACGTTCCCATAGGACTCGTCTATCTTCTGGAGAATGACAGTCTTCAGGTGTGAATTGGAACTCTTGTATGGAAGAAAGGTGGGTTGTGATTCCGGTCCACTGTGGGTGTGATATAGAAGGTAGATGAGGCACTGTATCAATAGGTGTTAAGAGGTCAACCGGTCGCTGAAAAGATTTAGGCGATGAAGAACTAATAGGTAGGAGGGCATGTTTGAGAGGATCCGTCATGGTTAAATAATTTGGTGATGTCGGTGCAAGAGGTTTCTCATCTAAGGATGACAAAAGGAGTGGCGAGCCTTCCTCTTGTGCAGCAAGAGTGGTAGAAGAAGACGTTTGGGAAATAGATAAGTTAGATAACATCCGTTCGCAGTCTTGTAGGGATGTGGTGTAAGAAGACTCATCTATGAGAAGAGAACTCTGGGCGGTTAACTCCTGTATGGGTAAAGGAATGATTTCACCTTGTCTTGATGGTGGTGAAGGAGGTTCGGGCCCCTGTGTCAGTGAAGAGTCTTGATTCAAAATTTTCTCGATAGAGGCTTTTGGCTGGGAGTCGAAGACTGCATGGATCTCATGAACACTCTCCTCGGCTAAGATATCCTGGTTTATGTTACTGTTAGAAGAGTGATTCGGGAATGGTTTGTTGAAGATTTTCAAATTTTGGTTGGCAGGGGCATTAGGATTATCGAGGGTTATATCCCCTGCATCAACCATTTCCTGCACTATGTTTTTCAACATCTTGCAGTTTTCATGACTATGTCCTTTTACGCGGTGAAAGTTACAGAAGTCATTTTCTTTGTACCAAGAAGGTATAGCGCGGGTGGAGTCAAACCCGGAGTGAGGTTTAACAGGAGGCAAGGTGATAGCTCCGGCTTTGAGCAATTTTTCCAAGATGACACCATAAGTTTCTCCCAAGGGAGTGTAATTGATGGGCTCGGCTTTATATTTATAGGTGGTTTTTGGTGGGGTATTAGACGGTGCTTGAGATTTGACCATCACCGCGTGGACAGCTCCTTTTGATTTTGAAGAAGTGGATGTGTGAGAAGTGGTGGTGTTTGGTTTATTGGTGGAATCTGGAGTTCAGAAATTGGGGTTTTTGTTGCGCAACCGCAATTTCTCTTCTTCTAAGGCTCGAATTTCTAGTTTCCGAGCCATGGTAAAGGCCTCGTCAAATGTGCGGAAAGTTTGAATTTGAAGGGTAGGAGAGATGTGCTTAGCGCATGCCCGCGTAAAAAGTTTGATAAGTTCGGCCTGAGGCAAGGCATATGTAAGTTGATTGATAAGGCCCCGCCATCGTCCAATGAAATCTGCGATAGATTCGTCTTCAAATTGTCAGATGGCATAGAGGTCGGTGATAGATACTTTCTTGGCAATGTTAATGGAGAAATGATCCAAGAAAGATTGGGCTAGTTGGTTAAAAGAGAAGATTGAGTGCTGGGTTAAAGCACTGTACCACTCCAAGGCGGGTCCTGATAAGGACATGGGAAAGGTGCGGAGTAGCAAGGCATCATCATGAGCAATCAAATAACAAGCATGTCTAAAAGATCGCAAGTGTTGTTGAGGATCCTCTTTACTATTAAAACGAGTAAATTTCGGCAATTCCCATTGAGGAGGATATGAATGAAGGGGGACAGAAGGGTGAATAGGCTCCTGACAAACTTGCTCGTATGTCAAGGCGCTACGACTTCCTGAAACAGAAGCCTCCAGATTTTGCATTTTGTCCATCATTTGTTTGATGAAATCCATGGTTGGATGAGATGATGGTGCGGCTGTGGTAAACGGAGGCAAATTGGGCCAAGGGCCTCCGCTAGACAATGGTGGGGTTAAGTGTTGATAAGGTATGGAGGATGAATATGTTGAGGCGACCGAATAGGGATGTCCTATATAAGATGTTGAGGTCACTGGATACGTGTATGGGAATGAAAAGGTAGGCGGAGCTTGAGAAGGAAAGCTCGTGTGGATAGGTGGCAGAGAGCAAGTCATGAACGGAACAGTCTGCAAGGGAGATGAGGTAGGAGCAGTCGGCGGTAATGATATGTGGGGTCCAAGATTAACCAAAGGAAAGCCAATCTGTGTCGTATGAACCTCTGAAGCAGTCGGATTGGGAGACGGGGCTAAAGATGCAGAAAGCAAGGCAGTGTTATCAGGCGGAGTGGGAGCTAAATGAGCAGCTATACTAATAGGCATGCCAACAAGGAGTTGACCATCGGGTGTACGGTCAGGGGCATGAGACAAATAGTATTGTACGGTGCTAGGATTAGCATCCAGAAATTTGGCAAATTCCTTATCTCCTACAGGAATTTTGGGGATCTCACTGGTGTCCGTAGGGTTCCCTATAGAATGTGAAGGGGGTGATTCAGGAAAAGGCACAGAACAGGCATGTGAAACCATGGCGGCGGCTTGCTTCCGAGTGATAACAACCATGGACAAGAGTACACAGTAGGGCTTCAATCTATCAGGAATAGAAACAGCCTCATAATGGTGAAATTGGTAGGTTGCTGGTTTGTCAGGAACTGTAAAAGATAGTAACCGATATCGGTCTAATAACCGATGTCGGTCAAACTATAGCTGACGTCGGTCAGTTAACCGATGTCGGTGTAATAAGACTGGTATAAGAAAATATAAGAAGCTGCTGATTTGATTTTTAACAATGCTTAGTACATTTATCAAATTGTTCTGAGGTGATGACAGAAGACAGTGTATAACAGAGAAAACAGAACTGAAAACAAGCAAGATGCACACGCAAATCCAGAGACTAACCCTAGGGTTAATTTAAATTATCGTGGGCTTATGCCTTTAGACGTAGAATGATGTCAGAATCCTAAAAGAAGACTTAGAGGAAATGTCAAGTTTGTTTTGGCTTATAAGGTTACCTCAATCGGGCGGAGGAATACCGCGGAAAAAAGGGGGGATGTTTGAGCTGTTGTGTTAATTGTGAAGTGATTCGGTATGTGTTGTGCAGTGAAAGTAAGATTAATTTCTTGTCAATACCATGGATATCACCCCCACGTGTACGACCTGTTACTTAATCTATGTTCACTAGAATTGAAAACAACAAGCAAGAATGTGATGCACGTGTTTTAAACCCAAATCGAAAATGATATTCGATGAAGCAAATAAGATGACTTTCACTAATGCAAAGACTAGTAAAAGCAAGACAAGTTCTTTTACCAAAATAACAAAATACCTTGTGAATATCTTTAGAAGAAGAAAAGCAAGTATGCTCCCTATATGAAAGCAAGCAAGAAAGAAAGAAACCCGAAATGGGTCCCACCGGGCGTGCCAAAATGTTTCGCGCGGAATGTTTCAACTTTTGGGAATAGAGTTGCTTCTATCCTTTCATTCCTTTTAGAAACAGATAAGGGTTAGGGCTAGGAGGAATACCTGTTGAATGTCGAGATGGTGTGCGCGTACCGTAGAGAGAGATCAGGTTGATTGCGAAGAACTCCTTTTTGTCTTGGAAGGACTACCTGCAAATAAGAATACAAGACCACAAGATTTTAATTAGACAATAAATGAGGGAACTGCCTTGGGCCCAGGAAATATAAAACTTCCTTTCGAAGGTGGTCAGTTCCCCTGCTAATATGAATTAACACAAAAGATTGTAAAATAACAATTTAATTGCCTCGTTGAAACAAGTAGGGGGAAAGGCTGGTTTTTGGTTTTGAGTCAAGGTAACCGATACCGGTTGCTGCTAACCGATATCGGTAGGTTCTATGTTTTAGGGGCTTTTGGTGAGGGTCAGTTGTAGGGTGGTTGTGTTGTTTGTAAGGCTAGTAAATGAGTGGGATTAGGTAACGGGGTGATGAGAGGGTAGAAGAATGATAGTTAGATGTAATGTGTTGCTGGGTAGTAGATCTGGGAATAGATTTATGACGGCTGTGATTCAAAAGTCTAAGAAATGTTATCAAAGAGAACATACAAGATTCTACTTACTGTTTATTGACGAGAATGCAGGTCCAAGAACTGTGATGACAAAGGCAGAACTCAGATAGGACGTCCTGACGATCAGAAGATGAGATGTCTTCCCTCACGATGATCAGCTGAGTGTCACAGGGCTCTGGTTGTGCAGTTGCAGTCTTGGGCTTGATGTCCTTCTCTGCAAACTCTTCTTGTTTCTTCACTTATCTATGCTTTGCCAAGTAAAATCTGGATTCTCTCGATCGCTTCTGATGATCTCGATTGATCAAAAATCCTTCCACCTTTGTTTCTGGTTAGGGGAGCTCATTTACAGGGAACCGATGGCGGTTAGGTAACCGACGGCGGTCGAGTAGGAACCGCTATCGGTCAGGTCAAAGTGGGCTATTTTTAGTAAAATAGCCAACTTTCCCTCCTTTTCTCCTGAGGGATTAGTTGCGGGCTTGGTCAAGTAACTACAAGGTCGGTTTTGGGTGCGAGTAAGGGGTCATTAGTCATGGGTGTGGATGTAGACTAAGTTATAGGTCTTAATTAGGTTAGTTTAGGGTTAGGACTTGGTCATGATGAGGTGGCAAGATGAGGTGGCAGGTAAGGCGATGTGGATTTATTAATTATAAGGTAATTAATAAATAATTGTGTAAGGTTTAGGTGATGAGGTTAGGTTGCGAAATGAGATGCGGGTCACAGGGGGTCGTAAGAGACTAGACATGTGTCATCATTTGTTTACTCACTGGGGTTGCGCTTCCAATTCTTCCCTTTGCGCATTTTGCAATTTTGGAAAAATTGCCTAAATTCCCCTGCGCTCCCCGATTTCACCACTGGCAGGACACGTGTCATCCTCTGGTTGGCCCACGGGCCTTCGCAAATTTCCTTCATCCTCCTCCGCGAGCCTGTGGACCAATTTTTCCCTTTGCACCTCAGCCAATTCATTGGTGAATTGTCCAACCTACCTCCACCGGCCTAGCCTCTGCCACTAGGTGGCATCATTTCATTAGCTGAGGGCCTGTCAAGGGAAATTTTCCACAAAAAACTCCGCCGAGCCATAACTTGAAATTTACAAGGAGTTAGGAGGAAAATTTTACCTTTCTGGAAAGGGGAAGAAAAATCCTATCTGATGGAGCCATTTCCAGAAACCCTTGAGTACTTGAAATGTGTGAAAATTTAATTTGAAGCACAAGGAATGGAAGAATGAAGGCAAGTTAGCCAAAATAAGCAGGGGCTCATTTTAGATAATAATTTGGCGACTCTCAAGGATCATCTGCCTACTAGATGAATGATCAGTGGCCTTTGAAGCATCCATTGGGCATGGAGTTAAGCCTAATAAACTGATTCTGATATGAACTATGAAAATCTGACATCTGAGCCACTTGGAAACCCATTGAAACTTAGAGTTGATCTTCACCAAAACCCACTGAAATGGATTGTGCAAGAGCAACCAAAACAGCACCAAACAACTATGTACAAAACTAAAAATCATACATGCTCCAAATGGAACATGTAGAGTGTGCACAAGCACTTCTTCTATTGAAATAAAACCTACCTACTCTACTCTAACTAGAAGAAAAGGTGGGCTAAACAAACCCTACAACTGGTTGTGCAAAATAGCTTCCTTTCTTCAAAATTGGGTGCCATGTAAATGATTTGGAGCTGAGTATGGTTGCTTGAATGAGTGGAAAATCAACAAGAATTTGGTCTTATACCCAAATTAGTAAGGTGTCATCTGAAAGCAAATTGAATACCTCTTTTAGTTGCTCTACATTTAGATTGAAGAGGTATGACAGCTGATCCTTGGTACTTTGTAGCTCATTCTCATGCTTAGAAGCAAGCATGACTAGTTATGACTTCTCTTTTGGCTCCAATGAAGCCAAATACCTTATTGGGAAAGGTCTGATCCATTTGATATGCCCATAGATCTGATTTTCAACTCCAAAAATGGAGTCTTTTTGTAGACCTTCTTGAATGGATGGTGTGGAAGAAATGATGGAACTCTTCTGTTGTTTTCCTTCCTCTAATGAAGAACATGCAAGATTTAAATCTTCCAATCTTGATTCCAAAGAGTTGCTATAAGATGCAGGCTATTATAAATGAAAGTTCTCCTCCATGACAACAGGCTCAAGTTTTTGGAATGTGGATGATGAAGGAGAAAATGGTGTGATTTCAACCAGTTCCTCTTCATCAAAACAGTCCTCCAAATCTGATAGATAAACTACCTCATTGATGTCCTACTGTAAATGTTCAACCTCTCCCATGATGTTGTCTTGATCTGTAACTTGATCACCGTGGTTTCTTTCATCCTCTAACATTGATTTTGAGAGATAAAACTCTTCTTCAGCACTAGAACTCGAGAGAGATGAAGTAGAAAGAAGAACTGAAGGTTCTTCTATAGCCTGCTTTGTGCTCAAAGCTTTTAGATCTACACTTTTCTCCTCCATAGCTAGAATTTTCTCCTCTTCTTTTAGATTTGGAGCAGTTTATCCTTCCTCTGTTGCTTGAAGAAAATTTTTCTCTTGATTGAACTCTTCCTCTAGCATGAAGTTTGTTAAGTCAAACTCTTCAATCTACTACTCTAGAGGACAAGTTGGGGTTATAAGATTTCTTTTAGAGATTTCCTCTTCCATGGCTGATTATGTAACTTGAATTGGATCAACATCTTCTTCAAGTAGAGTGCCAGCATGGACACTACATTCTGAGAAAATTGATTGTCGATCTACCTCTTCTTTTTGCTCTTCTTCTACGGCAACAAAATCAGTCCTAACCACCACATTTTCTTCAACCTTTACTTCCTCTGTAGGCTTCACCAGCAAAGTAATTTTCTCAATCCCATATCTAAGAGCCAAACTTACTAAGCTCTTAATCATTCCTTCTTTGCTTGGTTCTTCCTCTTGCTATCCTTCATGACTGTTTTTTGCAATTTCTTCTTCCCAACATGGATTTGGGAATGCAAGAGGAGGGGTGGGTTGTGACTCAACCATTTTTTCATTTGTTTGTGGTGGTGGAAGAGATAAAACTTCTTATTTCCTTGGAGTGGAAGGTATTTCTTTTTGCTCTTGTGGAGGGGATTTATATTTGGAAGGGAAAAGGACAAAAGAATTGAGATGAGGTTGAAGACTAGGAGATGGAGAAATGGGATCAACATTTGGGGCAGCATATGGGAAACTTGAAGCTTGACACTGTTGAAATGATATATATTGAGAAAGAGGAAAAGAAAGAGTATGAGATGGTGTGCTTACCCGTTGACAAGGTTGTTGAATACTCCTCTCATACACATCTATTCCCTCAATCTACTTTACAAGTAATGGTAGCGTTGCAATCATGAAGTCAAGCTTCTCTCGAGGGTTGTAATGCCTTGGAAAAGGTCCCACCCATGGACAAGGTGCTCCACAACCGATTTCAAATGCTTTCATTTTTTCTTGAGCCCTAGATTGCACCATGTCGATATCCATTTTTTGGATTTTCTCTAACAAATCAGCATCTTGCATTTGATTGTCTTCATTGTATGCATAACCCTACTCTTGGAAAGAACCATAGCCAAACTGATTTTGGCACTACTGCTCATATGGGTATGCATGTTGATCTTGAATCTTCTCAAAATGCTGATTTGAAGGAGTTGAAAAGCATGTTGGAGGTGGATTTGGATGGCACTGTTGTTGTAAATGTGAATTCCATGATGGAAATGAAGTCGTGATTGCACAACTTCATGGGATGAAATAATATGGAAGAGATGGAAGGAAGAATGGATGAAAAATGAATGAAAAGGAAGGTCTACAACTTCAGAGATGGGTTTTTTACCATATGGAGTCACCAAATGTGTTTACAATTACCTCCAAAGATAGAAATCTTCATAGGAACACACCAATCTGCAAAATATGAAGTGGAAGACCTCTAAGATCCCACTGGGCATGCCAAAACTATTAGTGTAAATCTACAACACCCCCTAAATGACCTTCAGATCTGCAGTCCAGAATTGGGTCATTTAGTGTGATTGCACAACATTGAGTTTTCTCCAAGGTGTGGGGCCTTGCAAGGTGAGAAAACTCTCCAGATTGAAGCTGGTTCTTACTCCTCTATTTAGGTGTATGCATGTAATTTTACAGAGTTTCTAGTTCAAAATTCCTACTCTAAAACTACCAAGGAGATGGGGTTGAGAGAAACATGGAAATGGAAACAAAACTAAGCAAAAAGAGAGAGATGATACACCAAAGGAGTGTTAAACTCCTTGCTTTGCAAAAATAGACACAAATCATGAATATTGCAGAAACAAAACATGCACAAATTACTAGAATGTAATGAAGGATCAGAAGACAATAATAATTGCATGAGAGGATTGAAAATTGATCACAAAACATACATTATCATGCCCAGATTTGATACAATACATTGCAATAGCAAAGAGGCAAAAAAAATGTGTTACAATCTCCATGGGAGGTCTGAAACTCCTTCAAATCCACCTTCTAAGGGGAAAATAAGAGCTTGCAGAAGCAAGAACATCCAACCTTTTACAAATGAGCCAAATCTGGCTTTTAATGGCCAAGTAGAAGAAGAGAAAGCAAAAAACGTGGGAAAAATGATTATGAGTTCAACTACCAATAAAATCCCTTCAATTTCACCTACAAGGTGATGGGCTTCATGGAAAAACCCATAAGCCAAAGTACATTGCTCTACAGATCCAAAAAATGACCCATACTTCATTAAATTTGGTGGTTGAATGTCATTTCTATATTTTTTGCATGCCAAAGATGTTTTCTCATTTTTCTCCCATATATCTCCATCAAAATTCAAAATTGAACCCTGCATCATGTAGAGAATTTTACCATCTTTCCAAAGATATAAAGAACATAAAAATTTGAGCTCTTAATCAAAAGATATGGCCCTCTGAAGATTTAGGGAAAAAATGGTGAAAACAGGGCAAAAAATGGGTTCGTGGGCCGAAATTTGAAATTTTTCCCCTTTTTTGAATTTGGGAAGATTTCCAAAAAAACCCCTTCCCTGCCGCTCCACTGCCATGTGGCACCTTTCCATTAGCTGATGGAACACAAGCTGGAGGTCTGTCTTTTTCCTTTGATTTTTGCATTGGGAAAATTTTCCCCAAAAAACCCCGCTCTCCGCTGCCACATGTCACCTCCTAGTTGCTTGGCGGGGGCGCACTTCTATTTTTCACCCTGACGCCTTTTAACAACTTTGGTAAATTTTTCCAAATCCTTCCATGCCTCTAACCCCCTACCGCTAGCTAGACAGGTGTCGTCATTTGCTTACTCAGCGGGGTTGCGCTTCCAATTCTTCCCTTTGCGCATTTTGCAATTTTGGCAAAATTTCCAAAATTCCCCCGCGCTCCCCCATTCCACCGCTGGCAACACACATGTCATCCTCTGGTTGGCCCGCAGGCCTTCACAAATTTCCTTCATCCTCCTCCATGGGCCTGCAAGCCAATTTTTCCCTTTGCGCTTCTACCAATTCCTTGGCAAATTTTCCAACCCACCTTCACCGCTACATGGCATCATTTCATAGGTCGGGGGCCTGTCAAGGGAAATTTTAAACAAAAAACTCCACCAAGCCATAACTTGAAATTTACAAGGAGTTAGGAGGAAAATTTTACCTTTCTGGAAAGGGGAAGAAAAATCCTATCTGATGGAGCCGTTTCTCTAAACCCTTGAGTACTTGAAATGTGTGAAAATTTAATTTGAAGCAAGAGGAAGGGAAGAATGAAGGCAAGTTAGCCAAAATAAGTAGGGGGCTCATTTTGGATAACAAGCACCTTGTTCATGGGAAGGCCCTATTCCTAGACATTATAGCCTATAGGAGAAGCTTGAATTATTAGAAGAAGTGTTACCCCCACTTGTGTAGTGGATCGAGGGTTTTGAAACATATGAGTGAAGTGCGAGACAACCTTGTCAATGGGTAGATCAATCACCGACTCTTTGTTTTTTTTCCCCTTCCCAAGCTCTACCATGTCATACCACTTCAAATAAAGATTTCCCTTCTCTGTCTCCTAGCCTTCCATCCCACCTCATTTATTTTTCCCCTTTTCCTTCCAAACAGTACCCCTCCATGCAAACAAGAGGTGACTCCAAATCCAAAAGAAGAGGATCACGTGGGGATGATTAAAATAAATCTAGAGGATTCGAATCATGATTCAGATGCACAAGAGATTACAGATATCTCCCCTATCCATTCTCTCCAGAAATCTAATTTTTTGGAGGAGTTTGGTCCCTCAAGCTTCATGTTTGAAAATGAAGCTATACATGATGAAAAATTTGCAAACTCAAAGACCATTATGTAAAAGGGAGAAACCTTGGCGCAGCACAACGAAGATGAGCTTGATTACTTATCTAACTTGGAGGAATGTCTCAATGAAGAAGAGCCCACAGGAATCACAACCTTTGCAGCTTCATCATTAATTCTCCAACAACAAGATCCTACTACTCACAACTATCCCCCTAAATTGAATTCAGAAGCTTTTAATGAAGATAAAATCATTGAAGGATTTTTGCTTTCAATCAAAAATTCTAGATTCACCTATGAAGTTGCTAAAGTGGAGGAGGAAAAGGAAGATAAGGATGACACCACTCTTATACCAGTCATCAAGACAGAAGATCAATTTTTTTCAGAAGCACAAGAAAATCCAAATCAATATGAAAACATCTCCATCCAAGAAAGTCTGCAGAAAGGCCTCATCCCCGAGGTCAAAATACAAAGTGACGGGCAAGCACAGCAAATCCCAAAACCCCACCCCATCAATATTTTTGCCTCACTATATCTAAAGAAGAAGCTAAAAATATTCATGCTTACTTCAAAGCATGAGGATAATCTTCAAATCCCCCAAGGTCACCCATAACACCTCCAACCAAATGATAAGCATCTCAAGGAGATATTCTTTTTGTTTGTTGATACAATGGTTAGAAGAGTGGGAGGTAATTTTTCACTCTTATCACAGGCCATATTTATTGTTAAATTAATCACATGGTAGTGCTTTATATGGAAGGGAAGCTATTTCTCTCTTCTTGTTTCATGTTTTGTTTAGATTTTTTCTATCCTGGTTAGTGTAGGAGTAGGAGTAGATTTCTTTCCAATAGAAAAAGTGCTTTCACACACTTTGCATGTCTTACTTAAGGCATGTATGATTTAATCTTTGTATATAGCTTTATTCATATTGCTCTGGAGGTAAAAAGCACTCAACCCCTCAGTATTTATAGTAAGGAGATCCTCAGTTGCCTATGATAGTTACAAACTTCGAAACAAATGTAGAGTAACTAAAATTGGCTAAGGAGGCAATCTTGTTGACTCTCTCCAAAATGAATCGCAGCAAGCCTCTACCCCCCTATAAAGATCAAGTGTCAAACCCGAAAAAAAATCCACTCCATATTTTTGCCTCAAAGCTTATTATGTGAGGAGTTCAATTAACTATCAAAAACAATTTTCTACTCTCACAAAAAATTAGAGTCTCCTTATGAGAGTTGAAAGGCGTAAAGGATCAACTAGCAGTTATAGAAGCAAGCAATGGCATTTCAGGAACTTCGGTACCAGGTTCAAATCAAATCATGATACAAAATCCATACTCGAATGAATAGATGCAGACAATGGGTTCATCCCAATTAGCAGGATAATGGACCCTCATGAGTCGCCATAATTGTTGTTAAATTTCCTCCACCGCCCACTGAAATTAAATAACAAGTAAATTCTCGTTGGTTAGTCGGGATAGTTTTGAGAGTCTCGAAGCAAATGTAAAAAGAGTCAAGCCCTCGGCAATATAAGAGAAGACTTAGCCAAATCATGATAAAAAGGAGAATCCTAGAGCGAGTCAACTCAAAGAAGCAAAAGGGCAGCGAAAGGTGCCACGTGTCAGCCTGACATAATTTCAAAAGTCGAGAGGGAGGAATTAAATCCCAAAACTCCGTGGTACTTCCACATAGAGTCAATAATAATGGTCCCACCAAGGAAAGGATCCTCATATTAATATACAAAAAATCCCATTATAAACTCAAGGATAAATAGGAAGGTTGTGAAAGATGCCACATGTCGGCCCAACACAATTTCAAAAGAGGCAAGGAAAACAAAGACCCTGGAGGTGCACTTGGCCTCTACAGAATCTCGGCACGAATGGGCTGTGAACCCGAAGCAGGTTGCAAGGAATAACAACAAGTTAATGCCAAAAATGGATAATAATGGAACTCACCTAGAACTTTTAAATTTTTAGATCTCTCAAAAGTGGAGGGTGAAGAATTTATTAACTTGTCACTTTAGCAGAAGAGTTAATGCACAATTCCGTGTAAAGGAAGCTAACCCACAGCAACTCAAAACATTCACCTACACTCAGGAGGCCATTTCTAAATAGAAGAGCACAAAAATAGGTTCCATCAGAACCATCACCTAGAACCCAATGCATGGTAATCGATAAATTTAGATATGAAATAAAAATTTGAGGGTGCATTCCTTAAAAGGACAGCCCACTTCAAGGAAGGTGGTTGCAAAGTAGTTGAGAATGTGATAAATAAGTATAGCTCTCATTCCTTAAATGACAGATGATGGGGCAGTGCGAGAAATATTTAGCCAATATATTTCTAACACTTCATCCCATTTATTACAAGGGGCAGGTGATTGAAAAGCCTAGTTCCAGAATTTATCTCTTCTCTTCTTCTCGTTATATATATTGTAATCTGTGGGGTTCATAAAAGAAATCTTTGGTCAGTTATTCATGTTTCTTCACTGCTCCTATTTCTTCCCTATTAGGGGGATGGACTGGGAGCCCAAACCTTCTTCCTGAAGCATTGTAATGGCATTTTTACCTCTTACCTGTTTATTGTTATACTCTACACAATTTTGGAGCAATATAATATGTCTTGTGATGCATTTTGTCCATATTTTTCATGTTTTATCGTCTCTAATATCCTTTATTTCGTTGTTGATATATTGTGCATATTTCTAATGTTCACTACATGTTTTAGAAGTTGTACTTAATGGATTTGAAGTGGTGTTCTATATGAATTTATCTCTGGCATGTGGTGTATTTTGTCCATCCTTTTTAATGCTCACCTTTTCCCCATTTCAGGCAGTTGGATTCTCAATTAACTTCTCCCCTTTTTCTGATGCATCACTTATGTTAATTTTACGCTACGTTTGATTTTTCTAAACCTTATCTCACCCCACAGAGAAGAGCCAGCTTCTTTAAATTCTAGAGGTTACCTTAGGGCACATGTCCCATTAATATAAGGTATCCAATGACTCTGACAGTTCATCTACAAGGATAATCGTCAACACTAACCTACGGGGACAACTATCCTTAGTGTGCCCCTCAACTTTAGAATCTATACACCAAATCCTAGTGTGCATCTCGTGTGTTGAATTGGATAATAGTTTCTTCAACTGCTTTGCCATAGATGTAATCTAAGCTTTTAATAATGGGCTCACTCTAGTGTCTATACTTCCAACTACCTTAGCGTGTAATGTTGCTTCAAGTGCTTCACATGGATCCGTATATGTCTTATGTGACAGCAGCCTCCTAAAAGGTGTGATCAAGCCTCTGACGAAACATTGTGCATGTTGGCTTACATGGATATCATATGAAAGTTTAGACAAAAGTGTTTTGAAATGGGCATCATATTCCCGAACACTCTCAGTAGTGCCTTGCTTAATACCCTTGAGCACATTTATACTCTTTTGCTCAAAATCGAGGATATAAAATTCCTTAAGGAAGGCATCCCATAACAATTTATAATCTACACAAGTCTGATCAGGTTCAAACTTCCTATACCAACTATGTGTGCATCCTTGCAACGTAGTTACAAACTAGCTTGCCTTACACTCAGAAGCTGTGATCCCTTTTACACACCACAGTATCTCACACATGTGCACATGCTCAATAGTATCTTCTATTCCCCTATACTCTAGAAGATGAAGTAACATCTCCATGCAAATATTCTAGGTTTGGTGAGGATCGTGCCCACCAAATCCATAAACTCCTGTGTTACCTCTATCTCTAGACCCACCAGATGCACCAGAACAAGAGCCACCTATATCCCCTGATCCTCCACCTGTAGCAGGAAGTGAACCAGAGGATGTACTTCATTATGTCCCAATGGTGGTACTAAACTAAACTCCTATAGTCTGTGAGGTGGTACTACTCCCAGAGGTGAGTCTAGAATTTTACACACCGAATTTCTACACTGACGACGCACTTGAAAAGGTACCTCCAAATAACAAGGAAGATGTATGCCCGGTCATATATGTACTTGTTATTTGATTTATTCCTATTATTTTACCACCTAAACTAGCTTGTTGACTTTTGGTTATACTAGAAACTGTAAAACCAAGCGCAAGGGCTAGGTCACCAGGTATATTCATATGCACACCCACAACCCATGTCGTCTCTGTTGGTGCACTCTCATAAGATGTCGATGAGGGTTCCCTATCATGCTTTCCCAAATGGCGGAGTTCCAAATTCTCTAGCTCCACTTCCTTTACATGAGTTCCAAATCATTCCCGAGCCATCTCTCTCCACAATGTCATCCATTGTAAGACCTCGTGTTGCTTCTCTAAATCCCTCTCGCATGCCTCATTAAACATGAGTTGCCTTTCTTCTCTTTTTCTCTCTACCACCAAGTCTTCCATCTTTCACCAAACCTGCTCCTGCCCCCGCATGTGGTGGGGTTTAGCTATGCATCGTATTCTCTTCCAAATTAAAGGTTACCATCAATATTTTGGTCACCAGTGGAATGCATTGTAAATAGGTTCCCCTGGGATAAAGTAAAAACTAGAACTCAACTACCTCCGGGCAAGAATAAGTGAAAATTGAGTACTCCAAAATATAGTTATTCAAAACATCAAGGAACCAAGTGTCCACAACATGCGTCTAAATCATATCAGCATCATAGAGGGACTGAAATTCTTCCTACATCTAGACAAGTGTGTGAAACCTCCAAATCCTTTTAGACACATAAGCAACCAACCACTCACACATCTCTAACGAAAAGATAGTAAAGAAAATCTCATTTAAACATTCATAAAAGTTCTGCTCCAGCCATGTACGTGCATCAAACTCAAATCCAGTGTTGAATGTATGAGCATATTCTTCTTCCAGATCTATTATCCACTCTTCAACACTTGATAAGGTCAACCGGTATGTCTTCATAATGAAAAATCCTGAAAATAGCTGAAAAAGAGGTCCCGGCAATGAAACCAATGATGCAGCCTATAATTTTTTGTGAATAACCCAGGCACACTGGCACATCACTCAGCCTAAGCTGAGCACTCACCTAAAGCATGCAAAGGCACCAGGTCTGAATTTAGAGTTGCTTGTATAGGATCTTAGCATGATGATGTTTAAACATATTTAGATTCATAACTAGACATAAACATTCCACAGTGATTAATCCAGATTTATATCTTAGAGAATCATAATAAATGAACTAAATAATAACTATGATAAGATTAACCATACAAGAACCAGATTCAACTATTTCTAATACCATTATGCAACCAATATACTCCATTACATTAAATACTTTAAAACATAGAAGCTTCTTACATTATATCAGTATCTCCATGAGTTATGTGCACGTCAAAACCAGTAGCACAACTCTACAATAATTCACCACCTACTAAACTATGCAAGTCAATACATATTTATAGGGGTGGGGACTTTCCCTTCATCACCCATGCATTTCTCAAAATAGGTCACATGCTGATAATAGTTATGCACCTTTATAATAGTATGCACAACATGCAAGTGCTCTTACAATAGATGTCTTATAGTTAACTCCAAGTAGAAATCCTATTATTAGCTTAAACTATGCATGGCGTTTATCTGACTTTTGTTCCCAAAATACCATTACATGGAGCACAAGTCTTCATCTCTATGTGTGTTCCACAAGTTATGTCCAAAAATATCCCTTATCCACAAAAACAGCTAAGTCCCATGTCAAACTATTCTAGCGAGCGTTTCCTTCCCTAACTTCATGCGCCTTCAAATGCAATTTGTTCATGCATGTGCATCCTTTGTGTGTCTTCTCCTTAGAGCAACATTATTTCTGCTCAACAAGAGTTTACAATATATAAAATTGAATGACATAAGAGAGAAAGTGAAACTCGTATTTCTACTTCCACCCACCAACAACTGTCATTGAATGCTCTAAAAAGGGCATGGGCATCCTTACAAATCATTCCCCCAAAACATTTTAGCTTCTGGAAGAAGAAATAGGGTGACATACTTCATTAATTATGGTGGTTGGGCCTGGAACTATGCATTTTCATGATGGAGATGTTTTCCAAAGTTATGCCCATTTGAAAATTCACACGAAAAAACTGTCATTTTCCTTTATTCCGCAGATTTTCTAGTTTTTTGCAGCATTCCGTGGATTTTGTTTTCTGCGGAATTTTGCGGACTTTGTTCTCTATGGCATGGCTTTATGCGCTACTTGTTTTTTGTGGCATTCTAGGAGCTTAGTTCTATGGCACCTTTTTTTGTGGCATTCCGTGGACTTAGTTCTGCAGTACCCTTTTCTACTGCATTCCGCGGACTTTGTTATATGGCTTTCTGTGACACTTATTTTTTGTGGCATTTTGTGGACTTAGTTCTGCGGCACCTTTTTCTCAGCATTACATAGACTTAATTTTCTGGCATTCCACAGTCTTTGTTCTGCTGCACCTTTTTCTGTGGCATCTGCAGACTTAGTTCTGTCACATTCCATGGAGTTTGTTTTACAGCTTTCTACGGCCTTAGTTTTCAATTTTTTCACTAACTCCTTAGAATTTTCTTGGATTGGGGAGTTAGGAAAAAATGAAGTAGAGTGCCCCAAAGCCACATTTTCCCAATTTTACTATTTTTTCTCAAATTTGGCTAAGAATTGAACTTCTTTTCCTCTAGAAGAAGGGAAATGCACCAAATGACACCCAAGTTCCCAAAATTACTGCAAGTGCTCCAAAATTATGAAAAATTAGCTGAAAACTCTAAACTCAACCATGAAGTTCTATCAACTGCCCAAGTTCAGTTTTCTTCAGTCGTCTATTTTTACCAAGCGGGTAAACATGGATAACATAAGCCAAATAGATTAGTTCAAATTAAGAACTTCAAAGATTAGAGCCATGAGTTTGAAGCCAAACAGGTTCATCACCAATGACCTAACAATCAGCCTTTTCCAAATTCCTCAAAATTAGCTAAGGTGAGTCCTATTCTTGAAAGTCATGAAATACTTGTTAAAGAATGGATTGACTCTGAGAGTGTAGTGGATGAAGAAGTGGCCTAGCCCATTACAGAAATTCCTTCTATTTTAATTGAAAAATCTGATCTCAAAGAGGTTGAAACTAAAGGACTAAAAGCAAAGGAAGAGAAGCTTCCAAGTGAGAAAGATTTTTCATTTAAATGTGGTGACCCCCATTGTCCTGCATGTTTAGAACTTGTTGCACTTTTGGAAAATTGCAGTAATATACCAATAATATCTTTAGATGGTGTAACCACTCATAAGGAGCTTCATACCATGGAGGAGGGAAAATCAGATTCAAAGGTTTTGAGTGAAAAATAGGTAATAAACAGCTATGTGCTTTCTTTCAATGGTAAAACTTCAAATCTTTCTTCCCATTCATCCTTACACGAATCTGATCTTGTGGATGAGTTTGATCTTGTAGACACCAAAATTAGGTCATACTTCCCTTAAAACCTTGTTCATTAAATTAACCATATTCTACCCATTCATATCCCCTAGTGCACATGTTAATTGAATTAATTAAATTAATTATATTAATTATATTAATTAAATTAATTAATATCCTCACTTAACCACCTCACCCAGTAAACTCACCTAGCCACCTCACTCAAATGACCCACTCAAACCTCAATAATGACCTAAGACCAAGTCTAATCCTATCCTAACCAAATAGGACTTAGTCTAAACTTAGACTTAACTCCTATTAACAAACCTAAAAGTACTCCTACTTATCTTTCCGTGATCTATTACGCCAAAAATAGCAACAATCTGGCTATTTTTGGCCAACCTAGATATTCTTACCTTGATCAGCGTCGGTTATATCTCAACCGACATCAATCACCTAACTATCACTGGTTAGGTTAAATACATTTCTAAAATCCTTTTCTGAGGTTGGTCATTCGACTCAGGATCTCATACGAAGAGAGACTCAAAGCACTCGAATTTCTAAAGTAGTTAGGCAAAATAAAACACATGGGAGCACTACCAATAATCATTTGGCATTCATCATCTTCTTCACAATCACGAATTCACACAGAGAATCATGGGGGATCAAACTACCACAGAAAAAATACAACGACTTTCTCTCTAGATCTCTACCCTCACCGTCTTCATCACCTACATTCTCTAAATCTATTGTTTGGTAAGTACCTAACACCTCTTCATTTACCTTTGTTTTCTTTTAGTAAGATTTATTATTCATCTTAGTAGTTTATCTTTCTCCACACCTGTATACTTCCTTCCTCTCGCTTTACCATACCTGGCCCTTTCACCTGTCTTCACCCTCTTCTAATCATCTATGAGTCTTCAAGACCATTTTACGACATCACCCTCACCATTTCCAACCTCTGTGAAATCACAAGGAGTATGAAAAACTAACTCCAATAAATTTCTAATAATTTCCCCTACCAATGTCAGTTAGCAAACCGACATCGGTCATTCTACCTAACTGGCATCAGTCATACAGCCAACATCAATTACTATGTCTGGTAATATAGCAAACCAGCGAGCTAAATACCTACTTCCCAATAGCCTAGAACCATTCTTAATCTTTACCAAACCTTACCTAGAGCATGTACCTAACCTGCAACTCAACACCAACCAATCACCTAACCCTTTTTGACCTCAATCACCTTTTACCTGACCTTTCTTATTATTTTGTGCAAGATACCTAAATCGTTTCAATTTCAATAGGATCTTTACTTCATGTATGATTTAACTAGCATTAATACTATTATATAAAAAGCGGATTGACAGTCTATTCAAGAAGCATCACGCTTCCCAAATCTAGCTTCCGCTAGGCAGTCCACTCATTTTTTTGTTTAACTCTATCTGATGGTATTGTTTTGCATTTATAGGTAGCTCCTCCTAGCCAAAAGGGAGCTCTCACAGTCAACTTGGATCAGGAAATATGAACGCACTCACAACCTTCAACCAACATTACAACCAGGTATTCCTCCTTGGCCTACTAACCCTATCTATTTCATTACTTTACTAAGAATACGGTGAAACATTTTGGCACACCCGGTGGGACCCATCTGGGGTTCCTTGCATTTTTTTATTCTTAGGAAACCATTGTATGTTTGTTTATTTTCAAAATGAAGTTAACATTAAATTCTCTCCCTAGGAATCTTATCTTTCTTCTACTTATCTCAGTGACATTTGTATTTCGGGACTAAAACAAATCCTTCTTTCTTTTCTTGCATTTGCATTAGTGAAAGTCATATCCTTTCTTATTCACTCTTTGTTTACATTGAATATCACATTTCGATTTGGGTTTTAAAATAATTGCATTTTATACTTCTATATTTGCATTTTTTATCTCACATTAAAACTGAGGGCAACCTATATGCTGGAAGTCATGCCCAGCTAATGGTTGACATAATTGATTCGTAGAGCACATTCTCTTCTCTCTTTTCCAAACTTCACAAAAATAAACTCACACATCTTCTTAAACAACACCTTAACTGGAAGAAGTTGTCAATGATCACATGATCAGAGGATTGACAGTGGGTGCCCAGCTAGTTTCTTTGTCCAGCCATTATCTCATAGAAAGGATCACCCCCACCAAAACATAACCTAAAACCATCCTTAAATATTGCCTCTTTGTAGGATACCCTCTTTCCAACCAAAAAATCTATTCTGTTCACAATTCAGTCTAAAATAACATAAGCTAAAGCATAAAATTCACCCATAGGATTTTGTGTTTTTCTTAGCTTTTTCTTGAGTTGTGAGGTCATGTTCTTCAATTTCTTTTCTTCCTTTCACACCCCACAATTATAGTTACAATCCATCAAGGTTTTACCTAACGACCCAATGCATGTGGACTCCATTATCACCCCTCACCATGCGGTTTCTCTCACTAATCATCCCCTTCCTCTACACCTGCCACTACTCACCAAGTAGCCGCCCTCATTTTCTCTGACGACGAGATTGTACCTCTCCAATCAAATGATCTAGATCCCACCCTTTTCATTTCCATTTACATTGATAATATGTGTTTAATGCCTTATGATCGATGATGGTGTCAGCATTAACATCATCTCCTCCCATATGTACAACCAAATGTGCATCCCTGCTAATTGCATGTATAATAACCCAGTTATGTTGCATTCATTCAATGATGCCATCACTTCCACCCTTGGCACCATCATTCTCCACATTCATGTGGCCCCCCGTACTATTCTGGAATTGTTTTATGTCTTAGAGGGGGAGTTCCAATACAACTTTTTGCTTGGCTGACTTTGGATCCACGTCATTTTTGTGTTCCTTCAACCTTACATCGTTGTGTAAAATTTGAACATGAGGAACATAACTATACCATCCCAATTGACCCTTCACCATTCAAAACCTGTAACATGTTATACCAACCTAATGATGTCCTTATAATAGTTAAGGTATCTACCACTATTGCCACTTCTCCTTCAACCACAACCTCATCCACCAATGTCACCGCTACCTCTCCCACACCTAATTCTTGTATTCCCACTTTCACTGCATCCTCTGTAACTAACCCATCCACTAACCCATCTACTTCTCAACCAACCAATGTATCTTCGTCCAATAATTCACCCATTCCCACTACCCATATACCAACTACCGATCCCTTAGAAGGTTTTTTTCAATGCCTCACTCTGGGGGAGTATCACCTATACAACATCGACACATTCCTTACTCCTCAAGAGTATGGTAACCTTTGCCAACATCCTCTCTATGATCACCGCATAGGTGAGGTTTTCCCTTATGGTCCTCCCCACCTTAGTACCAACTTAACATATGGGGCACTTGATACTTCTACCTACTCTCCTGAAACCACCTTCCTAAACGCGACCATTTTGATCTGACCTCCAATCTCTCACCAACCGTTGTTTCACCCACACTTTCCTTCACTAATGTGCATGGAAAGGATTTGGCTTTGGTTTTTATGAACATGGCTACTATGTTATCATCATGTGTACCACACATAAACACAATGACTATAGTGGTATTGGCTTTCCTGAACCATCTTCTAAGACATCTCGTGTCGAATTCATTGAAGACAAAAAACCTTCCTCACCCCATCTACCAACTTCACCACCTTCACCTACGGAGTCTATGGATCCAAAATCCATTCATCCTAACTTTTTTTTGTGAACACCATTTCCTTGGGACCTCTAACTTATCAATGGATGGTGAAGCTCCCTCTTCTCTTCCCTTCCTAAATCCTGACATGATCTATGATGATACATCTTTTATTAACGCCATTCAATGTCAGGACAATGAGTCTATTCTCACCTACCTTGGTATGGAAGATTCTTATATTCACCAGTTGTTTCCTTCTGCGACACAAACCATATTAAACAAATCGACCATCAAAATCAATATTCACACTCAGGACGACCCGCACATTCTAAAGATAGGCCAATCTTTAGATGTTGTTGAATAGGAAACTTTTACCTCATTCCTCTAAGATCGTAGAAATGCTTTTGCTTGGTCCTATGCTGATATGCCTGGTATTGACCCAAACATTGTGGTCCACAATATCATAACTATTCCTGAAGTCAAACCCTTAAAAAGGAAGTTGCAAAAAATGCATCCTCGCATTGCCCTTCTTGTCAAAGAATAATTTCAGTGCCTTCTCTCAATTTCCTTCATCCTACCCATTGATTATCCCCAATGTATCTCTAACATCGTTCCTATCACAAAAGCAACAGGGGGACTCTAAATTTGCATGGATTTATGTGACCTCAACCCTAAAGACAACTTTCCTCTACCTAGTATAGGCCAATTATTTGATCTTACCGTTGGTCATGAAATGTTATCACTCATGGATGGTTTTTCAAGTTATAACCAAATATTACTTGCCCTGGAAGATCAACACAAAACCACCTTGATCACTCCTTAGGGGACCGTTTGCTATCGAGTCATACCTTTTGGCCTTAAAAACATTAGCGCTACATATCAGTGGGCTATGACTTATATCTTTCATGACATCATGCATCGCATATTGTAAGATTACATAGATGACCTTCTTTCCAAATCCAAACATTGGGCCGAATACCTTATAGTCCTTAAGGTCATCTTTGACATCTCATCAAGTATTGTCTTTTCCTTCAGCCGAAGAAGTGTGTCTTCGTTGCTTTCTCTATCAAGCTCTTTGGCTTTATCGTTTCTTCGCATGGCATAAAATCTAATCCCGCTAAAATCAAGGCTATTCTCGAAATGCCTCCACCTATTAACCTTCACCAACTTTGTAGTTTGCAAGGCAAGTTGTAATCTATCCGATGTTTCATTTCATAGCTTTCCGATCATCTCCTCGAAAAGGACATCTTCTTCAAATGGGATGATGAATGCCACAAAGCCTTTGAGGCCTTAAAACAGTACCTCCTCCAACCACATGTACTCATTCTTCCTAAGGATGACACCCCATTTTACCTTTACATTTTTGCTACTGATCATTACTTAGGTGTCATGCTCATTCATCATGATGAGCAACACAGGGAGCAAGTAGTTTATTATATAAGTCATACGCTTTTGGAATACAAAACCCGATACACCCACACTGAATAACTCTACTTAGCCTTGGTTTTTGTCACCACTAAACTTCGCCATTACCTACTTAACCACAAAACCTTTTTTATCACCAATACAGACCCCTTACATTACATGTACACCAAGCCCTACCAACATCAATGTGTTACACGTTGGCTCATGCTTCTTGCAGACCTAGACCTCGAAATCACTCATCAAAAATCTATCAAAGGCTAAACTATTGCTAACCAACTTGCAGATGCACCTCTCTTTGGAGATCAGCCCTCTGAATTTGATTTCCCAAACAAATCCATCACTACCCTCTCTTTGGATGATACCATTTACCAAATGACCTTATTCTTCAATGGTTCCAAATGTCAGCATCGGGGTGGTGTCAGCGTTATCCTCATTCCTCTTAACAGTGAACCTATGCCTTTATCTTTCAAATTAGATTTTTATTGTACTAATAATATTGTCGAATATGAAGCACTCATATTAGGTCTTCAAGCCACCATCACCTTATATGTTAAATCAATTAATATATTTGGTGACTCTCAATTGGTTGTAAATCAATTCAATGGTGTATACTAGTGTCGTAACGAAATACTTCAAAAGTAAAAACATCATGTTGACATACTTTTGACTACCTTTAACCATTATGAACTTCAAACCACCCCACATTCCACTAACAAATTTACGGATACCATGGCCTGCCTTACTTCTCATATACTTGTTTCACCTTCTTACTTGAAAATATTTGTCATAGTACAAAGGTTGCAATCACCTTCTTATCTATTTCGAGACCTCAACCTCATCGGAACCATTAAACCTAGCCCACGTGACCTTTGTTATAAGCAATTTATGGACTACCTTTCCCTTTCAATTATACCTCTAGACCTTACTTGCAATAGACAACGTGCCTTTCTCAAAGGTGTCTTTCATTATGTCATCATTGGAGGCCTTATTTATAAATGTGGCTTTGATGGTATCCTCCTACGATGCCTTACAAGTTCTAAAATTCCCTACACCATCAAGGAAGTTCATGACAGAATTTTTGGAGGTCACTTCAGTGGCTTAGGTGTCGCTAAACTCATTCTCCACCTGGGCTATTATTGGCAAACCCTAAACCGTGGTTGTTGTGATTATGTCAAATTTTGTGTGAAGTTCCAGCAACATGTTAATCTTCATTACATGCCTAGTCACGCCTTACAAGTCACACGAGACCTTTGGCCTTTCTCTCAATGGGGTTTAGATCTTGTTGGAGAAATCAATCCTCATTCTTCCCAACATCATAAATGGATTATCATCGCTACCGAATAATACACTAAATGGGTAGAAGCCATACCTCTTATTTCTACAAAAGCCAAGAAAATATATGAATTCATCAACCATCACATCATTTGTCTCTTTGGTGTTCCTCACCGTCTCATCACTGATAACGGAAAGTAGTTCAAAAACAAAACCCTACGGAAACTTTGTGATGCCTTCGACATTCAACTAAGTTTTTCTTCACCTTACTACCCTCAAACAAATTTCCAAGCTAAATCAACCAACAAAACCTTAAACAAAATTCTTATGAAAGTTTTTGATGATATAGGAAAGGATTTACATACACACATTCCTTTTGCCTTATGGGCTTATCACACTAGTATTTGTACTTCAACTATTGCCACACCTTTCTCTATGGTCTATAGTACAGAGGTTGTTCTACCTCTTGAATTCTAGATTTTGTCTCTTTGTATCTCACTTAAAGAGATGCTCATCAATGATGAATTTCACCAAGACCGTTTGGCATAACTTGATTTATTAGATGAACATTGTCTCAATACTCTTGACCATCTCTAAATCTACCAAAAATTTATCAAACTTTCCTATGATAAACATGTCCATGAATGAACCTTCCAATTCGGCGACCTTGTCTTGAAGGAAAATCAACATGTAACAAAAGAGGAAAAAATTCAATGGGGCAAATTTTCTCCTAATTGGCTTGGACCCTCTATCGTTACTCATACCTATGGATCAGGTGCTTATCGTTTGTCTTCACTCGAAGGTAAACCCGAACTTGATCCCCTCAATTCCTTGAATCTTTGACCATTCTACTATTGAATTAAGTTTTGTATCACCTCTTATATATTAAATGATCATCCTTTGAGCACCGTTCACCTTCCATTTTACCTATTTTAAGGATCAATGACTAAACCAACATCATGTGATTACCCATTACCTTTCAGCCTTGTCTTTAATATGAGTATCACGGCTCTACTCATGGCACGATTCGCATGGATACTTTTCATATTGTTCAAGATGGAATCTCATGGTCGTTCATCACTTAAACCCTCTCTTTCATAGTTAACCTCTGTGTGATATAGTTTTGTATTCAAAATAAGAGCCTATTTTTCTCTATAGTCTTGTCCATGACTTTAAATTCCAAAAGCAGAACAATTTCAAAAGTAAAATGGGATTCAACTCCTTGAGTCAAACTTATAACAAAAAGATGACTCCCTCAAAAGGACATATATTCTCTTTATCTCACTGCTATAAATAGACTGCTCCCTCAAAGGACAACTATACACTAGCCAGACTGTACTTATTCTATCATCAAAAGAAGATTATTCTTGCAAAAAATAAAATAAAATATTCAGAAGCTTCCTGCATCAATCAGCTTCAAGAAGACCTCAAGAAGATAATATACTCATCCCACATATAATTCTTGCATCAATCAATCTATTAAAACAACAACAAAAAGAAGAAAATGATAACTTTTTCATCATGGACTTGCCTATTTTTCTCTTGGGACTCTTGCCAAGTAGGCATGTTGTCTCACACCAGCGTTATGCTAAAACCAACCAATTTCACCTCATCACCTTTTCACTCTAATTTCCTACCCACTCAAGGGATGTGCCACAAATATGACATTTCATGATCATGTGACTTTCTTTAACCTTAGAATAGTCCATCATCCAATGCCTTTAGGGTATTATGTTCACAAGCCCATCTTAGGTATGATAAACTCATTATGGTTCTTATCACTTAGGTGTCTCTTTTTTTTCACCTCTTACCAACCACCTTCTTCATTACTTATTGATTATCTTCTAAAGGACCAAGCCTTTGACACCTACATTTAATCATACCTAAATGACCTCAATTCACCCATACCTACATGACCTAAACTCAACCATGCCTACATGACCTAAACTCAACCATGCCTACATGACCTAAACTCAATCATGCCTAAACCCTACCAACCCATCCCTTTACCTCATCGTATTCTTCCCTAGCTTATAGGAGAGCTACATCGGCCTGAGGCCCCTTTTCGTCGAGGCTATGTAGGAAGCACTCCGAGGACGTGGGACCCTTGGAGGTTAGATCGGTCACTCTTTACCCTAACCAATTTTTCCCCCCATTTTTCTATTCACACTCTACCTTAGTTAGTTTCCATCTTATATAATACTTGGAAATTAAACAAACATACAAGTATATAAACATGTATACTTGTTTATTTCTTACATCATCATATCACACATTAATCATTTCACATTTCCATAATATCAAATATTTTGAAGTTTACACCATAACATAAATATACATCATCATTTATTTTCCATACTACCAATAACATGGAAATTAAATCAAACCCAACAACATGACCAAAACATACCTAACTGACCTAAAACTCCACCATGCATATGCCTGAATCCATCATGCCTAACTCACCTCGACTCAATCATGTCTAATTCACCTCAACTCAATCATGCTTAACTCACCTTGACTCAATCATGCCTAACTCACCTATACTCCATCGTGCCTATATGACCTCGACTCAATCATGTCTAACTCACCTAAAATCCACCATGCCTTACTCACCTAGACTCGATCATGCTTAAATCTCCTAAACTCCACCATGCCTAACTGAAATAATTCCACCATACCTAACCAACCTACCTCAACCATGCCTACATGACCTCAACTCAATCGTGCCTAATTCACCAAATTTCCATCACATATAAATAACAATGGAAATTAAAACATAGATACATTATCCATCTAATAACTCTCATCATCAATATAACTAGGAAAGTCTGTGTATCCATACATATGTACACAGATACAAATAAATACAAGTATCTCAATCACTCAGATACATCCTCCCTATCTTCAGTACACAGGCCGATATAAAACTTAAAATCTCAAAACTCTCATGTACAGCCTCACTATCATCGGCACGTAGGCAAGTATATATCAAAAATCAATACTCAAATCATATCCGATGACTAATCGTCACCTCCCCTGATATCCATACATGTCTCATCTATCTCCTCCTCCTCTCCTCTAGTTCTGTGCCCTTTCAACATCTCTCCACCCTCCATGAGCCTGACTTGGGACTGGCCTCCATGAACTCATAGCCTCACCCTGACCATGTCTCTGGGCTCTTCAGCCCCTATGCTCTCAGCACTATGATTGCAGGATCTAGTCCTCTCACTCGCTGTCTTTTGTGCCATGTACTCCACATAGGACAAGACATTTATACCGGCATTAGTCAAGTGATCCTGATAGTACCGGTGTAGACACCAAAATTGGGTCACACTCCCCTTGGTCCCTTTTCAAATAACCAACTTAAAACATGCTCACCTAACCATGACCCTTTTACCCCACATTAATATTAATTTAATTATTTACAATTAAAGTAATACCCATGCTCACAATATTCATTATTTAGTTACCTTAATTAAAACTAATTTCCACCTCATCTAGACACCTCATCACAAACATATTCTTAGCATGTTCCCCTTTCACTAGGACTCAATATTCACTCACCATAACTAACTAAGACTCATTCCTACCTATCTTAATGAACTAAGACTCATTTCAACCCTAAAATCACATGTCTATTCTCCCTCTAACCACATTCCCTCTCATTAAAATGTAACACTCTATTTTGATCTGCAAGAATAAATAGACCTGGTCCAAAATATTGTCAAGATCTGGAATTTTTAGTAAACCTAGGATTTCCCACCTTAACCGACACTGATCAACCCTAAACTGATGTCGGTTACCCTAAACCATCGTCAGTTACCATATATTCATTTTGGTAACCTTGTTTGAGAGGTTGGCCACATTCTTAAGTTTTTGGAACAAAGGAGATCTACATGCAAGCAAGAACTAGAGCCCTTTCACACATCCAAACAACCACAACTAGCACTAAGACTGATCTGAAGGTATTTGCATTCACGATAGCATTCCAGGAAACACTTGTTAGTGTAAAATCACAGCACCCCTGGATGCAGATCAAGCTTCTAGGTTGATCACTTTGGCATCCAGTGTGATTGCATAACATTGAATCCTTTCTCCAAGTGTGGGACTTGAAAAAATGAGAAAGGATTCTCCAGAGAAGGCTGGTTCCTACTCCTAAACTACCTGCCACAAGCTATTCCAGTGCAGGCAAGCTAATCTAATCCTAATCTAACAATGCCAAGGAGACAGAGAGAGAGAGAAAATGGAAAGAACAAAAGCCTACACTAAAATGGTGATACACCAGAGAAGGATAATGTTGGACATCTATCAAAACTGCTATGGAACAAAGAGAGGTGAGCAATGGGAAGGATGGACAGATGCATCACAGGCCCAAGGATAGATTTCACACAGAAAATGTCCCAAAACTCCATGAACACAGCTCCAAACCTCCAATGAACATTTGCACAAATACCTGCAATGAAGAGAGGCAAGAAGAGAACAAGCAAAAACGAGCAAGGATGGACAGATGCATCACAAAACACGTTTTGTTGCTCCAGAAGTTTGCACAAAACATCATTTCAATAGTAAAAGGAAAAAAATGCCATTACAGAGCAAGGGAGGAGGTTCGAACTCCATTTCCAACCCTAGAGAAGAAAAGAAGGGAGGGCAGAGCAGAAAAGATGAACAACTTGTTATATAAAATGAGCCAAATCTAGCTTTATACAATGCATGGGTCGAGCCCATGAGACAAAAAACATAGGAAAACGTGTAAGCAGCCCAACCATTGACTAAAACGCATTCTTCATTAAAATCAGTGGTTGAGACATCACTTCTGGCCATGCTGAAGAAGAATGCGACCCATGTGCATTAAAACTGGTTGTTGAAACATCGCTTCTAGCCATTATCATGCGTCAGATCCGTTTCTCAATTTTCTCTCTCCATACTGCACCAAAATTCGAGATTGATCCCAGAATCATGTAGAGAATTTCATAAGATTTCCGTTGATATAAAGAACGTGCAAATCTAAGCTCTGGATCGAAAGTTATGGAGGTCTGAAGTTTAAGGGCACAAAACAGGCGAAAACATGTTTTGAAATCTTTCCCGTGCTCTGCCACCTGGATGACACGTGGCACGCATTGATTGGTCACGTGATTCTCTCTCCTCTACCTTTCGGTGGGCTTTCTTTTGAAATTTCCTTGTGGGTCCCTTAAACTTGGACACGTGGCATGCATTGATTGGCCGACAGGGGGGGCGGGGCAGACCTTGGCTTTTAGCTTTTCGGCCAAAACTCATGCCAAATAACTCCTTCCCGAGCTCCGCATTCCCTGTTCCATAGGACACGTGTCCTATTTTGATTGGCTCGGGCTGACCCCTCAAAATTCACCCTTTGACCTTTGGACTCTTTCCCCTACGACACGTGTCATGATCTGGTTGGTTCTCGGCCCTTTCGGCTCCTTCGCGCCCTTCGCGTCTTTATGTCCCGGATGTCCCAAACTGCTTGGGCCAAAAACTTCCGATCCGCCCGAAATGGGCTTCCTCGTCCCTCATTTGGCTGATGACACGTGGCATTGTTTGATTGGCTTTCGGCTCCTTCAGCGATCCGCGTCCCGCGCGTCCCTTCGTCCCGGATGTCCCAATACGAACTTTCTCTGTTTCGGGCGAACCAGCCGGTTCATGTCATCATGGCCCAAATGTCCCAATTGCTTCCAAACTGTTTGTTCTCATTTCGGCCGATCCGGCCGGTTCGCGTACTTCACGTACTCTTGTCCTGAACTGTCCCGCTCAGCAGTTAGTCATTTTTCTTCCTCTTTCGGCCAGATCGGCTTCTCGCGCCCGCTGCGTACCTTTGTCCCAGATGTCCCTTTGCTTCACAGGCCACCTGGAGGATTTTTGGCTGATCCGCGCCTAGATGTCCCAAATGTCCCGACTGCCCCTAGGACTAGGACTTAGTCATTTTTTATGATTTTTCCTTGATCAATCTACATGCTTGGAATAGAAAAACTCTGATGCATGTTATCGAAATTTACCCTGGGGGGTGAAATTTTGACAACAGCACTTTCGTAGCATTGAGCACCATTCCATAGATTAACCTTCACCAGCATCTCCAACCACCTCTCCACCACTACGGGCATCTAGAATCCTCCTGGAATCCAAGTAAGTTGATTTCTCCTTTGTCACTTGTAGTTGTATTCTCTATTTGTCTTCATCTATTCATTGTTCTTACTTAGATCTATCCCTCAACTTTTTCTCTATCAACCACCCCCCTCACACACCCACCTAAACTTCAAAAAACCTATCCCAAAACCATCTCCCTCACTTAGACCTCACAAACACCCTCCAAAATCTTTGTGCGGTCACTCAGAGGACCCAAAACTCATTCTACAGCATCTTCCAGTTCCCCACAGTCACCGGCACCTGTTAACCCTAACCGTGGTCGATCCGTCTTATACCGACATCAGTCTCCTTAATCGATATCGGTCACTGTGATTGTCAACTCAACCCTTAGCCTACCCCAAACCTCACTCAAAACCTTACCATAGCTATCTTGGAATGATCACCTAACTTTCCCACATGGAGACCTTTCCAACTCTCAGTTTCTAAATAGAAGAGAACCCAAACACCCTCCACCTGACTCCCTACCACTTTCCATAGTGACCAATATCGGTCACCCTAAACTGGTATCGGCCATACCTAAACCAACATTGGTCACCCTGACCAGTGTCGGTCTATATGTCTGATAAAACTAATTCAGACCAGCAACCAACCTACCCCACCTAAAACAACCCAAACACCTTACCCAGCTTTACCAGGACCCTGTCTGTGACCCATAGACCACATGCGTTACCCACAACCTAACCTAAAATATTTACCTACACAACACCTTATTATTTAATCGGATCGACACTGATAGTAGTGTGAGGCGCCCAAATCAGAACGCTAGCACTATATTCTTTTACATGTTTAAGTTATTTTTAATTGATTTATAAACATTGGATTGACGGCCTTCTAGGAAGTATCACACTTCCTAGATCTATCATACGCTAGGTAGTCCACTGTCATATACTATTTAACTCTATTTTGTGGTCTTGTTTTGTATTTTAGGTAGTTCCTCCCAGCCAAAAGGAATCTCTCACAGTCAGCATTGGATCAATAAGTCAGAGCGCATGTAATGACCTTTAAACTGACCATCATAGCAGGTATTCCTCCTTAGCCCATACCCTTATCTATTTTGTCAAATCCTTAAAGAAAACAGTGAAACATTTTGGCTACTAAAAACCCCCAACCTCATCTATCGCTTATTCTGGTTATGTGCCACCTACATCTATTCCTCCTGCACAGTTCTCATACTCAGGGCCACCATACACTAGCATAACACCCACCTCATACATTCAGCATCAACCCCCTTTTTCTGCAGGGGGCACCCATTCATCACAACCTACTAACGACCTTATTAAAATGATGATGGAAAAGATGCAAAATTTAGAAGCATCTATTTCTAGCTCCTATAATTCTTTAACTTATGATGAAATCTGTAACGAGCATATCCATCCATCTATGCCCATTCACCCCTACCCTATGCATTGGGAAATTCCTAAATTCAATCACTTCAACAGTAAAGAAGACCCGCAACAACACATGTGGCCGTTCAAACATGGGTGATACCTAATCACCCGTGATGACCCGTTGCTCCTAAAAACTTTCTCAATGTCCTTGATAGGGTCAACATTGGATTGGTATAGTGGACTACCTCAACATTCTATTTATTCCTTTAATCAAGTAGCCCAAACTTTCTTAGACCATTTTTCAATCAATGTTACCAAGAAATTCACCATGACCGATCTTTATTCAACCTGACAGTATAAAGATGAATCTATCGTAGATTTTGTTGCCCACTAGCAGAGTCTTATTAACCAATTGGTGTTCTAGTTACCTCAGATTGAAATTATTGAGTTGTTCACTAGAGCTTGTGCCAGATACATCTCACCAACTCTGTAAGTAAAAACCTTTTGAACCTTTGATGAAGCATTCACCATGGCACGAAAATTGGAAATTCGTGCTATTGAAGAAAAGAAAATCCAATTACGAAACAAGAACACCCCGTTCAAATCAAAAGAATATTCTTAATCTTTAAAACCCCAAAGTAACTATTTAAATCCCAAAGGATCTACCAACGTGGTATTCCTCAAGGCAAGACCACCTCATCCTTTTAATCAAGCTCAACCTTCTTCCAATCCTTCTCTCGTCCAGGATTTTCAACTCTGACGAGAGCAACGGAAGTACACTTTGATTGGAGAGCCCTATACTTCAATCTTGGAAAAGCTTCTTAAAGATGGAGCCATTACAATTCCTCCCATAAAACCTTATACAGGTTTCAATCCTGCTCATCCTATACCTACATGGTATAAAGAACATGACTAATGTAATTACCATCGCGTTAAAGGCCATAGTGACGGTAGTTGCATAACTTTTAAGAACATTTTCCAAGAGATGATAGATAATGGAAACCTTGTCGTGGACAACCTGAACGTGCCAGTAAATCAAAATTTGCACATCTTTAAAAATTAGTTCCCTAATCATAAACCATCATCTAATAAAAATAGTGAACCTTCATCTAACAACAACAATGTCCATGAAGTCCACGCGGTTTTTGATATTATACCAACAGTTCCTCAAAACCTACCTACTTCATCTATTGAGGAAATTATGGCATGATCCCCTCTACCCATAGAGGAGCATACCAATTTTACTCCTCCACTCATAAAGGAGTTCCCTTCATCCCCCCTGCTCTCAAGGAGGAACCCACACCTCCTACCAATATCATTTCACTATCTACCTCACAACCTATCGAACATTCACCACTTTTTATTCTCCCATCCACTGGAGAATCATCATCACCTTCTTCTCCACTAAGGGATAAGTCTACATCACCCTGCCTATTATCTCTCCTACCCATGGGAGACTCGTCAGACATGCCTCTACCTATTGGGGACAGTTCCCCCTTAGCATCCCAGAACCCCATTGATATGATCTCAGCTCTTTTACCTACAGAATCCGAGGCTAGCCAATTCCCTATCTCACAGACATATTTTACAAGGATTGCCATCAAACCAACTCCATCTTCTTCTTCAACAATTCCATTTTCATGGCTGGCTGATCACTTTAATTACATTGATAATTCCATGCTCTGGGGATGTCTTCGACTCCCCTTTTCGACCTAAATGAAAACGTTTCCTGAAGATACTTCCACAATCTACCCAAAGGTATTTTCAACAACCAAATCAACACTGACCATTCCTATTGAAATAAAGTCTTCTTCATCATCTCTACCTACATCCAAACCTTTACCCATGACCAAAACCATTTCAAAACTTGAAAGCCTACCCACACCTATGTCTTCATCTGTAGCTAGACCCATCACTACCTTGGGTGTCATTCTGACATCAAGCCTTACTCACCCACCTGTCAAATTGGACTTAGCAACACCATCTAAAACCCACACAACCATTATCCCTCTTCCTAAAAAGAAATCCAAACCTTCTAGGCCACATACACCGGTCTCACCCACCACACCTTTCTCAACTTCCCCCCTTCTGTCCATTCTAGGGCCCCATCCATCTACCCTGATCAAATAGTCTCCTACCCAAGGGCAATGAAAATCTAAACAACCTACTACTACCTCATAATTTCTCGTTACACCTCATTCACCCAAAAACCAAACACCCTCATCCTCACCCATACACTTCTTTCCACCTATACCTCCACTAGTTATTATAACCCCAACATTTCTTATACAACTTCAACCCATGTCATCTACCCAACCTCTACCAACCACTTCCACCACAACTTGGTTGTCCCTGTGGGTAACTCATCCTCTTCCATCATCTACTTTCCCTTCTACATCTCATACCCCCATGTCACCTTTACCCAAGAAGGTGCAACCCAAAGATAAGAATCCACTACCCTCCAATAAGGTAGTCAAACCAACAAAACCTTCCATTGTCAGCTCTTCTACCATGCCTTTACCCAAACAGATGTCTTCAAAACCTAAGACAACACCACCTACCAAACCATTGGGCCAACCCATTCCTCCTCCTATAAATTTTCTTCCCTCACGATCATCCGCACCTGTACCCAAACCCACACTCACTTCCCATTGTGATCCGTTAGCGGGATCCTACACCAACATTTTAACCAGCCTCTTAGAGACTTCCGTCATCAAATTACCGCTACTTTAACCTTATAATCCTCTCAAACCCAAACCTAAAGGGTTTGATGAAACCAATATTTTTTCTTATAATCATGTGTCAGGACATGATGTAGAAAATTGTAAGGCTCTAAAGACCGTTCTTCTCCAACTTTGTCCTCCTGAACAAAATTTTGACGATGATAACCTTCTTGATGAAGACCATGTTCCACCTTCACCTATCACCATACATCATCATCCTTTACGCATTCAATGATCTATATCTCCACCCCCACAACCATTTTTCCCACCTCCAAAATTTGAGGTCAATATCGTCTGTATTAGAGAGTTAGCCAAATCATCACCCAAATGTCGGTGTTCCTAGCTCACTTCACAAGGATTTTCCCCACTATTAGGTTTTTGACCATCATGTCATTACACCACTCATCCTACACCTTCTCCATTTACCCCCTCCCCTCATATTAACATGGTTCACGTTGCTACCCATGCTTAGAAAGACGAAGGCAAAGAAAAAGTAACTAGCCCATCAACCAACCCTGTGCCCAATATACCATCTACACCCGCACCCAAAATCACCATCCGTGGACCTATATAGCCTATCTCTGACGGGGTTACCCAACCCGCAATGATAAAATAATTACATCAATCTCCTCTAAAGATTTCTTTGTATGATCTCGTCCAAACATACGAATCCCATAGATAAAACCTTATCGAGGTTTTACAATCCATTGAAGTTCTACCTAATGACCCCACACCAGTGGCCTCCATTATTGCCCCTCACCATGTGGCCTTGCTAACTAAATCATCTCCTTCTTCTACCCCCATACCCACTCCTCAAGTTATTGCCCATAGCTTCTCTGATGAGGAGATTGTACCTCTCCAGTCAGATGAGCCTGATCTCGCTCTATTCATTTCCGTTTATATCGATAACATATGCGTATGATGCATCATGATCAATGGTGGTGCTAGCATTAACATCATATCCTCCCACGCATAAAATAAAATGTGCATCCCTTCTAATTGTATGCATAATAACCCCATTATGTTGCACTCCTTCTGTTGGTGCCCATTTTGATCCTCTGCCATTTTGCCATGTTTCCCCTTTGCTCTTTGTGCTCTAAAACATTTTTTCCTCATGAAATCAGCAATATGAAGTTGTAGCTCCATTCTGGTGCATTGGATTGTTTGCAAACTCATTACCTTGCCCTAATTTTCTAAGGAGAAGTGTGCTTTTGCCCTAATTTTGCCCGTTCAAATGCCTCTACCATTTTTCCCATGTTTTCCTAGCCTTTGGAGCTCGAAATCATTCAATTTGTACTTATATGCCCTCAAATATCCCTTCCCATGGTCGTAAATTACATAGAATCACTTTCCATTTGTCCTTTGATCAAAAATTTCCTCACCCACGAAGAAAAAATTGGATTCTGTGGCATCCCTAGCATTTTCTGTGTTTTGACGGTCAGACGGGCGTCATTTGCCCGTTAAATTCATCTGTAGCATTCTAGGGCATCACTGGCAATTTCTACGTTGTTTGACAGTCATACAGGCATCCTTTTCCCGTCAAATTTTAGCTCAAACATCTTCTCATACATGGTCATTTGTGGTTGGACAAGATTCGGTGGGTCTGCTCAAAAAACTTAACATTTTTTGTGTTTTGGAAAAAAGTGCAAGTTGCCCATGCAGCTCTGCAGACCCCAGGGGAGGTACACATGTCGCAGGTAGAGTGAAGGTGAATGGGCGGGTCTTTTTGTGCCTTAAGGCATTTTGGAAAAAAGAGTTAAAGTATAAAGAAAATGCCTAGGGCCCGCAATGTATCAGAATGGAACACGTGGTGGCTTTAGAGCATAGGCCCTTAGTGAATCAGAGGAGGACACGTTTCATGTTTTCATCAAAAGTGGGATGGAAGGTTGGTGAAGGACTTAGAAAAATTTTGATTTTGGCGAAGGGGAGAAAAAGTTGTGAAAAAGGTCATGGGTCCGTCGAGCCAATCAGGAGAGGACACGTGGTAGGATCAGGGGCAGAAGGGAGTGTGGGCTACCAGAGGAAAAAGGGAAATGTTGCCTCTTTGGCAAAATGAGTTGAAGTGGTAATTTGAAGCGTGGCTCCACAACAAGTCAAAGGGAGACACGTGGCTAGGACAGAATCAGTGGTGTGGGAGTGTGGAGGAAATGTTGAAAAAATTCCTTTGGTGAAAAGGAATTAAAGTATGAAATCAAAGCACTTCCCCTCAGCCAATCATATGAGGACACGTGTCTTGCGGGAGGGTGGAGCGGCGGAGGAAAATTGAAAAAATTTCCTTTTCTGAAAAGAGGAAAAATGTGTAAAGCTGAGCCACGACCCCGGATCCAATCATATTGTGCCATGTGTCAGCGCCAAATCTCAAGGGCGGAGATGCGGAGATTTTTTGGAAAATTTTCCATTTTCCAAAAAAAAGGTAGAAATGTGAAGAATCGAGTCGTGATTCCAATGGGGCCCACCTTGGGACATGTGTCAGCGCCGAATCTCAAGGGTGGAGGGGCGGAGAAAAATGTCAAATTTTTACATTTTTCCAAAAAATTTAAAATATCAAAAAGTGATCCCAAACCCATTTCCAATTGCATTGTGACATGTGGAGGGCCCAAATTAAAGGGAGAAAGGAAGATCAATGGTAACTGTGCATTTTTCAGTTTGGCCGCCATTTTTACTCCAGGAAGTGTGGAAATGTGTTGTTTGCATCGACTTTTGATCAAATTTTTGGCAAATTCATGTCTTTTGTGCTTGTAAGGACCAATACAATTGGTTTTGATGATTTAATTTGAATATCAGAGATGTTTTTGGAATAAATGTTTGCCCTAACCCATCTAAAAACGTGAAATAACAAATCCAAAAGTTGCAGAGTCAAATTTTAGAGGGATAAGGATGAAATTAATGAAAGGAAGGGGGTCTGCATGCTTTGAAGATGAAAAATGTGCCTCCATAATGGATAATGATACGAATTTTGCAATGATTCACCCTTTTTCGAAACACCTGACAACTTTTTTTGCAAATATGTTAAACATCTCTGTCCATGAATCATGATGGAATTTTGTAACAAACTAAGATGCCATAGGATATTATTTTCTTGGGAAAGAAGGATCAAATGTAAAAAAAATGATATATAATGCATGCTTTTTGACGTGCAAAAGGTTGAAAAATTGAAAATCATGAGAAAATTTTGAGAGAAGCTCATCTTCTGAGAAACCCTCCAAAAAACCTGGTTAATGTCTTTTATGTTAGATCTTCATTCATGTTGAGTTGGTTAAAAGTGTATAGCCATCACACAGCTCTAAGATTGTTCCTGAAACTCTCCCTTGTTGATGAATCTAACAAGATTTTTAGTCAATATATGTAATTTTGGGCAATATGATGTCTGTTATCATGTTTAAATGTCTGTAAATAATTTTCCCTTTTTCTTGTTGCAATCTTGCATTGAAATCTTTAAGAATCACATAGATCTCATTTCTTGTTGATATTTTAGTGGCAATTTGTAATTTCATTTGTCAAAAGAGCTCTCATCTCGCATTGAAAATAAGTCAGTTTAAAATCACTTCACCTTCATTTGTTGACATAGATATTGCTTGTAAGCCTTTGGGGGTACCTTAGGCATGATTTGATTAGAGATTTTGATGTTTAATTGAGTCCTTTAAATCAAGCTTTTGCGTTGAGGTCTCAAAGATTGTGTGAAGAGTGAAAACCTGGGCCTCCATTTGTGAAGCTCTTCTAGTTGAAAGAACATCATGGCTGTTATGAAGCATTTTATCTGATAGTTGTTAAAATGTTGTAGTGGTTGTCAAATATCTGTCATAGTCAAGTTTGTCTTGTCAATATCCCACCAAAAATCATTCTAAATAAATAATCCTACCCCATACTACCCCTGTTTTGACCTATGTTTACCCATAGAAGATCAAAATCCATTTGCTAAAGTATGCAGAACATATCAGGATTTCAAAATGTCTTCAGTAACCCTTGCCTTGCATTAAAATTATCTCCATAATTTGGAAGTGACAACTTGTGAAATTCAGATTTGGAGTGTTGATCATATTTTCCCAAGGACCCTTCATACTATTTGCAAAAATTGAGGGATATCTTCATCTCCTTCACCATTTGAGGGTTACAAAATAGGTCCTCTTACCTTGGTTGAAAGGCATAACCTAAGACAATTAGGACAAGATCAAGTCCTATTTGAGTGCTATCCATCTCTCCACAAATATGAGTGCTAGTTAGATCACATCCCTAGCTACAAAATGACATACATCATGATCTATCTATCTTCAAGCTTCATTCCATATCTCTGATGCTACTCAGACTGAAAAGGAGAACAAATTTGGGTACCAACACCTTCAATGATGCCATTACCTCCACCCTTGGCACCATTATCCTTCATGTTCGAGTAGGCCCTCGTACCATCCTAGAACTATTCTACATCTTAGATGGGGAGTTCCAATATAACCTATTGCTTGACAAACCTTGGATTCACATTGTGGGTTGTGTCCCTTCAACTTTACACCACTGTGTAAAATTTGAACATGAAGGACATCATTATACCATCCCCGTCGACCCGTCACCATTCAAAACTTGTAACATGTTGTACCGACCCAACAATGTACTTATACTAGTCAAGACATTTGTCACTACCCCCACTTCTCCTTCACCCATGATCCCATCCACTAATGTTGTCACCACCTCTCCCACATCTAACTCTTCTATTCCTACTGCCACCATAGCCTCTGCAGTTGCACCATTTGATTCCCAACTGACCGATACCCCTCATACCCAATCATCTAATGAATCATCTATCCCTGCTACCCACATATCAACTACTGATCCCTTAGAGGGTGTTTTTCAATGCCTCACTCTGGGGGGTATCGCATGTACAATATCGACACATTCCTCAACTCTACAAGAGTATGGAAACCTATGTTAGCACCCTCGTTATGACTACCGCATAGGTGAGGTTTTCCCTTATGGTCCTCCCCACCTTCGCACTAACCTAACATATGGGGGATTTGATACTTCCATTTATTCACTCGAACCTCCATCCCAAACATGACCATTTTCATCTAACCTCCAATCCCTTACTAACCACCACTTCGCCCACACTTTCCTTCACCATTGCGCATGGAAAGGCTTTGGTTTCAATTTTTACGAACAAGGCTGCCATAATGTCATTTCATGTACCACCCGTAAACATAATGATCATAGTGGCATTGGCTTTGTCACATCACCTTCCAAGAAGTCCCACGTCGACCTCATTGAGGAAGACAAACCATCTCCACCCCATTCACCAATGTCACCGTCTTCACCCATGGAGTCCATAGATCCTGAATCTATTCCTCCTAAAAAAAAATTCATAAAATTATATTTCCCTAGGACCTCTAACCTATCAACGTGATGGCAAGGTTCCTTCTTCTCTTCCCTTCTTGTATCCTGACATGATCGATGACGATACACCTTCTATTAACATCATTCAATGTTAGGATGATGAGTCTATCCTCACCTATATGGGTGCGGAAGATTATTGTATTCACCAGTCATTACCCTCTGAGATGTAAACCATGTTGAATGAATCGACTATCAAAATCAACATTCATACTCAATTTGACCCGCACATTCTAAAGATAGGTCAATCTTTAGATGTTGTTGAACAAGAAGCTTTTACCTCTTTCCTTTCGGACCATAGCCACACTTTTTCTTGGTCCTATGCCAATATGCCTGGTATTGACCCAAAAATTATGGTCCATAATATCGTAACCATTCCTAATGCCAAACCCATAAAACAAAAGCTACTGAAAATGCATCCTTGCATTGCTCTTTTGATCAAAGAAGAACTTCAATACCTTCTCTCGGTTTCCTTCATCCTACCCATTGACTATCCCCAATGGATTTCTAACTCCGTTCCTATCACAAAAGCAACAGGGGACTCTGTATTTGCATGGACTTCTGTGACCTCAACCTAGATGTCCCAAAGATGTTTTTCCCCTACAGGAAATGACCAACTAGTTAATCTTACCATCAGACATGAAATTCTATCACTCATGGATGATTTCTTGGGTTATAATCAAGTATTACTCACTCCAGAAGATCAACACAAAACTACCTTCATCACTCCTTGGGGGACCTTCTATTATTGAGTCATGCCTTTTGGCCTTAAAAACGTTGGTGTTACATATCAGTGAGCCATGACTTATATCTTCCATGACATCATGCATCGCATATTGGAAGATTACGTAGATAACCTTCTTTCCAAATCCAAACATCAGGCCGAACACCTGATAGTCCTTCAGGTCATCTTTGACCGCCTTATCCAATATTGTGTTCATCTTCAACCTAAGAAGTGCGTCTTTATGGTACTTTTAGGAAAACTCCTTAGTTTCATTGTTTCTTTACGTGGCATAGAATTCGATCCTGTTAAAGTAAAGGTTATTCTTGAAATTCCTCCACATACTAATCTCTATCAACTTTGAAGCTTGCAAGGTGAGTTGCAATCTATTCATCATTTTATCTCGCAGATTCTCGACCACTGTCAACCATTTCATAGTCTCCTCAAGAAGGACATCTAATTCAAATGGGATGATGAATGTCATAAATCCTTTGACACCTTAAAACAATACCTTCTTCAACCACCAGTGCTCATTCCTCCTAAGAATAACAACCCTTTTACCTATACATTCCATCACGGACCATTCCTTAGGTGCCATGCTAGCTCACCGCGACAAGTAGCACAGGGAGCAAGTGGTTTATTACATAATTCATACCCTTTTAGACTATGAAACTAGATACACCCATGCTAAAAAACTCTACTTAGCCTTATTTTTTGTCACCACCAAGCTTCATCATTACCTGCTCAACCACAAAACCTTTTTTGTCACCAATACTGACCCCTTACATTACATGTATGCCAAACCATACCAACATCAACGTGCTATACATTGGCTCATGCTTCTTACCGACCTTGACCTCGAATTCATCCATCAAAAGTATATCAAAGGCCAAACCATCGCTGACCAACTAGCAGACACACCTCTTTCCAGAAATTAACCCTCTAACTTCGATTTCCCAGATGAATCCATTGCTACCCTCTCCTTGGACGATACCACTTACCAAATGACCCTCTTCTTTGATGGTTCCAAATGTCAGTGTGGGGGTGGCACTAATCTTATCCTAATTCCTCTTTGTGGTGAACTCATGCCTTTATCTTTCAAACTGGATTTTGATTGTACAAACAATATTGTTGAATACGAAGCACTAGTATTGGGTCTCCAGGATGTTTATGCCTCAGATGTTAAGTCGATCAATATATTTGGTGATTCCAAGCTGGTTGTAAATCAAGTCAATGGTATATATCAGTTTCGTAATGAAATAATTCAAAATTATAAACATCATGTCGACATACTTTTGAGTACCTGTTACCGTTACGAACTTTAAACCTCCCCATGTTCTACCAATAAATTTGCGGATACCATGGCCTGTCTAGCTTCTTAGATACCCACTTCGCTTGCCGACTCTAAAATATTTGTCACAATACAAAGGTTACAATAACCCTCTTATTTATTGTATGATAGAAAAGTGACATGCGAGCATGAGAATCTACAAGTAACCTTTCTTCATACCCGACCTCCCGAGGTCGTGCCGAGACAGCCGGTGGAAATGAAGTATATGGGGATATGGTCAAACTAATTGGGAAATATGATATCCTCAACACGTAATAATGGGATCTATGAGTCTAAGGAAAAGATATCTCTCCTAACTTGAATTGGTGTAATGGATCGTTTAGATATAATAGCTGCTCGGAGGCTCCAATCAATGTCGAGCTCTGTCAAGATCCTATCTATTGGCTATTGGATGAATGGAAAGTGACCTGTAGGTACTTCATGTATATTTCTAGACAAGGTCATGGAAAATGGTAGTCAGAGCTATAGTAGATTTATAGGAAACTATGGGTGGTTTTTTGGTCTAGCCCAAAAAATATTAGTTTGGTTGGCTTCTATGTTTAATGTGAAAAATTTTATTATGATATCCAGCGGGAGTGGTGAGGATATAAATACCAGCGTGTACATAAACTAGTGTCAATATTTAACTGATTAGCAGACCCGTTGGGTTGTGGGACCTAGGGATCACAACCATGAGTTCATGGTTATTGTGGACTTGTTATGGTCATGTGAAGAATCAATCTCTTCTTCTGACTATCCAATAATCATAAGATTTTTCAGCTTCTATGTTTAATACTAGGAGTTGTGCAATCTTCTCAAAATACCTTACGGGTGTTCTGACAAGTTGTATACGTAAACATGTGTCTATGTCAATGAGAAGGTCTCCTACGTTTAGTTGCGGAACTAACAGATCACAACCAAATATTTTCTCGCTTCCACGTTCTTGTATGGTCATGCGGATATCCAATCAAGGGAATCTATAGTTGGGTTAACCTGACCAGAATGCATATGCTTTTTCATCTTCAATATTTGATTCTCTCAATTTTTCACTAACTGCTTGTGGGTTTATTGTCATTTGAAAGATGTGAATTATAAAACCTTGATCTATATCCATTAATGTTGTGAAGAGATTTGGTTGAGGTACTACCGGTTTGAATACGTAATCCTTGGGCTCTTTGGGTCCTGTAATTGTCATGCAAGAGATAATCAGACTTTAACTTAAATAAGTAAACTAATTATGCAAATAAATCTACACTATACTTATATTATTATTTTTGTATTTTTAAGGATGTGAATTTGAATGAAATTTAAAGAGCAGCTATTCTAATATATTCAGATAATAAACAATTAATCTAATAACAAAATTAAAACAAACAAGTTAGCCTGATGTAGCTATTTACCTGTGCACTTGTGAATTTATCCTAAATATTAAATAACTAACTAATTTAACTAAAAGACCTTCAATCTTACCTCAGAAGTGAGGAATAAATCACAGCTTCTCAGAAGCTATCATTCCCCACATCTTCCCTGGTAATACTAAAAGCAAGCTTAACTAAAATAAAATGATTTGTTATTCTATTTGATATATTGTAACTACAACTTTGACAATTCAAACCTGGAGTTTACATAACAGCGACAAATCCAGTTGTATTGTGACTTGTCCTCTCAGTGTGATCTCTTTGTTCCTTCATGTTCTCGTGGACCCAGAAAAGTGGGAATGTGACAGTGGTAGCAGGAGAAGATGCTCAAACAATGGCAGCTTGGACGTAAGCCGAATAGAATGCGAGTAGGAGAGGGATAGTGCAAGAGAACAGAGCTTGACTATTCAATTCCTAGTGGGATTGCTACAAGGATACAATACAAGCATACCAAAATCTATAAGACTTATGCTTCCTGTGACAAAACAACAACCTATAATTATAAGCAGAATCAAGATTCAAATGGACATGATCTTGGACCAGAACTATGGAGCCTTAAACTGAGAGGCTGAAATCTTATACAAAATCTAAACTTATTGAAGAACTTTCAAAACACACTGAATAATAATTCATAGAAGGAGAGGGGACATTTACTTGTAAACAAGTTTGGTATTTATAGCATTTGGATTTACCAGAGGGTAGGTTTGAATTGAACTCTTCTATTAAAAATAAAGAGAAATTACTATTTACCAGGTGGCTAAAACATAAATGCAAGAAAGAGTGGTTGAGAAATGTGAGTGCCACTTGATTTTTTACATTGACGAAAGCGTCAGAAATTTCTAGAAAATGTGAACAGGACCACTGCCCTATCCTAGGCGGAGGTCATGGGACCGCTGCCCAAGCAGGGAGGTGGTCCTGCAACTAATGATTGAAATGCAAGGAAAAGGGGGACAGGGTTTAGAATGAAGCATGCAAAGGTCGGATAAGGTATTTTAGGATGCAAATGTATACTTGGCAAGCTTTTTGGATTCAAAACACCTTTCAAAGAGATCTGAATCATCATTGGGGTTTCTGTAACCTTTTTTCTGACATTACAGTACCTACAATTTTGGATATGTACATATTTCCCCCTCAAAGAATTGTTTTAGCCATGAAGGGGCATAAAACGGTGGGTCCAAGTATGGCGGTCCCAAAATGGGGAGTTAGAAGCTATACCTGACATACCCATGTGTCACAATGTCGCCATCCAGATTCCTACTATCTACAAAATGCAAAAGAGGACTCAAGTGCAAATAGATAAAAATATCAAAAAATAAATACTAAATTAAAATGAAACGAGAACTTACCATTTGCATGGAGATAAGAACTTACCACCATCGGCACTCCAACTCTGCGAGAGAACATTCAAAACAAGGTTGAAATATATTATATATATATATAATGAGCTCATCTTCCTATTCATTTGCGCGTGTTGATTTGGCAATTTTTGAGCTCTGGGACCCACAGTAACCATTTTTTACGAGAGTACAGTCAAAACGTTCATTGCGAGATCGTTATCATGCCTCTGAGAGTAGGACATCGATCTGTAAAGTCTCGGGTTAGTTTTTCTTAATTCATTGTTTTTAAACCTAAAATATAAAAATGTTGAAATCTTTGTCTTGGGGGGGGTTATTTTCAAAAATATTAGTGTTAAATGAGTCTCTAAGGGGGGTGCCTATAGGGTAGGCTTTTATTTCAGTCAAAATGGTGTATTTTTGTTGTTTTTAGGCATTTTTACGGCTTAATGGGCGCACCCCAAATCGGCACAAGACCGCCACCCTACACAGAGTGGCGGTCACAAGACTTCCACCCTTAGATGGTGGTGGTCATGGAACCACTGCTCTGCATAGGGCGGTGGTTCTGGATAGAAAGTGAAAACAAATGCCTTAGTTAAATGTTTTTGCATTTTTGACATTAATCCATGTTTTTGATGAGCTTATCTATTGGACTATGTTGCTAACTTACTCTTTTTCTATGTTTTAGGTGGATGTAGAAGGAGGAGGAATATATTAGATGGACTAGAGAGAGGGAGTGTGATTGGCTCCTGGAAGTGTTGGACATGCTGACCCAGGTAGAGAGAGACACTTTACAGAGGGCCGGTTGATCAAGGGATATTTTTTAGTGTCAAAATTTCCCTAAACTTTCCTAGACCATTCCAATACAGTAGATCCTTTAGATATCTTTCCGAAGACTGTGAGAACTTGAAAAATGGACACTCTGAGCTCAGGTTATGTCCAGTCAAAGTTCAATCAACATGGTAGTCAACTTTGGTCAACAGGTCAACAAGTGGACCAATGACAAGGTGACACGTGGAAATTGGCGACAAGAAAAAATTTATGGTCTTGTAATTTTTTAAAAATTAGTTCCATGGTATAGAGCTTTTCGCAAGTATTCTGACGCATTTTGAACGGACCAAATCTGAGTTTGTATGCGAAAGATATGCATACTCAAAGTTGTGGTCAAATGATGACGTGACACACTGTGACGTGGACAAATGGCATATTATGGGCGTGACACTTGGCAAGTTTTTAGTGGATTTAGATTTAAAATAATAATAACAATATTTTATTTAATCCATTCCATGGGAATAAGCCTAATCCCATGGGATAAGGAGGATTTTGTGGACAAAAAGCTATTTAAAAGCTTATCCTATCCTTTTCCCACCAAATGTGGGGTCAATGGCTAAATTGGGCGCCTAAACCTATGGAAGGGGGATTTGAACACAGTGCCTCATCTATAAAGATAAGTGGCCTTACCAACCCACCACCCTCTTGTAAGTGGTATAAATAAAGCACACTTGTATTTGTAATAGACAAGTGTCAGGTCTGTGTCAAGCCAATAAGCAAGCAGCTTTGGCAAAATGCAATTTTGAGGCACTTCCACTCAAAACCAGATCTTAAGTTATATATAAAAGTTACTCATAATTTTGAGATGATCATGATGGTGTGATCATTTATCTAATTTGGAGCTTTTGTGACAAATTTATGTGTTGTTAAAGTCACACAAATGCGTAGAACCAAAGGGAGACACCGCTACAAGTGGATCAAGAAGGTGAAGGACAGAGTTTGAGCTCCATTAACATCCTTCGAACGTTTGAAACATAGTTTTGCAAGTTTTTGATTCATTATTGGTTAATGTAAATGTTATTGTATTTACATTTTTTAACATTATTAATGGATGGTTCATCACGAACCCGGGGACGTAGGAATTCTGAACCTCGTAAACAATCTGGTGTTATGTTTTGATTTTATTTTTAGTTTCTTATTATTTACAATAATTGAATTTCATAAAAACAATGTGGATGCAATAGTAATCAATATTTGACAACTTTAGAAAATCGATTAAAATCAAGAAACAATGATTTTTGGGGCTTCGATCAAACGGTGAAATTTTGAGTAAATTGCAAACTTAATTTCAGTTTGAATTTAGTCCTAAAGCATATTTTGATTAGTTTTTAGAAGTATACAATCCTTTTAAGTTGATTAAAATTGAAGATCCTTGAAATCATTTAAAATTGAAAAAAATAAAACACCCGTTTTCAGATCAAGTTTGGTATCATAGCAGTTAGATTGCCGGATTAGCTTCTAATTGTGTGTGAAAATTTGGCTTTAGTTTCAGTATTGATTTTAGTTTTCAGTGTGCAGACATTTTGGGGCTTGTTAATCTTCTTTTGCAAGTGTGCACTTTTGGAAGTACAGGTTATGTTTGTAGGAACAAGGAATCATGGGCAAGTCATCTAAATAGGAGCAACTAGATGAGCTTGAAGCCACTAACCGCCAACTCCAGGAAGAAAACTCTTTCCTGAGAGCTAATTTTTATTCCTTGGAAGAGGAAATAGTGTTGTTAAAATTTGAGCCACAATCCTCTATAACCAAGAAAGAGGAGTATGTCAACAAGATGCTTGCACAAAGTAAGAAGTTGATGGGCTTTGTTAAAGAGTTGCAGGAAGAAATACGGACCAAGCATGCCCTTTTGGAAAAGCTACAACAAGGTGAACAAAAGAAGTAAATGCCTTCCAAATCAGATGCATATACTATGACAGAATGCACTGTAAGTTTTTCACATTTTAATTCTTCCTCTCATTCAGTTTCAGATATTCCTTTGGGTCAGTTTGAAAAACACACTAAGGGAATTGGGTCTAAACTAATGGTTAAGATGGGATATAATGGAAAAGGCCTTGGTAAAAATGGACAAGGTAATGCTAACCCAATACAGGTAGAGGATCAGCCTCGGTTTGCAGGTTTGGGTTATTCTAGTCGGCAAATGGAAATTGGAGAAAGTTCCAAAGCAGCTGAAGGAAGACAAGCTTCCAATAGCCAAGGATCTACGCCTCTAGAATTACAGGATTCTGCCATCAAGAGGAACAATGAAAGGTCTAAGAAAACAGGTAAACTAGGTAACGAAATTCTACCTCCTCCCACTTACACTAAAAATAACACTAAAGGGAAATTAAATCCTAAGACTTCTAAAACACTCTTTCAGTTTGAAAAATATAGCTTTGGTAGACAAAAGTATGGTTTTCCTTGCACGTTTTGTGAAGGTATTAATCATTCTGCAGCATATTGTTGGAAGAGGAAAAATATGATAAAGAAGTTAATGCCTTTTGTGAATGATAAGGCAAGTGCAAAAGACTGATCTCACTTTGGTAAGGTGAGAAATGGAAAAAAGGTTACCTCTCCTAAATAGGGGAATCATTTTCCTTGTTAGAGTTCAAGGAATGTCAAAATGGGTAGGACTCCTAAAAATAAGGAATTTAAATTTTGTTCCCATTGTAAAAGGAATGGTCATGATGTTAAGATGTGTTGGTATGTTCCTTCAGTACAACATTGGAAATTTGTTAAAAAGGAAAATAATGTCAAACCAAAAATTGTTGATCTAACTCATGTAAATGCTCATTCTAGTACTAGGGAAGTAAAACCACCTAAACAGAGAAATCTAAGTAATTGGATGGGAAAAACATTCCTCAACTTTATGTTTGCATTACAGTAACTGGTGATAGTATGCAAACATTTTCAAAGCTATATTTTAGGTATTTTGATCCTATGTTAATAATCAGCTTTGAAATAATTTAGAAGCAACCTTAGAGAAGAGTTGAGTGACAGGTTCATCATACTCATATTGATCTTCTCACATTGTTGTTGGTTATTCCATTTCTAATAACAGTATGCAGGGATATCAGTATCATCAGAATGTCGATTTTGAAACTTGCAATTTTATAGTGTTTTCATTTTTCCAAATATTATGGATGCTTATAAGACCCATTCGGGCACCTGTTTGATATTGTAATAAATAAAAAAACTTGTTGTATCCACATGTGTTATTTGCACTAATTTATAAGACCCTTATTTTGGGAAAAATTTATTTTTGTAACTATCAGATGTGGTTGCAATTAGGGTGTAAATTTATTACACTAACAAACTGGTTTGCAAAGGTACCAGGTGATCATTTTACAGATTATGGTAGTTCACCAATTTGGGTAAGCATACAGTTTATAATATATCCCTTTACAGTTTAGTGTATGGATAGAATATTTGCATATTCACGTTGATTCAGATTTTGACTATATCCATTTTGGGCGTTGATGGTTTAATGATTTTGGATAGTGAATATTTACAGTTGTAATCGGCATAATCACAAAGTGTCAGTTGAACACTAGCTTCCGTTATAGATGGGTGTTATTATCTGACTTATTATTTGTGATGGCGATACAATGTTTTTGGCAGATTCACATGGATTTAGTTGTTGACTATAGCTATTTTTGGGTGTTGATAGTCTATTTTATTCTGGATAGTGAATACTTGCAGTTGTTACAGTTTCAGATGGAGAGTGGGCACTAGCCTAATTGTGGGCAGTTTAGATGTCTGGTATACTGATCTATGTTATGAAATTGTAATTTAAGTAATCGGTCATATCAAAAAGTGACAGTTGAACACTAAATTTCCATAATAGAATGGGTGTTATTATCTGGTCAATTATTTGTGATGGCATTACAGTGGGGTATGACAGTTCACAGTTGTGTGCAGAGTTGGCAAGATTGCAACGTTTCAATTGAACACTAGCTTAATTGGGTGTTATTATATGATCAGTTATGTAATTAGCTAATCAATTATTTTCATTTTATCAACCTATAATGTTATTTCAGGTTCTTGTATGTGTTTTTTCAATGCAGGAAGAGATAGCATGTTTTGTGGGTTGATACATAGCTTTTTGTGGACAAAAAGCCTTCTCAGTAGGGAGGAGTGATCAGGAGATATTTTTTAATGTCAAAATTTCCCTAAACTTCCCTAGACCATTCTAGTACATTAAATCCTTCATAGAGCTTTTCGAAAACTATAAGAACTTGAAAAACGGACACTCTGAGCTCAAGTTATGTCCAGTCAAAGTTTAGTCAACATAGAAGTCAACTTTGGTCAACAAGTAGACCAATGACAAGGGGACATGTGGCAATTGGCGACAAGAAAAAATTTATGGTCTTGTAATTTTTTAAAAATTAGTTCTATGGTATAGATATAGTAGCAATCTTTCTGACGCATTTTGAACGGACCAAATCTGAGTTCGTATGCGAAATATATGCATAGTCAAAGTTGTGGTCAAATGATAACGTGACACACTATGACGTGGACAAATTGCATATTATGGGCGTGACACTTGGCAGGTTTTTAGTGGCTTTGGATTTAAAATAATAATAATAATATTTTATTTAATCCATTCCATGGGAATAAGCCTAATCCCATGGGATAAGGAGGATTTTGTGGACAAAAAGTTATTTAAAAGCTTATCCTATCCTTTTCCCACCAAATGTGGGGTCAATGGCTAAATTGGGTGCCTAAACCTATGGAAGGGGGATTTGAACCCAGCACCTCATCTATAAAGATAAGTGGCCTTACCAACCCACCACCCTCTTGTAAGTGGTATAAATAAAGCACACTTGTATTTGTAATAGACAAGTGTCAGGTCTGTGTCAAGCCAATAAGCAAGCAGTTTTGGCAAAATGCAATTTTGAGGCACTTCCACTCAAAACCAGATCTTGAGTTATATATGAAAGTTTCTCATAATTTTGAGATGATCATGATGGTGTGATCATTTATCCAATTTGGAGCTTTTGTGATAGAGTTATGTGTTGTTAAAGTCACATAAATGTGTAGAACCAAAGGGAGACACTGCTGCAAGTGGATCAAGAAGGTGAAGGATAGAGGCTGAGCTCCATTAACATCCTTCAAAGGTCTGAAACATAGTTTTTTAGGTTTTTCATTCATTATTGGTTAATATAAATGTTATTGTATTTACATTTTTTAACATTATTAATGGATCGGTTCATCACGAACCCGGGGACGTAGGAATTCCGAACCCCGTAAACAATTTGGTGTTGTGTTCTGATTTTATTTTCAGTTTCTGATTATTTATAATAATTTAATTTCATAAAAACAATGTGGATGCAATAGTAATTAGTATTTGAAAACTTTGAAAAATCGATTAAAATCAAGAAACAATGATTTTTGGGGCTTCAATCAAACGGTGAAATTTTGAGTAAATTGCAAACTTAATTTCAGTTTGAATTCAGTCCTAAATCATATTTTGATTAGTTTTTGGAAATATACAATCCTTTTAAGTTGATTAAAATTGAAGATCCTTGAAATCGTTTAAAATTGAAAAAAAATAAAACACCCATTTTCGGATCACTAGTATTTTGAGGATCTCACAGGTTCCTCATGTTGCTCCTGCCAATCACATATTATGTGACTTGTTCTCGTACTAGGATGCGGACCGGAGTACTTTCTGGTTTCCAGGTGTTAGGGGTGAGTGGACTATCACCCTGGAGGACATCTATCATATACTGGGGGCTTCGATTCTTGGGAGGTGGTTGTCTCTTAAGACAGGATGATCCAGGTCTCGAATGGTTCAGTGGGCTACCTATATGGGATATGTTGTCTCCTTTGGCTCGAAGAAGGGGGTGAAGGTCTAATCCATTGCTTCTTCTCCTATCCCTATTATCCACAAGGCTATTATGGGTATCTTGGCCTCACGGTTGATTGGGGATAAGGGAGGAGATACTCTCTTATACTATTGGGCTTCCATTATTGTATAAATTGAGGCCCATAGCCGTACTTATGCTTAGGGAGCAGACATTCTTGGGACCACATACCATGACTTATACAGGGTGGTTAGGTTACAGGGGAAGTTCTTGAGTCATCCCACTCTAGTTATGATTTGGGTGTATGAGTGCATCATCCCCTATGGAAGGGCTATACTTGCAGAGGATCCGGGGGTTGTTAGAGTAGTGAGGTGGATGGGGATGACAGTACTCAGGATGCCACATCATCTAGTGGCTTCATTGACTACTACAGACATGGAGACCACTCCTTATCAGGACATGGTAGGAGTATGGGGAGAGGAGACACTTACATTGATTACCTGCTCTACTACAAATCAGTTGGTAGACAAGATAGAGAGGGTGGAGGTCCACCCATTTGATCGAGTCCCTTAGTAATTTGGCCTCCCCTACGTTGATATGCTTCCTCCAGTTGGGCTAGTATACAGGGCTATCCGTGAGGCCCGGGGAGGTCCTAGAGGAGATAAAGGTTGGACCATGGTTACTCCTGGAGTTCCCATTATAGTTAGGTGGGTAGTTCAGGCCTGAGGGGTAGCCAGTACTCCTTGAGCACCTTTACTTCAGATCGGAGCCGCTCCTACTTTTAGTGTGGGGAGGATGAGCCTATTGATGTGGGCTCAGACTCTGAGGAGTTCACAAGAGGGGAGATAGAGGAGGAGACAATGGGAGGTGATATCGGTGGGACAGTCAAGGAAGATGACAGTGATTCTAAGTGGCATGATACTCAGGACATCTTGAGGGCTAGGATGGCGGAGGCGAGTGCAGAGAAAGTGACCTTGATTTCGGAGTTACCTTCTCAAGACGTTGGGGGAGATGATGATTCTATGGTAGGATGTCATTTATTTTCAGATTTGGGGAGGCTCTACAGTCACTAACAGCATCAGTAGTAGGCACAGATCCTAAAGACCCTACCTAGATGCCTGGAGATCCGAGTGAGTTACTACTCTTTGCTCAACCTTGTTAGCTAGAAATGTCAATTGTTATTTCCTTTTTGCTTGTTTTTGAATTTGTTTTTGGTGGTTTTCTAACTTGTTATTTCTCTTTTTATTTGCAACGACTGCTGAGGGATGGCAAGATTTGATTCCTCAAGTGAATGCAGACACCCTGTTTCTCCCCTCAGAGAGTACTCGGGCCAAGCTTACTGAGGATGTTGGAGAGCCTTTAGCAACCAACAGACATACTGATGTGTTTACCCATGTATGGAAGGTGACAAATTTAGTGACCTCCCTTCATACTAAGCTGGTTGGATAGAGGACTGCTGAGCACCTGATGAGGCGGAGCCGTTCTCGTAGTGAGACCACAGCCAATGGCCGTGATCATGAACACTCAGTTCATTCAGAGCGTCATCATAGTAGGATCCCTAGACGCGGTCATGCACCATCCAAGGGATCCCATAGGGATTGAGAGGCCATTTGGTCTTTTTGTAGTGATTTTTCTGGATGTTTATATCAGTTGTTTTTGTATTTTTTTGGCTCATTAAGCATTTTGACTATGCCTAGTGCATGATGGCATTGTATGTAAAACACGATTCTTATATATATATATATATATATAGATCTTCTTTGTATCTATAGTTTTTGTGGTTTGTTTCCAATGTGTACACTAGATGTTTTTAGAATTTTTGTTTTTATATGCTTTTCAGAATGTATGCAATGGATGACAAGTGATAACAAGTGTTGAATAAAATGTTTCTCTTTTATTTGTTTTTGTAATGTTGATATGTGATGATGCAAACATATTGTAGTACTGAAATTTTGGCTTCTTTGGGCAATGTTCGTTGCTTCTTCTTGTTTTGGCAAAATGTGATGAATATGTAGTGATAATGAGATGAACTTGCCCCATTCCTAACTCCACCTAGCTAGTAAGATGTGAGGGCTCAACACCAAGAGTTTGGAAGGGTGCAAATTTTATGAGTTTGATTGAATGTAAATGATGAGAGAAAGACAAGGTATTGATAGAAATCAAATTTAGACCTGCGTACTTATTCCTACTCAAAACTACTAAATAGTTCAGAATGCAACTTACTTTCCAGTTTACCTAGACTTAGATCCATGGATGACAATTTGGTTGACAAAATCTGGTTTTGAGGATTTGATCTCTTCGGAATTTGGATACTTAATTTCACTTAATACACTTTGCTTTACATTTTTAAAATACTAAGATTCATTAATTTACATGAATGGACCCCCTACACCCTGCCCCATGCTACTAGTAAGAAGTATGGGCTTGTGACCGAAGGCAGGACATAGGCAAGTAAGGGCACTTCTTTCCTTTCTCAACCTCGCACCACTAGTAAGAGATGTGGGCTTATCACCAAAGGTTGGTGGGGCAAAGAAGTGTGTAAAATAAAATATTTTGTTTGTTTAGTATTTTGGATTCTATTTGGTTTTGACATTTCTGATCTGTGATTTTGGAGTATCCTTGTTTCAAAGAGACATAAAAAGGATAGATGTGACACCAAGAAGCTTCTAGAACAGACCGTAGGTAAGAACAACTTAACCTAGTAGAAGAAGTGAGTATGACCAAGTATGCGGGCCTTGGTATGGTTTTTGTCAATACTTTGTCTGTCGAATTGATTAAATGATTTTGAAACCATTCGATGATATTATGAAAATTGAAGAGATATGATTTGAATGCTTTTGCTAATATTTTCATAAGCTTGCAATAAATTGCTTAAGAATAAGTTCCTTGACCACAAAATTTATGAAATAACTAAACAAAATGAAACAATTGAGTGACTAATGCAATATAGGTAGATATAATATACAAATGGTGATGTTGATGACTTATGCGTAAAACCGTTTAAGATGTAAGGAATTGACAGTTTCATTGAATTCCTCACCTTCTAGTGTACACAAGAGATACGCACCATTTCTGTAGTCTTTCATGACTCGAGTATGGGCCCAACCATTTGGGCCAGAATTTCCTTCCTTCACTGGTTTTCTTATCAATCCGGTTGTCTAGTCTTAGAACTAGATCTCCCTCGTATGTTTCTCGTTCGTAGACATTTTTGTTATATTATCGACACATTCGGTCAGCATAGGCTTTGTTTCATTGTTCGGCATTTAACCTGGCCTCATCAAGGCTTTCCAGTTGAGAGAGGCGTGCCTCTCTATAGGCTTCTTCTCCCAAAATCCCTTGTAATGAGATGCGGAGACTAGGTATTTCGACCTCAAGCGGGAGAACTACTTCTGCCCTGAATACTAATGAGAAAGGGGTTGCCCCTGTTGGTGTTATTATTAAGATTTGATGGGCCCAAAAGGCTGGGTATAATTTTAAATGCCAATCTCGTTTGTTCTCCTTAACTGTTTTGAGGAGAATGGATTTTAACGTTTTGTTTGTTGCCTCAGCCTGTCCATTGGCTTGGGGGTAATAAAGAGAGGTCGTGTGAAGGTTTATCTTAAAGTTGCTGCATAACTCACAGACCTCATCATTTTTAAAGGATGTGTAATTGTCTGAGATAATGACTTACGGGACACCGTACCTACAAATGATTTGATTCAGAATGAACTTAGCCATGACAAAACATGGTACGGTGGTGACAAGCATGGCCTCTACCCATTTAGTAAAATATTTCGTGGCTATGATTATAAAGTTGTGGCCATCTATTGACGAGGAAGAGAATTTCCCTATCAAATCTAGGCCCCACGAGGAAAAGGGCCATGGGGTTACAATTGGTTGTAGAGCTTGTGTTGGCATGTGAATCTCGTGGGAGAAATCTTGACATTTATGACACTTGCGCACAAACTCTACTGCGTCATATTCCAGAGTGGGCCAAAAATAGCCCATCCGATGTAATTTGCGAGCAATGGCATGGCCACCAAAGTGTCCTCCACATATCCCACTGTAGGATTCGTAAAGAATATTTTCAGATTCTTCTGTGTCAACACATCTCAAAAGCATTCCATCGAAGGCTTTATGATAGAGCACCTATTCTAAAATAAAGTATTTAGCAGCAATAATGCATAACTACCTTCTTAGTTGTGATGTGGCCCCTTCCGAGTACGTGTGGTCCATGATGAAATTGATGATGTTGGTGTACCAAGGACATATAGAGGTGGGGGGTCTGGTTTCAACAAAATATATGCACTCATCGGGAAAGTCTAGATCTACTAGATCACCTCCATCTAATGGATTGTCAGCTAACCAGTCTGCAATGATTTTTCCCTTAACAGACTTTTGGTTTACAAATGTTAATTCAAACTCACCCATCAAGGTTATGAAACATCCAGCCTTTTAAGATAAAGACCCTTGCATGAGGAATGTCCATAAGTGATATGTCTTTACAATGACCCTTGTTTCTTGATTCAACATGTAATGTCTTAAATGTTTTGTTGCGAAAACTATGGAAAGGCATTCTCTTTCTACCTGTGTGTAATGCATTTCATAATCAAGCAACGTCCAGCTAATGAAATAAACTGCACGTTCCCGTTTATCATTATCTTCCTGAGCCAACATATAGGCTAGCAAGACATCAGTATCTCGTGAATACATGATCAAAGGATGATCTGGCTTAGGAGGCATTAGTGTGGGGGGAGACAGCAAGAAGCGTTCAACTACTTCGAAGGCTTTGTTGCATTCTTCTGTCTAATCAATGGTATAGTCCTTCTTTAATAAATTGTTGATTGGATGAACATCAAAACTTAAGTTTGGGATGAACCTTCGAATTGCACCAAGTTTCCTAAGAAATGATCTGATACCAAACTCATCTGATGGTGGAATCATTTCAAGAACAGCCCATATTTTGGCTGGATTGACATCAATCCCTCATGACAATATAATGTAGCCTAGAAGCTTGCCTCATGTCACGCCAAATACACATTTCTCTAGATTCAATGTGATGCCATATTTAATCAATCATGAGAGAATGATACGGAGTACTTCTGGGTGATTGCAGCGCTTCTTGGCCTTGGCCAACAAGTCATCTACATAGGATTCCACAATCTTATGAATAAGGTCATGGAATATGTATGTCGTTTCCCGTTGGTATATAGCATCAGCATTCTTAAGACTGAATGACATGACAACGTAACAATAAGTTCCCCAAGGAGTTATAAACATAGTCTTGGCTTGATCCTATTCAGATATTTTGATTTGATTATATCCCGAGAACCCATCCATGAGAGACAAAAGCTCAAATCCAGTTGTTACATCAACAATGATGTCAATGGATGGTAATGGGAAGTCATATTTGGGGCAAGCTTTATTAATGTCCTGGAAGTCTATGCAAATGTCTATCTTTCCATTCTTTTTTAGAATAGGGACGATATTAGATACCCATTGTGAATAGTCTACTGGTTTGATGAATCCCACTTGGAGAAGCTTCATTACTTCTTCTTTCACCATGAGAGCCACTTTTGGTTTCATTGGTATCGACTTTTTCTTAGTTGGCTTTGCATCTGGTTCAGTGACAAGATTGTGTACCGTAATATGTGGTGCAATTCCCGTCATTTCTTTGTAATTAAATGCGAAAGCCTTTTGATGTTCCTTGAGGATCTGGGTGTGTATTTCTACCTCCTCTGGAGTTAACGAGGATCCCAACTTCAAGATCTTTGGTTCTTCCTTTGTTCCAATATTTATGTCAATCATTCCTTTGATTAAGGAAGCATTTTCTTCTTTAAATTCAGGTGGGGCCAGAGGTAGTTTCAAACCTTCTCCAATCTCTACCTTGTAGATATCGAGATTCTTTTGTGGGGGAGATTCTATCATGGGATTTCCAAAATAGGAAGAGGAAGGTGGGATTAGGGAGAAATCCACTATGTGATGAGCGAGATGCAATTTTACATAGGCATTTAGATATTCAAGAGTTTCTCTATCGCTGTCAAAATGATCTAGGATGGTAGACTCATTCTCAGTTTCTATATGTGTCAAGATCGGGGTTGTTGGTATTTTTCGTACCAATGGTTTAGTAGGAAGTGATACCATGAAACTTGTATTTTCCAACTCACTTCTTAGAGTGAAACGAGAAGTTGAGGTTGCTATTGAATCAATGAGAAGGTTTTGTTCTCGTGGGATTGCTTCGATTGATATAAAGTCGAATCCCTTGGTTAGATTTAACACCGTTGTTTTATAGAGTTGTAAGTGTTCAGCTCTAGTTTCATATACCTCAAATACTTGGTTTGCAACTAACTACGAGTCTCCTAGCACTCTAATGTTATCAACGCCCATCCTTTTAGCTATGATAAGGCCAAGGAGAAGGGCTTCGTATTCAGCCCCATTGTTTGTACATTCAAAGTTGAATTTAAAGGCAAAATGTAGGATCTTTCCTTCAGGAGAAGTAAAGATCACACCTGTCCCAGCTCCGAAATGACACCTAACTCCATCAAAGTGGAGAGTCCAATATTTGCTCAGAAAAATGGACATTGGGACATTCTTCGGGTCTACTTCTTTTGCCTCAGTTACTTCTACCATAAAAACTTTGTCTGCTGGAAGGGAGCCAATTCCTAGGGTGCATCCCATACCCATGGAATCATTTAATGGTAGGAGGATAGGTAGATCTTTCTCTAGTAACTCTATCATTTTTGCGGTAGTTCCTAATGATACCATCTCTATGACGTTAGTCTCATTTTTTAGTGTTGGAATGCCTTCGACTAGATTCGTAATTTCTAATTTTGTTGTAGGTATTAATTTTTCTTCTGGTTTTGAATCAACTGGTTTGTTAAGTTGGTTCGTTGGGAGTTCAAACTCATAGTGAATGCCTGGTCTCTTCTTCAAATCTGCTAGGTATATATCGAATGGTTTTGAGTCACCTTGCACCACAAATATTTTTCCCAGGTGTAAAAATATTATTTCTTGGAATAACATGGAAGGGATTGCCTTCATATGATGTATCCATGGTCGATCGAGAATCATATTATAGTTGGTTTCCCGATCTATAATATAAAATTTGGTGAGGACTGTCTTGGGTCCTAAGGTGACGGGTAGCACTATAGTCCCAATTGAAGTGGCCTTAAGGCTATCATAAACCCTAAGTGTATTTCACGTTGTGGAACAATTTGTTTCTCCATATCCTAGATTTTGAAGAAAAGCAAAGGGGACTATGTTAACTGTTGCCCCATCATCAATCATTGCACACTTAACATAATTATTATAAACCCATACCTGTCCATGCAAGGTTGGGTCGCCTCTACGTGTAATTTCAACGTTTGTTAGCATTTTGCTTATATCAAATATAAACTCAGTATCCCTATCTGGTTGCCCTGGAGGGTAGACGTCAAAGTCTACATGGTTTACTTGCATTTCAGGAGGAGTGATGTTAATTAGATGACCAAGACCTAATGCTTCTAAGAGAGCAGCCCTGTGGGTAAGAGAGTTCTTCAACAAATCCAAGAAGGAAATGTGAGAGAAGGTCTTTGTTAGGTCATTAATTAGATCGTAAGCGCCTATGGATTTTACCATTGTTTGTTGAATGTTGTTTGGTTCTAATGGGTAGGTTGGAACTGGTTGAGAAGAATAATCTTGTGTTCTTGTTATGGTTTCTACGTGTAGCTCGGTATCTAACTCTACCTGACCAACTATCTTGGTTTGTGGTCGAGAACTCCTAATTGGGGTGGGACTGTTGAAGTAGGTATTTACCTTAGCTCATATTCACCTAGGTACTTTATTTACCTTTATCGTATTTATCCTCACCCACTTATGTGTGTGGATATTTCTTTTATCTTATTTAGATATTAGGAGATATTATCTAGTTGTTAGGTATAATTCTTTCCTTGATCCATGGTATTGACTAGTTCTTTCCTTGATCTATGCTATTGACTAGATCCTTGATGTCTAGTTCTCTCCTAAATCCATGGTCTTGTCTAGTTCTTTGATGACTAGTTATTTCCTTGATTTATGGCTTGATCTACGACCTTGACTGGTTCTTAGGTTTTTATTCCTTGCCTATTTAAGCAAGGCCCATTCTCAATGTATTGCATTGAGTTTCATAATAATATATGATATTGTTTCTCATTTGTTTGCAAAGGTTTTATGTAAAGTTATTCTAGCGAATTACTTTCATCTTATTGATCATGGTGTTTGATTAGCATATGTGTTCTTGGCTTGGTACGATCTGGTTATCGTTCCTTTCATGGTATCAAAGTAGGAGATTGCTGTTGACATCCGTCTGTAAGTTTTATTTTGTAATTAAAATCTGTGTATATTCATATATTTGGGATTTGGTTGTATTTTGTTGCTACATGAATTTTTATGTAAAACAGAGGCTTCCATTGGATCCAGAAGGCATAAAAACCATAAGATTGACTGTAAACTCGACCATTTCTGGACGCAATCATTTTTTTGTGGTTGCAGCGAAACACACAGGTTCACCTTGGGATTCGTGCCAAACAATCAAGCAACGGAGGAAACATAATTTTGGGTTTTTTGGATTTCATGAGATGTACAGTGGGTTTTTTTTTTGGTATACACCCATTAAAATCCTTAGCCCTTAGTCATATGGTATGGTCATATGAAGGCTTAAATATTGCGATTCCTACTAGTAGGTGCTTAACTTCAGCTCCCTTTAATTTTACTTGTGTGGTGAAGGCAACAACATTTTATTTTGTTTTAGTGGCACCTAAAATAAATAACAAAGCAAAATAGTAAAATGCTTATAACATTTGATCGGTAACTCGGTTTTGAGTGCCATTTTTTGCAAAAGTGCTTGTTTTTTCATGCTCTTTCCATTGGAGTTATTTATTTTTAGACTTTAACTATAATTATAAAGTGCCAAATATGGAGGAGTGTTGTAATCAATTGTGGATGCAATTTCAGCTATGCCCAATGTCCTAAAAAAATTTAGAGTTGCAAATTGTACCTATCATGGATTTTGAGAATGATATGTTTTTCTCTGAAGTATGTGGACTTCAAGAGGATATTATAAAATTTGTGGAAGAAAATAGATCACTCAAGAAGAAAAATTCTTTTCTACAATCACTCATTCACGATAAGGATACAATAATACACTTCCTGTAGAACAAACTTGTTAGCCTACAGCATCACCATCATATTGTGGACAACCATATCCATGCTCCTAGTCCACTTGCAGATGTTGCTCTTGTACCCACTGACATTGATCTGCCAGTCTTTGAGCCTGAACCTACTTTTGATGCTTCTAAACCTGTGAGGCTTGTTACTGCATGCTCTTCCACATCTGTGCCTATTACAGTACCGTATGTTGTGTATCCTACTTCTACTCAGCTGCATGGATTTTTTAAGAAGCATACCACTGCATTCAGTTCTCGCATGCTCCATTCTATGGGTCTCACTAGAGGAGTCACTGGAAGACATTCACGGGGTATTGTTTCCTCTATTCCACATGTTAAGTGGAATTCTTGTCATGAAATTGGTTTTCGAGCAGATATTTCATTGGGATCACACATTGACAGAGCTCCTTTTTTTGTTCACTCGACTCTTTCTGAGGATCATGAGCAACACATGAGTTCTACACCTTCACTCAAGATTGAGAAACCTGAGATTTCAGCTATCAGACATGATCAACCTAACACACATTTAGATGTTCTTTTGTATGCACCCATTGTGCATTTTACACCAAGTCATATGCAGGCATCTTCTTCATCCATCCGTGTTGATTCGGGGTGGATATCTGATCACTCATGGAGGTGACATAGGCATTTATTGGGAGGACTCTATAGGTGTGGCTCCTCCACCATTTGGCATCTTGCTCCACTTTCTATACCTTATGCATTATGATGCTTCTTGTTTTGAGCATTTTTCTTTAGCAGGTGTAGTGTATCTCTATTGTTTGTTGAGAGATTTTACATATGTATTTTCGACACTTTTGGCATGTTGACAGTATCTCTTATGGGGGATCTATTATGGTGCATTCCAGTGTTATTTTTTTAGTGTTCGAGTAGTTGTTTTGGGAAACTCATACAGATTTGTAGCATCACTCCACCCATTCAGCTGTATGGGAGGGTGTGGTGTTGATCTTGATTCTTCAGGTTTCGTGTCCTTGCCTTGTTACCTTGGCTTTTCTTGGATTGTGACACTCTGGATTTTGTGTCCTTGCCTTGTTGCTTTGGTTTTTGTTATTGGATCATGGCACACCTATTTTTAGCAGTTGATCAAATTATGTTTGGTGTTTTTTTTTTACACTTTTAACATCACTCCGTTGACAGTCTCCTTGTGTGGAGCTATTCTGGTGAAACCCAATGTCAGTTGTTTTTGAGTTTTGTGATCGAGCATAGGATTTAGACCACAATGCACACCAAACTTCTTCAACATTGTACGAGTTTTTTGAGTCGAGCTTCTTGGGATGCCTTGGAGTGGGTCTTTACTCTCTTTACTTTGTTGTTACTGGTTTTGGGTACCTTGCGGTGTCCCTTTTTTCCCAGTTATTGTACATGAGTGCCTCATCATGCCTAGTTGTCGGGACTCATATTGTGGACATGCCACATCTATTTTGGCCCCTAGATTCACTTAAGGGGGGGTGTTAGAGTAGGTATTTACCTTAGCTCATGTTCACCTAGGTACTTTATTTACCTTTATTGTATTTATCCTCACCCACTTATGTGTGTGGATATTTCTTTTATCTTATTTAGATATTAGGAGATATTATCTAGTTGTTAGGTATAGTTCTTTCCTTGATCCATGGTATTGACTAGTTCTTTCCTTGATCTATGCTATTGACTAGATCCTTGATGTCTACTTCTCTCCTAAATCTATGGTCTTGACTAGTTCTTTGATGACTAGTTATTTCCTTGATTTATGGCTTGATCTACGACCTTGATTGGTTCTTAGGTTGTTATTCCTTGCCTATTTAAGCAAGGCACATTCTCAATGTATTGCATTGAGTTCCATAATAATATATGATATTATTTCTCATTTTTTTGCAAAGGTTTTATGTAAAGTTATTCTAGCGAATTACTTTCATCTTATTGATCGTGGTGTTTGATTAGCATCTGTGTTCTTGGCTTGGTATGATCTGGTTATCATTCCTTTCATCGACCAGTGGATTTAATGAAGTTGAGGCTTCAAGATCATTATTCCCTGTCATAACACCCTTGTTCATCCCATTTGGATCTAACCTGTTATTGTTAGAGTGATTTGGGAGAAGATCGTTAAAAATCTTGAGGGGTACATTTTGAGGGGAAATTGCTCCCGTATAAGTGTTTGGCATGGGTAATGCAGAATTTGCTAAAAACATATCTATAAAGAGTTGTCTTTGGTCTTCTAGAAAATGTTACATGAATTTATCGTAGTCAAGGAAAGTCCTAGTATCGTGGCCTTGAATTTTTTGGAAACCACAATACAAGTTGGGATTATAGTTTTGAGGTTGTTGGTTTGAAACATGTTGTGGTCCAAAACTCTGATTAGGTTGCTGGTTGTTAGAGTTAAAATTTTGAGGTTGTTGCCTTTGGTTTTGATTTTGATATCCAGTTGGGTTTTGGATTGGACCTTGTGTCTAGATTTTCCATTGTTATTGTTGTGATGGATGATTAAAATCCACCATGGTGATTATTGGAGTGAAGTTATTATTTTGCTGATTGTTAACAGGTGGTGAAATGTTCATGACGTTTGCCCTTTTAACTTGGTTTGTGACTCCATTTTTTGTAACCCCGCGGTTTTTGTTAAGGATCTTGGGTCCTTGACTGGTCTTCCTGACATTACGATAAGTCGTAGTGTTTTGATTGGGAGCAATTAATTTCCCATTTGTTCCATATGTCTTACAACCGTTGTCTATTGTTGCTTGATCGATTCGGAGGGCACTCTCGAGTACTTCATCATAAGTCCTTACAGGGAACTTTTGGACTTCTTCCTTTATCTCTCTATTGAGAGAATGAAGGAATAAGTCACATATTTCCATCTGATCCATGTTTAGAGCACTTGCTAATGAGTAGAGGACTGTACGCCATCTTTGAATAAAATGGGTAGCAGATTCATTGTGTTCTTGTTTAATATGTAAGAATTCCCTGATCCTTGTTCTTAACAATTTGTTCCTATAAAAAGCTTTGATAAATTCTAACACAAGTTATTTAAACGAGTGTATCAAGGCCTCAAGTATTCTTTAATACCAATCAAGGGAAATACCCTCTAAGGTTTTAGTGAATATCTTAGCAACAACCGCATCCGAAGGGAGCAATTCTCGAATGGTCATGGCATAGGCCTTGATATGTGCATTTGGATCTCCCTCCCCTTTGTATTTAGGAAAATTGGGAAGAGGTCTTGGAAGCATGATGCTTCATACGGTGAAATCTAGAGGTTCTTTCAAATATTCTGAGTAAGTTCCTACCGCATAGGTTTCGACCATCGATGGTGCCTACTGGGGGGTGGAGGTGGAATGGGTTGTTGATATGGCATAGCATATGTAAATGTAGGGACATAAGGAAATCACTGTGGTTAAGCGAACATCCCAGGAGAGGAGAACATATCTCCCTATGGTGATTTTGAATAAATGTTTAAGTATGGAGGAGCATTGTTCTGATATGGGTTGTTTGGTGCTAAACTGGGAGGTATCATACTTTTAACTGGAGCAGCGTTTGAAAACGTGGTTCTAGTTGGTGTTTATTGTAGGTAGTTATACGAATGTTGAGGAGACATGCCTAACATTCCCATTCATGTGAGGAGGTCAACTTGGCTGGGATGATGCAGAGGGTTGGGAGTTCCCACTTGCCCCGAATATGAAGTTTGATTTGCTTGAGCAAGCTCTAGTCCTCTGACTCTCTCGACCAAAGTTGAGATGACCTCAATTGGCGATGGCCTAGTGTTTTTCCTAGATGGTTGTTGTGGTACTCTTTGAGGTTGTAGAGGCATATGGTACCCTGCTATGAATTGATCATTACTCTGCCCAAGTTCACCAAGAGTATTTTCCATTGGTGGAGGAATGGGGGTATTTTCTTGAAGTGGGGTATTAGGTTGTGTTTGCAAACTTCATAGAGATGGATACATGTTTTGGAAGTATTGCTCATTTCTAGCGTGGCGTGCTAGGTACTCCTCATCCAAGAATGGGAGTGGATCTGATTGCCTACTAATTTGTGGTCTAAACAAAACCCGAGGAGATGAAATGGATTCTCCAGTTAACATCATATTGTTAGAGCCTGAGGGATTTGGTTGTTGTGTTTATGTGAGCTGATCCAGTTCCTCAATTCAGAATGAAGAACTAGAGCTAGTTCTTTGAGGAGGATTTTGTGATGACAAGTAGTTACTTGAATAGTTGTCAGCCCATGCAAAAAGTGAGGGTGACGGTTGTCTCTTTGTTTGACCATAATATGCTTCGAGACCTAAGAGAGGTCTACCATATGCGTCGCATCCTGACATATTCGGTGGGTATATAAATACCCATAGAATAATGCGAAAGAGCGAAGATGGATGAAAGAAATGGAGATAAGAAAAAAAAGAGCAGTTGTTGTGTTCACGTCAGGTTCACCAATTTTATACAATAGAAAAGTGACATGCAAGCATGAGAATCTACAAGTAGCCTTTCTTCGTACCTGACCTTCCGAGTTTGTGCCGAGACAACCGATGGAAATGAAGTATATGGGGATATGGTCAAACTAATTGGGCAATTTGATATCCTCAACAAGCAATAATGGGATCTGCGAGTCTAAGGCAAAGAAAGCTCTACTAACCTAAATTGGTGTAATGGATCATTTAGATATAATAGTTGCTCAGAGGCTCCAATCAATGTCAAGCTCTATCAAGATCCTATCTATTGGTTGTTGGATGCGTGGAAAGTGACCTGTAGGTACTTCGTGTATATTTCCAGACAAGGTCATGGAAAATGGTAGTGAGAGGTGTAGTGGATTTGTAGGAAACTATGGGTGGTTTTCTGGTCTAGCCCAGAAAATATTAGCTTGGTTGGCTTCTATGTTTAATGCAGAAAGTTGTATTATGATATCCGGTGGGAGTGGTAAGGATCTAAATACTAGCATACGTAAACTGGTGTCAATATTTAACTGATTAGTAGGCCCGTTGGGTTGTGGGACCTGGGGATCACAAACATGAGTTCGTGGTTGTTGTGGATCTGTTATGGTCATGTGAAGAATCAATCTCTTCTTCTAACTATCTAATAATTATAAGCTTTTTCAGCTTCTATGTTTAATACTAGGAGTTGTGCAATCTTCTCAAAATACCTTACGGGTGTTCTAACAACTTGTATATGAAAACCTGTGTCTATGTCAATGAGAAGGTCTCCTATGTTTGGCTACAGAACTAACGGATCACAACCAAATGTTTTCTCTCTTTCGGGTTCTTGTATGGTCATGTGGATATCCTATCAAGGCAATCCATAGTTGGGTTGACTTGACCAGAATGTGTATGCATTGTCGTCTTCAATATTCAATTCTCTTAATTGTTCACTAACTACTTGTGGGTTTATTATCATTTGAAAGACATGAATTCTAAGACCTTGATCTATATCCGTTAATGTTGTGAAGAGATTTGGCTGAGGTACTACTAGCTCGAATACATAATCCCTGGGCTCTCTAGGTCCCGTAATTTTCATGCAAGAGATAATCAGACTTTAACTTAAATAAGTAAACTAATTATGCAAATAAATCTACACTATACCTATATTATTATATTTTTGTATTTTCAAAGATGTCAATTTGAACGAAATTTAAAGAGCAGTTATTCTAATATATTTAGATAACGAACAATTAATCTAATAACAAAATTAAAACAAGCAAGTTAGCCTAATGTAGCTATTTGCTTGTGCACTTGTGAATTTATCCTAAATATTAAATAACTAACTAATTTAACTAAAAGACCTTCAATCTTACCTTAGAAGTGAGGAATAAATCACAGCTTCTCAGAAGCTATCATTCCCCACATCTTCCTTGGTAATACTGAAAGCAAGCTTAACTAAAATAAAATGATTTGCTATTCTATTTGATATATTGCAACTACAAATTTGACAATTCAAACCTAGAGTTTACATAACAGCGGACAAATCCAAATGTATCATGACTTGCCCCCTCAGTGTGATCTCTTCATTCCTTCGTGTTCTTGTGAACCCAGAAAAGTGGGAATGTCACAGTGGCAATAGGAGAATATGCTCAAATAGTGGCATCTTGGACGTAAGCCGAAAAAAATGCGAGTAGGAGAGGGATAGTGCAAGAGAACAAAGCTTGACTATTCAATTCCTAGCGGGATTGCTACAGGGATAGAATACAAGCATACCAAAATCTATAAGACTTATACTTCCTATGACAAAACAATAACATATAATTCTAAGCATAATCAAGATTCAAATGGACATGATCTAGGACTAGAACTATGGAGCCTTGAACTGAGAGGCTGAAAGCTTTTACAAAATCTAAACTTATTGAAACTTATTGAAGAACTTTCAAAACACACTGAATAATAATTCATAGAAGGAGAGGGGCCATTTGCTTGTAAACAATCTTGGTATTTATAGCATTTAGATTTACCAGAGGGTAAGTTTGAATTGAACTCTTCTATTATAAACAAAGAGAAATTACTATTTACCAGGTGGCTAAAACATAAATGCAAGCAAGAGTGGTTGAGAAATGCGAGCGCCACTTGATTTTTTATGTTGACGAAAGCGTCAGGAAAGTTTGGGAAAATGTGCACAGGACCGCCGCCCAGCACAGGGCGGTGGTTTCAAGACCGCCACCCTGTCCTGGGTGGTAGTCACGGGACCACCGCCCAGGCAGGGAGGTGGTCTTGAAACTAATGACAAAAATGCAAGGAAAAGGGGGACATGGTTTAGAATGAAGCATGCAAAGGTTGGATAAGGTATTTTAGGATGAAAATGTATACTTGGCGAGCATCCTAGATTCTAAACACCTTGCGAAGAGATCTGAATCATCATTGGGGTTTCTGTAACCTTTTTTTCCGGTAGTACAGTACCTACAATTTTGGGTACATACATTTACCTCGTGAGGTCCACTTCGTTGGAACTGTTGCACCTGACCCATGTGACCTTTGGTATAAGTAATTTAGAGACTATCTTTCCCTTTCCATTCTACCTCCTGATCTCACTCGTAATGGACAACATGGCTTTCTTAAAAGTGTCTCTCGCTATGTCATCATGGGTGGTCTCCTTTATAAGCACAGCTTCAATGGTATTCTCTTACGATGCCTTACAAGTTCTGAAATTCCCTACACCATCAAACAAGTTCATGATGAAATTTGTGGAGGCCACTTTAATGGTTCAGCTATTTCTAAATGCATTCTTCACCTTGGCTATTATTGGCCATCCCTAAACCGTGACTGTTATGACTATGTCAAACATTTTTTAAAATGCCAGCAACATGCTAATCTTCATCACACATGTAGTCATTCCTTACAGGTCACACGAGACCTTTGGCCTTTCTCTCATTGGGGCTTGGATCTTTTTGGAGAGATCAATCCCCATTCTTCACAATGCCATCAATGGATTATTACTACTAAATATTACACTAAATGGGTAGAAGTCATTCCCCTCATTTTTACAAAAGCCGAGAAAATATGTGAATTCATCAACCATCACATCTTTTTTCGCTTTGGTGTTCCTCACTGTCTCATCACTAATAATGGAAAGCAATTCAAAAACAAAACCTTACGTAAGTTGTGTGACACTTTTGGTATCCAACTTAGTTTCTCGTCACCTTATTACCCACGAACCAATGGCCATGTAGAATCAACCAATAAAACCTTGAACAAAATTCTTATGAAAGTAGTTGATGATACTGGCAAGGATTAGCATTCACACATTCCTTTCACCTTGTGGGCTTATTACACTAGTATTCACACTTAGACTGCTACCACACCTTTTTCTTTGGTCTACAGTACCAAGGTTGTCTTGCCTCTCGAAGTCTAGATTCCATCTCTCTACATATCACTACAAGACATGCTCAATGATGATGATTTCTCCAGGACCGTTTAGCACAACTTTAGTTATTAGATGAACATCATCTCAATGCTCTTGACCACCTCTAAATCTACCAAAAACGTATCAAGCATGCCTATGAAAAATGTGTCCATGAATGCACCTTCCAGATCAGCGACCTCGTCTTGAAGGAGAATCAACATGTAACCAAAGAAGAGAAAAGTAAACGGGGAAAATTTGCTCCTAATTGGCTTGGACCCTGTATCGTTACCCATGCCTATGGATTAGGTGCTTATTGTTTTTCTTCACTCGAAGGTAAACCCAAACCTGAGCCCCTCAATGTCTTACATCTTCAACCATTTTATTGTTGACATCAAGTCTTATATCACTTTCTGTCAATTGATTGCTCATCTCTTGAGAAATGTTCACCTTCCATATTACCTATTTTTTAGGATCAACGAATAAACAAGAATCATGTGATTACCCGTCACCTTTGAGCCTTATCTTCAATATGAGTACCACTGCTCTACTCATAACATGATTATCATGGATACTTTTCATCTTGTTAAAGATGGAATCACATGTTCGTTCATCACTTGAAACCACCTCTTTCATAGTTAACCTCTATGTCCTATGGTTTTGTCTTCTAAACAAGAACCTAATTTTCCTCTATAGTCTCTTCCATGACTTAAATTTCCAAAAAAAAATTGGGATTAAACTCCTTGAGTCAAACTTCCAGAAAAAGATGACTCCCTCAAAAAGGGACATCTCTTCTCTCTATCTCACTGCTATAAATAGACTACTCCCTTGAAGGACAACTATATAAAGTCATTGAAAAAATACAATAAAAATATTTAGAATCTTCCCGAATCGATCATCTTTGCAAAGATCTCAAGGAGACAATATACTCATCCCATATAGACTTCCCACATCGATCACTCTATTAAAAACAAACAAATGAAGAAAATGATAAATTTTTCGTCATGGACTTGCCTATTTTTTATCCTAGGTTTCTAGCTAGGTAAACATGTTGTCGTACACTCAATTACGCTAAACCACCCACTTTCACCTCATTGCCTTTTCACCCTAATTTTCTCTCTGCTCAAGGGACTTGCCGCAACGGTGACATTTTGTGATCATGTGACTTTCTTCACCCTTTGAAAAGTCCATTATGCAACGCCTTTAGGGTCTTACATTCATAAGCCCATCTTAGGTATGGTAGACTCATTAGGGTTTTTATCATTTAAGTGGCTCTTTTACCACCTCTTACCATTTTCCTTCCTCATTACTTATTTATTATCCTATACAAGACCAGACCATCGACACCTACATTTTCACCTCTCAACCATGCCCATCACCTAAGACCTAACCATGCTTATGACCTACACTCAATCATACCTAAAACATACCAACCCATTCCTCTATCTCATCACATTCTTCCCTGGCTTAGGGGAGAACTACATTAGCTTGAGTCCCCTTTTTGTTGGGGCTATATAGGCAGCACTCCTAGGGCATGGGGTCCTTGGAGGTTAGCTCAGCCAATCTTTACACTAACCTATTTTCCCCCATTTTCCTATTCATATTCTATCTTAGTTTCCATTTTCTACAACACTTGGAAATTGATACAAACATACATTCAATCATTTCACATTTCCATATTATCAAAGATTTTGAAAATCTACATCATAACATGCATATAACTCATCATTTATATCCCATGTTACTAATAACTTGGACATTAAATCAAAATTAAAAATAAGACTCCACCATGCCTAAATGACCTAACTCAAACATGCCTAACCGACCTAACTCCACCATGCCTATGGCCTAACCCAACCATGCCTATGACCCAACTCCACCATGCCTAAAACACTTAGTTTTTATCCATATGCAACTAACAATAAAAATTTTCCAACACAAGTACATCATCCACAATCATCAATCTCATCATAAAAGTTGATGTATCCATCCAATATACACTGATACAAAATAATATCAATATCTCAAAAACTCTCATATACAGCCTCACCATCTTCGACACACAGGCTGGTATATGATCAAAAATCTCAAAACTCTCATATACAACCTCGCTATATTTGCCACGCAGGCCGGTATCTATCAAAAATCATAATAAAAATTCTGGCATCAATCATCGGCCCCTCTGATCTCCAAGTCCACCTACCTCCTCCAACCACTCAGATACCTCCAACTAAGCGTTGTACAACACCTCGTCCTTTTCTTCACGGAAAATGCTAAAACAATTCGCTATGTCATTTTCTATAAAGTGGACATGTTGAAATGAATCTGTAACATACGAATTTTTACTCTTTTACCCCACCCTGACCTGACTAATGTCAGTTTCACTTGACCGACATTAGTCATGTGCCCTAGCCTACCGTGGTCAGTTTCTCTTTGACCCCGTTACCCCACATTGCACCACATCTACTTGCCCGAAACCCTTTTTCACCTAACCCAAAGTTGACCCTGACCTTACACCTCACCCCCATGACCTTATTACTTATCACCTAACCTCACCATCAATTGAGGCATGTTTATGCCCCTCACATGGATTTACCTACAACCTACCCTACCCACACCTACTCACCCAACTATTGATTATGTGGACACTCCAATTTTCTCACTCATTACATCTTTTGATGATGGTACCTATTTTGTTCAGCTTAGTGACCTTACCTTATCTCAATGTCATGACACTTATCCAAACCAACCTTGACCCTTTGACCTTTTGGATGTACCAAAACCACACCTACATGTTCCTGCATCTTACCTCATTGTGTGTTCAGACCGTATCCTCTAACCTAGATACCAGACCTCAACAACCCTTGTTTAGATGAACCTAGTGACCTTGGACAACTTAAATTTATTGTGCTGAGTGAACCTTGTATCTCATTGCATCCCAACTGTAGTCATTTTTACACCCACCAAGAACAAGGGAACTCCATGCGCACCGACCTATCACCCAGCGGGCGCTGGGCACTCACCTGAGGCACGCGAGAGGGAGCCAAGTCTCTCTTTTATGTGAGTTTAGTGGAAGGCATAATTCATGATCTTGACTTAGTGATTTAACAGACATGAAGAAGCTATAGAGCTCAGAACGGCTTCTACACCCCTTCAGTCATAACAAAAGAAAAGCGCACAATAGAATTAATAGAACTAGGAAGTTGTAAATCCATAAATAGACTTAACATTAAAGTAAGGTTCATGATTATACAAGATCAAAAGCATAGTAGAAACATGCAGATAATACAGGAAGGAGATCTTAATATAAACGCAGTGGTAACCTTATCATATTCATTCATATAATTACTCCAAAACATCACAGAGTGGCAGACCACAGTCATACACCAAATCTAGATCCATACATGTATGCTCACAAAACAAAATTTGCATTCCCCATTACATCCTTCCTAGAATCATCTACCCATTTTTATCCCATAGTTCTCGCAGTAATTTTGCAAAGCTCTGCTACCTCACTTGTGTCTCTATTCTTTACCAAGGGCGCGTGTATAAATAGGCATGTGGGATCTAAAAAACTCCTCTGCAACCTCAAATCTGGCCCCAAATGTCAAGGTGTGGGTCACCCCAGGCGCAAGCCTCTCCATATCATGATTAGATTTTTGGATCTTCTTATCGCAAGGTATATTCCTCCCAAGACACCCTGTTGCCAGGTTGGAACCTTATCTAAATGAAACACGTTCTTCATGTGTTCTATCCAAAGGCCGAAAATGGATAAGTCCCAAATTTTGCTTCGCAGGCACGCATCCTCGGTTCTTCAAGAAGCCTTTTTGAATTCTACCTTGCATGCCTTAACCTGCGTGCTTCCTCCGGCCGTTCGCGCCTACGTGCCTTTAAGATTTGGTAGCTACAATAGGGTCCCAATACCAACCATGCCTAAGTGGCCTCACTCAATCATGCCTATGACCTTGACTCAATCATGCGTAATCCACTTAGCTTCCATCACATAAGCAATAACACTGGAAATTACACACATAATTACAACCTCATACCTATATCTATTTGGCCTTGCTAAGCTTCCTTTTTTCCTGCAACCATTAGTGTCAACACACCTTTTATCATTCCGGACACCCATTGAACCATACCTATAAGTTCAACCTACCCCTACATCTCCTTTGTTACATCTTAGGAGTTGTTATTTTACCTATACCTTGGCCTTACCCGTGTCATGACCTATTTGCCTAAACCTAACGAACTTGGTGTGAGCATTGACCTTATGTACTCGTTATACCTTGTGATGTTATTACCTATGTTATTTTAGCCTAACAACCATACCTTGCCTATTGTCATGTCGTTTATCCCGACCAAACCTTTAGTGTACCGAAACATACCTAAACGTTCCTACACTTGACCTACGTTGTGTTTCTGGATAATATCCTATACCTTGGATACCTGAATCACTTCACCCTTGTTTAGATAAACCTATCAACCTTGGACAATGTACAGTTTGCAAGCTCTTCAACTTGGTACCGTGTTGTAATCTATACATGTGTGTGCATTTGATTGCCATTACCCATGAACCGATTTTGACCCCGACCTATTACCTATTATCCGAGTTGACCATTACCCTTTCCCATAGTACTCATACCCTTCCCCACCTTTCTTCACCACCTACACATTTATCAAACCACTCACCAATCTCGTATTACACCTCATCAGTGCCTGGTTTGAGGGGGATCACCTTCACCCACACTTGGGCCAATCACTATCTATTTTTGTCAAGAGTCACTAATACAAGCTACGCAACAAAAAGGGGGAAAATGTAGACACAAAAATTGGGTCACACTCCCCTTGGTCCCTTTTCGAATAACCAACTTAAAACATGCTCACCTAACCATGACCCTTTTACCCCACATTAATATTAATTTAATTATTTACAATTAAAGTAATACCCATGCTCATAATATTCATTATTAAATTACCTTAATTAAAAATAATTTCCACTTCACCTAGACACCTCACCCAGACACCTCATCACAAACCTATGCTTAGAATGTTCCCCTTTTACTAGAACTCAATATTCACTCACCATAACTAATTAAGACTTAGTCCTACCTACCTTGATGAACTAAGACTCAGTGCAACCCTAAAATCACATACCTATTCTCCTTTTAACCACATTCCTACTCATTAAAACGTAACATTTCATTTTGATCCACGAGAATAGACAGACCTGGTCCAAAAGATTGCCAAGATCTGGCATTTTTAGTAAACCTAGGATTTCCCGCATTAACCGACGTCGATCAACTCTAAACTGACACCGGTCACCCTAAACCATCGTCGCTTACCATACATTCATTTTGGTAACCTTGTTTGAGATGTTGGCCACATTCTCAAGTTTTGGGAATGAAGGAGATCTACATGCAAGCAATAACTAGATCCTTTTGACACATCCAGATAACCATATCCAACACCAAGACTGATCTGAAGGTATTTGCATTCACGGTAGAATTTCAGGAAGCACTATCGTAGCACTGGGCACCATTCCACAGATCAACCTTCACCAGCATCTCCAACCACCTCTCCACCACTACGGGCATCTAGAATCCTCCTGGACTCCAAGTAAGTTAGGTTCTCCTCTGTCACTTACAGTTGTATTCTCTATTTGTCTTCATCTATTCACTGTTCTTACTTAGATCTATCCCTTAGCTTTTTCTCTATCAACCACCCCCTCACACCCCCACCTAAACTTCAAAAAACCTATCCCAAAACCATCTCCCTCACTTAGACCTCACAAACACCCTCCAAACTCTTTGTGCAGTCACAGAGAGGACCCAAAATGCATTCTACAGTATCTTCCAGTTCCTCACAGTCACCGACACCGGTTAACCCTAACCATGGTCGGTCCATCTTATATCGACATCAATCTCCTTAATCAATATCAGTCACTGTGACTATCAATCCAACCTAACAACTCAACCCTTAGCCTACCCCAAACCTCACTCAAAACCTTACCACACTTATCTTAGATCAGTCACCTCACTCTCCCCCACAGAGACCTTTCTGACTCTCTATTTCAAGATTGAAAAGAGCACAAACACCCTCCACCTGACTCCCTGCCACTTTCCACAGTGACTGATATCAGTCACCCTAAACCGGTATCAACCATACCTAAATCGACATCGGTCACCCTGACCGACATCAATCTAGGTGTCTGATAAAACTACTTCAAACCAAGAAACCAACCTACCTCACCTAAAAAAACCCAAACACCTTACTCAACTTTATCAAGACCCTAACTGTGACCCACAAACCACCTGCGTTACCCGTAACTTGACCTGAAATCTTTACCTACAAAACACCTTATTATTTAATCATATCGATGTTAATAGTAGTTTACGGCACCCAAATCAAAACACTAACACTAGATTCTTTTATTTACATGTTTAAGTTATTTTATATTGATTTATAAACAATGGATTGATTGCCTTCTAGGAAGTATCACACTTCCTAGATCTAGCATACACTAGGCAGTCCACTGTCATATACTATTTAACTCTCTTTTGTGGTCTTTTTTTATATTTCAAGTAGTTCCTCCCAGCCAAAAGGAAGCTCTCATAGTTAGCATTGGATCAAGAATTCAAAGTACATGCAATGAACTTTAAATTGACCATCACAATAGGTATTCCTCCTTGGCCCATACCCTTATCTGTTTCGTAAAATATTTAAAGAAAATGGTGAAACAATCAGGCCTCATTTAGGGCATCCCTGAATCTCTCCATAGGCACCGTCTATGGTAGTGTCAAAGGTCTCACAGTAAACTGTGAGCTCTACCCTACTAATACTGGCCTCAGTCCTTTTTCTTGTGAGCCATGTCCTACTCCTTATACCATTGGACCATGTCCAATTGTTTCCTGTAGTATGGGACCTTGTCACTGAGCCTGTGGAGGCAATTGTGCTGTAACCTGGGCATGTAGGGCCATAACCTGAGCCTGTGCAGTGGTCAGCTGGCCATGTAACCCTACTACTTGTGCCTATAAGGTAGCCACATGTCCTTCATCTCCATCTCCACCCTGCATGGGAACTTGTCCCTATGCTACCTGGGCCTGTAGGACCACCACCTGAGCCTGTAAAAGGGAAACCTGTGCCTTTGACTTGGTAAGCTATAATCTACACCTGAAGGGCAGCCACCTAACCCTATAAGGTATCCCTCTGCACTGTGATGGTGGCTAAGTCTAGATGCCCTGGTCTTGGTGGTGTTTCTCGCAACTATGTTACCAACCACCGCCTATATCCATCAACGACCCTAGCATCATCAATCCACCTATCTACTGGCTACTCCTCCTACTCTATCAACACACTTGGACATGGTGGAGACATAGGTCTCTCCACATCATCTCTCTTGTATTGTGGGAAGGGTGGAGGCACGTCCTATGGCAACCCAAACTATTGCCTAACCCTATCTAAAGGTATCATCTCGTGCTCTCCAACATGATGCCCATGTATCCACCTCAACAATTGTAGCTCCTTTAACTCCTCTGTCATGTCCATATATGAGGGATAGCTAATAGATGGCCTCCAAACAATATCAACTCCTGAGAGTCCCTCCAATAACTTCCTAGAATATAAAACATCATATGTGGCCCTAACCACCCTGTACTGCCCAAAAACTAGTACCCATCATCTGTAGCCAACTCTGACCACTCCACCCCCAAACCAATCATGTCGAGGAAAACCAACCGGCTGCACACATATGATATGCTTGTATGCCCAACAGTGTAAAAGAAAGGTGCAGCACAAACTAAACCACAACAATCTCATATAAGCCCACAGCTCCCTATATAGCTACACTAGAAATGTCAGTTCCCAAGTAAAGAAAATCCGCTCCTCCATCATATCCTGGAACACTCCCATCAGTGCTCATGGGAATCTCCCACCCTTAGCATCTGGTAAGGCAAAGCAACATACCACTTGCATCATCAATATGACCAGCCTCTTCTCATAAGGATGGGTTGCATACATGTCTCCATAGCTAAGGCTCGCACTATCCGTCATCCGTCATATGATCATGTCTCGATCAACCCAACATCCGTCATATGATCCCACTCTTCCAAAGTCACACTGGACCGCATATGCACCAATAGAGGTGGTACTCTATCCTACATCCTAAGCTGGCCCCTAGCCTGCAGCATCAAAACATAACATCGTCAAGACTTGCCTACCCCAAAATTCCCTCTTACCCACTAAACCATACCCAACCACATCAATCATGCCTACCCCATTTACCTAGTTCACCTACAAGCCTACTACCCTTTAAAATCATGACTCGACATCTTAACATTATTTAACCTATTTACCTATTTTATCCTGCCAAACTCACATTTTACCCTCATCCCTCTATATACGCTCTTCATTTACCCCTTCCCACCTATTTTTCTTTCCAAACTAACCATTCTTACCCCTGTGTTTCTGTAACCCTAACCGTCATTGGTTGCCTTAATCGTCACCAATTTTCTATGACTGTCATCGGTTCCATTTAATTGGTGTCGGTCACCTAAGGACTGACCAATGCCAGTCAAAGCTGACCGACCTCCGCCAAACCTTGACCGATGTTGATCTTTGTCATGGCAACCCAAAAAAATGAAACTCGTCCTCCATAACCCATTTCACCTAAAATTCACCAAAATCTAAGCTAATACCTACCCCAATCCACCCCAATTTACCTTATATTCATTTATCATCCCATTTATCCTACATTTTCCCTTCCCCAAATTGATTTTACCCACTTTTCACCCGTATTTCAAAATGAAAACCCCCCTCCCCAATTTCTTCATTTTTAACCAAACATTTAGAAAATAACAAATTAGGGAATGCCCCTTACCTCATCATGGTGTCACCTACGTGGTGGCACATTTGGCTGTTGTGCTGGTGGTCCACCCAAACCCTCTCCTGCCTCTGTCATGCTGAAATCTACCTCAAATCTCTCCACTAATCACTCTTCTCCAACCGCTCTTGTGGACCCATCTACCTGGATCCTCTCACCACTTAGTAACCTCCACCTCAGCTAGGTACAATGCCTTGTCTTTTTCTCTAAGAAAAATGCACAAGTCAATAGGCTATGTCATTTTCTCAAAGTCAAAAGACAAAAATGATTCCGTAAAATATGTAATTTCTACCTCATAACCCTAACTCAACATGACCAACATCAGTCATACCAAACCAACGTCGGTAACCTTATAACTAGCATTGGTTACCTGTCATTACCATTTAAACCCCATTTTGTCCATTTTGAACAAAACTCATTACTTTCGAATACCTTTTGACATTACCAACACCCATTACACCCTACCCACAAGCCTAAATTACCCATATATTTCCATAATTGCATTTAGGGACTTGTTATTTTACCTATACCTTGGCCTTACACGTGCCATGACCTATCGACCTTGACCTGAACCACTTTTTGTGACCTTTGAACTTGTGTACTCACTATACCTTGCGATACTATTACCTGTGTTGTTTAGCCTAATGACCTTACATTTCCTATTGTCATGTCGTTTATCTTGACCAAAACTTTGGTATACAAGATCATACCTAAACGTTCCTACATCTGACCTACGTTGTGTTTCCTAGACCATATCTTGGATCCTAGATACCTAAATCACTTCAAACTTGTTTAGATAAACCTATCGACCTTGGACGATGTAGAGTTTGCAAGCTCTTCAACTTGGTACTATGTCACAGTCTATACGTGTGCGAGTGTTCGATTGCCATTACCCATTACCTGATTTAACCCTTGCCCATTACCTATTACCCGATTTGACCATTACACATTATCCAATATGCCCATACCCTTACCCTACACTTAACTTTCATCACCTACACATTTTATCAAACCACTCAGTGACTCCGTCTAACACCTTATCAGCTCCTGGTTTCAGGGGGATCACCTCCACCCATACTTGGGGCAACACCACTCTTACTTATATTTGGGGCAACCACTTCCTATTTTTGTCAGCACCACTTATCAATACAAGTTACATGATAAAAAGGGGAAAATGTAGATACCAAAATTAGGTCATACTTCCCTTAAAACCTCATTCATTAAATTAACCATATCCTACCCATTCATATCCCCTAGTGTACATGTTAAATAAATTAATTATCGTTATTAATTTAATTAATATCCTCACTTAACCACCTCACCGAGCCAACTCACCTAGCCACCTCACTCGAATGACCCACTCAAACCTCATTAATGACCTAAGACCAATTCTAAGTCTATCCTAACCAACTAGGACTTAGTCTAAACCTAGACTTAACTCCTATTAACAAACCTAAAAAGACTCCTACTTATCTTTATGTGATCCATCACTCAAGACTCAAATGAAGGTTAGAGATCACACTAAAATAACAACAATCTGACAATTTTTGGCCAACCTAGACTCCTTGACCGATGCCAGTTATATCTCAACTGGCGTCGGTCACCTAACTGTCACCGGTTAGGTTGAATACATTTCCAAAAGCCTTTGCCTAGGTTGGTCATTTGATTCAGGATCTCATATGAAGAGAGATTTGCAGCACTCAAATTTTTGAAGCACTCAGGCAAAATAAAACACATGGGAGCACTACCAACAACCATTTGGCATTCATCATCTTCAACCTATAATTGTTGCATTATTCTCACACCACCCTGGCTGAAGAAGTGTAGGGCGAAAGTTGCATTATTCTCCAACCTATAATTGTTTCCCTAAAAAATGTGTGAAGAGATCTTTGTATTGCCTGGTTTTTTGGGTGATCTAAAACCACTAGTCGAAGTAGTGTAGGGAGGAAATATGCTATATCCCCCAACCTGTAACTGCTCCCTAAAATGATAATTACAACATGTCCTATAAAGTTATGTTTTGTACGATGTCCATGTAGACTGGTCTCAACCCACTCATTGTATAACCCACATTGCCAAGGGCAGACACTGAACTAAACTGAACTGGTGTAGAAGTGCTATGTAGTATGTAAAACCCCAAATGATGCCCCCCTCTTTGGGGGTGCATGTGACTGTTATCCAAAAATAAGCCCCTTGCTTATTTTTGGGCTAACTCCCTTCATTCCTTCCTCCCTTGGGCCGCAGCTAATTTTTTTACTTTTTCAGGCACTCAAAATGCTCTAGAAATGGTTTCATTGGATAGAGCATCTTCTCAGCTTTCCAGAATGGTAAAGTTTTCCTTCTAACTCCTTGTATTTTTCAAGTTATGGCTCGACGGATTTTTGGAGGGAAATTTTCCCATGGGAGGTCTACCAACCAATCAGAATGTGCCACATCATCGGCAGAATGGTGGAGGCAGAGGCAACTTAGAAAATTTTTCAAATATTGGCAAGGCACACAAAGAAAATTTTTTGGCCCGAAGGCCCACCAACCAATAGGAATGAGGCCACGTGTCCTCAGGAGCCGTCGGAGTTCGGAGCTGGCGGAGAGAAATTGGAAAAATTTCCAAGGTTGGCGCAATGGGAAATTCGGCTCGAAAGGCCCACCAACCAATCACAGCATGCCATGTGTCCTCAAAGAGGCATTAGAAGGTGAGAGGGTGGAGGAAATTTTCCCTTTTGCCAAATATGGAAAATATTGAAATGAAGTCTCGCCCGCGATGGCCCGCGCCAATCAGTAACCTGCCACGTGTCCATGTGGTCAGGATGGAAAACCTTAAGGCGGCCCGTCAGCAGAGGAGAAAGAGCTTGTTCAGTTGTGGCCAATGGTAAGGTGCCATTTGAAAACCATTTCCAGGAAATGGTAAAAAGAGTCAAAGGGAGAAATTCAGAAGCGTGCACCTTCGAGGGCCAATAAGAACACGCCACGTGTCCTCGGAGTTGTCGGGCATAGCGAAAGATTTTTTGGAAAATTTTCCAATGATCGAAAAGGTCTAAAATGGTCAGCGGGGAAGCCCACGCAACCAATCAAAAAGGTGACACATGTGGCATCGGAGCGGTGGGGGGTGGAATTTTTGGGGAAATTTTTCCCAAAGTCAAAAAGAGGGAAAATTTTCAAATTTTTGGCCCGCCAGTTCAATTTTGCCCTAGTTTTGCCCTAAATCTTCAGAAGGGCATAACTTTTGATCTAGAAGCTCAAATTTTGCATTCTTGGTGTCATTGGAAAGATGGTGAAATTATCTACACGATGGAGGGTTCAATTTTGTGTTTTGGTGGGTTTTAGAGAGATAAAATTGAAGAAATGCCTCTGGTAGGGGAAGGAGAACAGAACTGACATTTCAACCACCATTTTTAATGAAGTATGGCTCACATTCTCTCCCAACATGGTCAAAAACATTGGGGAATGAATTTTTGAGGGTGCCCATGCTATTTTAATGCAATTTGGTTGGTGGTTGAAGCATCCTTTCACGTTTTCCCGCGTTTCTCCTTCCTGAGCTCGAATTTTCACCATTAAAAGCTAGTTTTGGCTCATTTGTAAAGGGTTGGACATTTTTATGTTTTGCAGGCTCCCTCTTTCACCCTTGGCAAGTGAATTTGTGGAATATTAGACCTCTTTCATGGAACTGCAACATGTTTTCTGCCTCTCTGTTGCTGTAATGCATGTATTTTTTATATTGGAAATGACAATGCAAGCTTTGTGAATGTGTTTCAGTCCTCTTCTTGTATTGTTTGCTTCATTTCTGATCTTTCATTACATTTCATCAATTTGTGCATGCTTGTTTTGTTGCATTCTTGTGATTCTGTGTTAATTAGCAGAAGTAAATGTTCACCACTCCTTTGGTGTATCACATTATTAGTCTTAGTTTTATTTCTTTTACATCCTCTATCTTTGTCCCCTTGGAATTTAGAGTAGGATTTATAGTATTAAATCTCTGTAATTTCCAAGCATACATCTAATCAGAGGAGTTGAGAACCAGCCTCTAATCTGGAGATTCTTTTCCCATTTTTACAAGTCCCACACTTGGGGAAAATATTCAATGTTGTGCAATCACACTGATGAGGTTGCCAAATATTCAAACTAGCAGATCTGATAACTCATTTGGGGGTGCTGTGAATCTACACTAACAATTTTGGCATGCCCGGTGGGACCTTAGAGGTCTTCATCTTCATTGCAACAAAGTTGATGTGCATTTGTTGCAAGTTTCTTGCTTGAAAAGAGCCCTGATATGCACATCTGGCGACTCCAAAGAGGAAAAATCAACTGGTTTGAGCAATCCAAGTCTAAAGATTCATGAGAAGAATCAACACAAGATCAAGAGCTAGAGAAGAAGGATTGTCTGAAGTATCTACAGCTATCTCCTGGAAGAAGGCATAGAGGAAGGAGGATTCAAAGGTCTCCATCTCCACCAAATAGAACTCTATCAACTCCTCCACCTTCTAGACCTTTCACTCAATCAACAAGGGTTCTCAGGCCAATCAGAATGGCACAACCCAACCCTTATGTCAACTTCACTGGTAGCAGCCCACTTGCTCTCAATGCACAAAATCCAGTTCCAGTTGCAGCATTGAAGAACATCCCATATTTCACTGGAGAAAATCAGACCACTCCTGGTGATCATGTTAAAGACATCGCTAATGTTTGTGCAATCCATGAGATTGTTGAGATGCAAGTTGATGTCAAATTGTTGGCATCTTCATTCAAAGGGAAAGCATTGCAATGGTTTAGAAGCCTTGGGGCTGGTTCTATCTAAAATTGGAATCAGTTGTGCATAGCTCTCCATGAGCAGTTTGGAGAAAAGGGAGATAACTTGTCTCTATTAGAACAACTGACAACCATCAAGAGAGCTCCCAATGAGCAGCTGACAGACTTCAACTTCAGATTTCAAAGGACTTGGGATAGAATTCCAGTGGCAGTTAGGCCAATAGCTGAAGGTGCTTTTCTATACTATCTCAAAGCTTTAAATTCTGATATTTCTATGTTAATTCAATCCATGGGAGGTACAACTATACCTACAGCTTATAGCATTGCCATTAGAGCTGAAAATTGTCTGATTCAAGCTGGTAAGCTGGCTCCTAGGCCTCCCATGCCCTTGTATCCAAATTTAGAAAATCCAAGCACTAGTCAAGCACCTACTATAGCTCCTATTCCCACTCCTAGAAATCAAAGTTCAAATGAAACTTCTACTTCATCCTCTAGTGCTTCAAATGAACTTCAAGAAGTCATGAAACAATTGCAAAATTTAGGCAATGAGTTGGTTACACTCAAGAGGCAGCAAGCCCAAAGTTTTAGACCTTCTTATCAGCCTCAAGCTCAGCCTAATAGGCAACCATATCAACCCAATAGGCCGCCCAACCTAGCTGCAAATCAAAATCAAACAAGGCCTCCTGCCAATAGACCATTTCAGCCCTATAATCCCAATGTTGCATCTGCCTCTAAAGCCTTAGTGCCAGTGCAAAATAATGTAGCACAAGAGTATGATTGGTGTTTCCCATGCAATGAACCTCACAACCAATCTATGTGCTTCAATGGTGCTTTGAACCAAGCCTTGATGGTGACAACAACTGGCATAGAGAGTGAAGTGAGCCAAGAAACAAACCAACAACAAGGATCATCCTAGCAAAATGCAGCTCCAAATGAGACTACACTAGTGAATTGGCAGGTTGAGGATTTTTGTGGTATGAATCAAGCAATGTCTCAGAGTGTAGCAGCCAATACAAGGTCAAAAAAGAGGAATATTGGTGAAGGGAAGTCATTGGCTCCAGGTGATCCACAACCTTCCATCACTCCACAAAGTGTTGGCAAGCAAAATGCAGTTCCAAACATGCAAGGACAGCCCAAGCCACCTTCTAGACCAACTCAAATGTCAGTTGTTGCTGCCCATGTGCAAGAAAAGAATGTGCAGACCAAGGGGCAGCAAAGAGATGTTTCATCCCCATTTAGCATCATTGATCAGATGAAGAAGACAAATGTGAATATATCTATGTGGGAATCATTATCCATCCCAGGCCAAAGGGATCTTCTACAAGCTGCCATGAAGAATTGGTCAACTTCAAATCAGCAAGTTCATATGCAAGAGAAGGTACTCACAAATGTTGCTCAACCTGAAGGGAATCATGGAGGACAACAAGGTAAAGTTTTGAAGCCCCCTCCATTCTATGTTTCATTGATCATTGGGGATAAACTAGTACACAATTGCATGATTGATTCTGGGGCAAGTAGTTCTGTAATGCCCAAGCAAATAGCTGATCAACTGGGCCTCCAATATGAAGTCATATCCAAAGGGGTAGTGCAATTAGATGGGACAACAGTGGGAGTGATTAAATATTTGAATCTTACTTTGCATGCATGCCCCAATGTCACTGTGTTGCAAGATGTGTCAGTGATAGATTTGCCACCACTCTTTGCCTTATGCTTGTCAAGGGACTTCACAGCTAAAATTGGAGGCTACTTATCTGCTGATTGGTCACACATGTTGTTTAGAACCAGATATGGAACTAAGGCCACAATCAGGTCTGAACCTATTGCAAACTTTCACATTGAGCCTCATACTCCAAGCCAAATCAATGCCAATTGTTCAACATTTGATCAAGAGGATTATCCAAGCACAGATGAAGCTGATACAAAGGTTGGAAGCATCCCAGATTTGACTCTTGATGAGTGGGCAAGCAAGGTACATGCTTTTGATCCCTACCAAGAAATAGAAGAATCTGAGCTAGGAGTCTATTGCATACATGAAGAAAATCAGCCTATTCCTAGCATCACCAAACCAGACCATAAAGATGACAATGAGGTATGGCAGCTATTCTTTGATGGATCAAGAAGTAGACAAGGTGCAGGAGGGGGAGCTATGCTTGTTTCACCTCAAGGCATTAAGTATTATTCAGCTTTTAGATTTCAGTTTGCATGCTCTAACAACACTGCTGAATATGAAGCTTTGATACAAGGATTGCATTGGTCAATTAAAAGAGGTATCAATAATCTACAAGTCTTTGGTGACAGTGAGCTGATTGTTAATCAAGTTAGAGGACAGCATGCCGCCAAAACTAATCTGCTCAAGTGTTATAAAAATAGGGTATGGGACCTCATTGAAGATTTTGAGGGCTTTGGCATCAATTCCATCCCTAGGAAAGAAAACCAAGCTGCTGACAGACTTGCAGCAGTTAGGGCAGCCTTTGATGTTGTTGAAAGTATCAAGAAAGATAAAGTACAGCCAAGCATTCATGTGATTGTAAGGCCCTCAGTGCCAGACAATAATGTAAGTTGGCAAGTGTTTGAAAATGATCAACAAATCATCAATTTCTTACAAGAAGAAGCTGAGTTCTCAGCCAAAAATCAGGAAAAATTAGAACAACAGTATGGTGATCAGGTGGTACAGCTGAGAACCAACAAACTACCAAAGGGACTTGTCACTTTGGAGTCCATTTTTAATCCTAATGATCAATTTAGGAAGGAGAAGGCAAATATCCAAGTCAAGGGAGAAGATTCAGTGCCCATCTTGGTTGGAGAAGGCAAGTCACTTCAAATTGGTAAAGTAGCAACCGAGCAAGAAAGGTATGAGTTTATGCAACTTTGTCAAGAGTTCCCTGATGTATTTGCTTGGAGCTATGAAGATTTAAGAGGTTTCAATCCCAAGTTAGCTCAACATACAATTGAATTGGATCCAAGTGCTAAGCCCATCAGGCAAAAGCAAAGGCCAGTCAATCCACACATGGAGCCTCTCATGAAGAAGGAATTGAATAAGTTAATAGAGGCAAGTATCATATTTCCTATCAAGCATTCTAGTTGGGTTGCAAACTTGGTTCCAGTTAGAAAGAAGAGTGGAGAAATCAGATTGTGTGTAGACTTTAGAGATTTGAATAGAGCATCCCTCAAGGATCATTACCCACTTCCTTCTATGGAGTAGATTTTGCAAGTTGTTTGGCTCTGAGAGGTTTTCATTGCTAGATGGTTATTCAGGGTACAATCAGATCATGGAAAAGGAGGATGGTCAGTTCAAAATAGCCTTCACCACCAAATGGGGGACTTATGCATATAGAAAAATGCCATTTGGGTTGTCCAACACTGGAGCTACCTTTCAAAGGGCAATGGATATGGCATTCAAGGGATTAATCAACAAAATGGTGCTGGTATATTTAGATGATATCACTATTTTTTCTAAAAGTACAACAGATCATCTCTTTCATTTGAGACAAGTGTTCCAAAGATGTAGAAGATTTGGGGTATCCTTGAATCCCAAAAAATGTATTTTTCTAGCTCATGAAGGAAAACTCCTTGGCCACATTGTTTCCAAAGAAGGATTATCAATTGATCCAGAGAGGGTTGAAGCCATAAAAGCACTGCCATTACCAAGTCATAAGAAAGCCCTCCAAAGTTTCTTGGGAAGGATCAATTTTGTTCAGAGGTTTGTGCCAGATTTTGTAGCCCTTGTCAAGCCAATAACTATGATGTTGAAGAAAAGCATGGCTTTCAAATGGACAGCAGAAGGTAAGGCAAGTTTTGAGGCAATTAAAGAGGCTATCTCACAAGCTCCAACTCTCATTAACCCAGATTTCTCCAAGGATTTCATCCTGTATGCATTTGGAGGTGATGATACAATCTCTGCAATTTTAGTAGAGCAGAACAAAGAAAATGCAGAGCAGCCAATTACTTTCTTTAGCCAAAGCCTGGAGAACTATGAGGTGAGGTACTCTTTCATTGAGAAGCAAGTTCTTGAAGTGATTAGGAGCTTGAAGAAATTTAAGCATCTAGTTTCAAACAACAAGGTTCAACTGTTGGTTTCTCATGTGGGAGTTAAAGACTTCCTCCTCAACAAAGATTTAAATGAAAAACGTGCAGGGTGGATTACTCATGTCATGGAGTATGACATTGAGATCAAAGTCACCAAGTTGGTCAGAGGAAAAGGATTATGTGAACAGTTGGTCTTGAGCAAATCAATGGAAGCATGCAATGAGAAGGATGTTGTTTTGGTGTTGCAAAACAACCAAGAACAAGGTAATGTTCAAGAAGAGAATGATGGTGTCCTCACTCCTTGCTGGACCCAAGACATAGTGCACTTCCTACACACAGGCCTATGCCCTCTAGAGATGAACAAAACCAAGAGAAGACACTTCAGATTGTAGGCTATCCCATATGCACTTGTTGATGGTGTTTTGTTCAAAAGGGATGCAAATGGAGTGCTGCTGAGATGCATTGGAACAAATCAGATTGATAGAACATTGGAAGAGTTCCATGGTGGGATAGCTGGAGGTCATTTTTCTCCAAGAGTGATAGCCCTCAAGATCATGAAGGCTAGCTATTATTGGCCCAAGGTATTCAGTGATTTTTATGCATGGATCAAGAGGTGCAAGAGTTGTGCTTTTTTCACAGGCAAAGAGAGATTAGCTGCCCTTCCATTGCACCCAATTTCAGTTGACCAGCCATTCATGCAATGGGGTTTGGACTTCATTGGAGTCATTAACCCAAACTCAAGCCAAGGACACAAGTGGATTCTAACAGCCACAGATTACTTCACCAAATGGACTAAGGCAGTGGCACTTAAGGAAGCAAATGAATCTAGCATTCTAGACTTCTATGAAGGGATAGTAACCAGATTTGGTATACCTGCCACTATAATATTAGATAATGCATTGGCATTCATAGGATCAAAGGTGACTGAATGGGCTGTCGAGAATGCGATCTATCTAAGCACTTCATCAAATTATTACCCTCAAGGTAATGGCCAAGTTGAGTCTACAAACAAGAACTTGTTAAGGATCATCAAGAGGACTCTTGATGAAAATCAGAGGACTTGGCATACTAAACTAAAATCAGCCTTATGGGCTGATAGGATAACTCCCAAGAGATCCATAGGTAATTCTCCATTCAAACTTGTTTATGGAAAGAGGCAATCTTGCCTATGTCACTTGAGTTGCCAACGTTGGAACTCATGAAGCAATTGGAATTGTTGGAGTTTGAACCCATGGAGGATAGATATGTAGAATTGATGGAACTCCTAGAAATAAGAGAGCATGTAGCCCAAAAAATGGACAAGGATCAAGCTTTGATCAAGAGAAGATTTGATAGGAAAGCTAAGGCTAGAACCTTCCAAGTTGGAGATCTAGTATTGAAATGGGATGCATACCGAGAAAATCTAGGAAGGCATTCAAAGTTTTATGCCATTTGGAATGGTCCCTGTTATCCAAAATTCACCCCCAGGGTTAATTTGATAACATGCATCAGAATTCTCAAGTCCCAGGCAGATAATTGATTCAGAGCAAACATCATGTTTCTGGGGTTCCCTCAGATTTTTTCTAACTCTCCCGTCCAGGTTCAAAAAAGCAAGCTCTGAGAAGATGTGAAGAAGTTGCAGAAGATAAGCTTGGGCCAGAAAAAAATGTGAAAATCGGCTAAGTCCTAGTCCCCGGGACAGTCAGGACATTTGGGACATCAAGGCGCGGATCGGCCGAAAAGCCTACAGGCGGCCCAAACAGCAAAGGGACAAGTGGGACAAGAGTGCGCGAAGGACGCGAACCGGCCGGTTCGGCCGAAACAAGAAACTTCAGCACAAGGAAAACAGGGACAAGTGGGACAAATGGACACGAACCGGCCGAATCGGGCGAACCGGAGGATTTTGTCCCAAGAAGCACAGGGACAACTGGGACAAATGGACGAGAACCGGCCGAATCGGGCGAACCGGAGGATTTTGTCCCAAGAAGCACAGGGACAACTGGGACAAATGGACGCGAACGAGCCGAAAGGGCCGAGAACCAACCAAATCATGACACGTGTCACAAGGGAAAAGTTCAAAGGGCGAGATTTGAAGGGTCAGCCCGAACCAATGGGATAGTGCCACGTGTCCCAGCTAGGGCCCACAAGGAAATTTCAAAAGAGAGCCCACCGAGAGGTGGAGGAGAGAGAGTTTCTCAGCAAATCAAAACCTTCCACGTGTCATCCAGGTGGCAGAGCGCGGGAAGAAATTTAAAAATCCGTTTTCACCTGTTTTGTGCCCTAAATCTTCAGATCGACATATCTTTCGATCCAGAGCTCAGATTTGCATGTTCTTTATATCAACGGAAAGCTGATGAAATTCTCTACACGATTCCGGGGTCAATCTTGCATTTTGGTGTAGTCTAGAGGGAGAAAATTGAGAAACGGATCTGACGCATGGTAATGCCAAAAGTGACGCTTCAACAACCAGCTTTAATGCAGCAGACAGCCTGCCGTTTTGCCAGGATCCGCCACTTCTACCATAATGAGATGATTTAAAATGTGACCTAGAAGTGGTTGTGGTAGTTTCAAATTTCCTCTCTTCCCTCTCTCTTTCTTCCTATATATTGTACAGAGGGGCTTCTTTATAAAGGGGGACATAACAAGTTGTTCGTCTTTTCTGCTCTGCCCTCCCTTCTTTTCTTCTCTAGGGTTGAAAATGGAGTTCGAACCTCCTCCCTTGCTCTGTAATGGCATTTTTTTCCTTTTACTATTGAAATGATGTTCTGTGCAAACTTCTGGAGCAACAAAATGTGTTTTGTGATGCATCTATCCATCCTTGCTCGTTTTTGCTTGTTTCTCTTCTTGCCTCTCTTCATTGTAGGTATTTGTGCATGTTTGAATGTTCATTGCAGGTTTGGAGCTGTGTTCATGGAGTTTTGGGACATTTTTTGTGTGAAATCTATCCTTGGGCCTGTGATGCATCTGTCCATCCTTCCCATTGCTCACCTCTCTTTGTCCCATGGCAGTTTTGATAGATGTCCAACATTCTCCTTCTCTGGTGTATCACCGTTTTAGTGTAGGATTTTGTTCTTTTCCTTTCTCTCTCTCTCTCTGTCTCCTTGGCATTGTTAGATTAGGATTAGATTAGCTTGCCTGCACTGGAATAGCTTGTGGCAGGTAGTTTAGGAGCAGGAACCAGCCTTCTCTGGAGATTCCTCTCTCAGTTTCACAAGTCCCACGCTTGGAGAGAGGTTTCCATGTTGTGCAATCACACTGGATGCCTAAGTGATCAACCTAGAAGCCTGATCTGCATCCAGGGGTGCTGTGATTTTGCACTAACAGTCCCTACATGGTCACAAAGTGTAAGAACAACAATGCCTTCCAATTGTCTACATTAGATGGTGAAGAACTGCATATTCCAGTTAATGGGATCCATCTTAAGCATTGATACTAGAAGGGAACTCTCCACCTTGTATATATTAGCTTAGATTTTCATTCCTCCAAGTGCTTGTGCACATGGTTTTGTTGTAGCTTAGTTTTTACTTTTCCTAAGTGCTTTGGCACAAGCTTGTTGTCCCAAACATGTAGTTTTGCAGGTCATGTTCCAGATCAGGTGATGATTCTACTCTCACAATCTTCCTCCTTGTAATTTTCTAATCAATTGGGGTACCAAGCAGAGAATTTTATGACTCCATGCCCAATGGATTGCTTCAGGCAACTGGTAATTTCATCCAGCAAACAGATGACCCCTCTGAGTCACCAAAATTGCTATCCAAAAATAAGCCCCTTGCTTATTTTTGGGCAAACTCCCTTCATTCCTTCCTCCCTTGGGCCTCGGCTAAATTTTTTACTTTTCAGGCACTCAAAATGCTCTAGAAAAGGTTTCATTGGATAGAGCATTTTCTCAGGTTTCCAGAATGGTAAATTTTTCCTTCTAACTCCTTGTATTTTTCAAGTTATGGCTCAGTAGAATTTTGGAGGGAAATTTTCCCATGGGAGGCCTGCCAACCAATCAGAATGTGCCACGTCATCGGCGGAATGGCAGGGGCAGAGGCAACTTAGAAAATTTTCATCAAATATTGGTGAGGCACATAAAGAAATTTTTTGGCCCGAAGGCCCGCCAGCCAATAGGAATGTACCACATGTCCTCAAGCCCATCGGAGTTCGGCCCGGCAGAGAGAAATTAGAAAAATTTCCAAGGCTGGCGAAATGAAAAATTTGGAAGCGAAGGCCCGCCAGCCAATCACAACACGCCATGTGTCCTCAAAGTGTCGGGTAGCAGGAAAGTGGAAGGAAATTTTCCTTTTTGCCAAGCGATGGAAAATATTGAAACGAAGGCCTGACCGTGATGGCCCACACCAATCAGTAGCTGCCACGTGTCCATGTGGTTGGCAAAAAACCTTAAGGAAGGCCCGCAGAGGAGAAAGAGTTGATTAAGATCCATGCCAATGACAAGGTGCCACATGTCCCATTTAGGGAAATGGTTAGAGTCAAAGAAAAATTTGGAAGCGCGCCCCCAAGGGCCAATTAGAACACGCCATGTGTCCTCAAAGCGTCGGGCTGGCAGAAAACTTTTTGGAAAATTTTCGAAAGACCGAAAAGGTGTAAAAGGGTAGGGGGAAGGCTCGTGACCAATCAAAACTTGCCACATGTCATCGGAGCTTCGGGTGGTGGAGATTTTTGGGGAAATTTTCCCAAAGTCAAAAAGAGGGAAAATTTCAAATTTTTGGCCCGCCAGTTCAAATTTGCCCTAGTTTTGCCCTAAATCTTCAAAAGGGCATAACTTTTGATCTAGAGTTTATATTTTCACATTCTTGGTGTCATTAGAAAGCTGGTAAAATTCTCTACACGAGGAAGGGCTCAATTTTTTGTTTTGGTGGGGTTTGGAGAGAGAAAATCAAAAAAACCTCTGGCATGTGGAGATGAACAAAACTGACATTTCAACCACCATGTTTAATGAAGTATGGCTCGCATTCTCTCCCAGCATGGTCAAAAACATCAGTGAATGAATTCTTGAGGGTGCCCATGCCCTTTTAATGCAATTTGGTTAGTGGTTGAAGCATCCTTTCATGTTTTCCCACGTTTCTCCTTCCTGAGCTCGAATTTTCACCATTAAAAGCCAGATTTGGCTCATTTTGTAAAGGTTGGACATTTTTATGTTTTGTAGATTCCCTCTTTCACCCTAGAAAGTGATTTCTTAGAATATCATACCTCTTCCAAGACTACAACATGTTTTTTTACCTCTCTGCCGTTGTAATGCATGTATTTTTTATATTGAAAATGACAATGCAAGCTCTGTGAATGAGTTTCAGTCCTCTTCTTGTGTTGTTTGATTCATTTCTGATCTTTCATTACATTTTATCAGTTTGTGCATGATGTTTGCTGCATTTTTGTGATCTGTGTCAATTCACAGAACTAAATGTTCACCACTCCTTTGGTGTATCACCTTGTTAGTATTAGTTTTATTTCTTTTTGCATTCTCTATCTCTGTCCCCTTGGAACTTAGAGTAGGATTTTAAGTTTAAACCTCTGCCATTTTTAAGCAATACATCTTATCAAAGGAGTTTGAGGAACCAGCCTCTAATCTGGAGACTCTCTTCCCATTTTTACAAGTCCCACACTTAGGGAGGAGATTCAATGTTGTGCAATCACACTAGATGTCTAAATATCAAACTAGAAATCTGATAAGCATCCAGGGTGCTGTGATTATGCCCTAACAGTGACATCTCTGATAGGAGAATACGGCCCCAAAAGAGAACCAACCGCATAAATTGTACCTTGCAGTGGGGAGGGAATGTGCTTAGTAGAAACCAAGGCACACACAAAGAAGTGGATAAAAAAAAGTGTTAGTATGAACAAACATTCATGTAAAGGACAAGTGTACGCTACACAAACAATGTATAAGCTAGAATACAAGTAAACATGCAAGAAGACAATCATAGACCACCAAAATGGGTTACAAACATGTGACACAACTCACAATGTTGTAAGACACATAAGGCCATAATGACCGCATATAAACAAACAAGTGTGCACACCAAACAAAGGGCAAGGCCCGCATACAATAGCAAACAAAACAAGCAAGTACAAATAACAAATAGCCATGGAAACAAATAATCCTACAAACAAATGTTACACATGAAACACCTGTTAGCATGTTAAAAAGACAACCCATATGTTAAAAACTTGTATAAACAAGTAATGTAGAGTGTTAAGTACAAAATAAAACAATAGCATTTGTAAGAGATGAATGTGGATGCCCCCAACAACCGTTGTAGGAGTGGTAGGAGGTGAGCATCCCTATTGTGTGTGAGAGACTTGTATCTACGATCACAACTAGAAATTGAATCCAAGGTCTACCTAACAAGAGATTAAATTGAAACGAGGCGTTTATAACATAGAAATTAGTGAGAACAGACTTAGGCCCAACCCGGATATGTAATGAAATAGTTCCTAAACATGTGCGAGTGGTAGAGTCATAGCCTTGGGTGATAGTAGAATTCCTAGAAATAAGAGTATCACTAATATCCAATTGCTTTAGAAGAGAAAAAACACATAAGTTGACAGCTTATCCATTATCAATAAGTACCCATTTAATATAAGTGGTGCTAATGACAACAATAATGAGTAGAGGCACACATGGATTGCTTTTAGAAAAAGGTGATAGATCTTCGTCAGTGAAAGATATGGCATGTGGCAAATTATGAAGAGATTGTATGAGATGTGTAAAGGCAACCATAGAGTTGTCACTTTCAATATGAATAGGATGAAGAACAACTTCTAGTGTATTACAACAGTCTGGTGCATTAGGCAATAAGTTGTAAAGAGAAATCTTGGCGGGTGTATTTTTAAGTTGCTCAATGATGTCATAGCCCTTAGAAGCAGTAGGAGGAGTTGCCGAAGCAATGGGTGGAGGGATAGAAGTGGGTGGAGCTATAGGAGGATTAAGGTGAGTACGACAAGTAGTAACTATGTTAATAAATGGGCCAGCCCTAGGCATAACAAAGTGAGGAGGATGTTGAGTACGCACACGCATAAAATCAACGATAGTAGTAACTATACCTGAAACCTGAGTAGGTGTAAAAGTAGGATAAGATGATTGAGTCATGACTTGAGAACGTGAAGACGTTATTAGAGGAAAGGGTTTGATATGTCGGGTTCGCTAAAATGATTAACTAAAAAAATGGGGATTTTAGAAGTTAAACTAAGAAGTACACAAGTAAATAAGATCTAACAAAATAAGGAGAAATGACCCAAGCAACTAAGAAATTAAATATGTAAAAACCCTAGAGTGAAAAGAGAGTTAGAAAGAACTCAGTTGATTTGATGAGCTTGCTGGACCATGTCATAGAGATGGCTGGAGGAACAAGAGGAGGAAATGACTGTGTCGAGGTCCAAAAAAGTGCATATCTGGGCAATCTTAGTAGACTGGGGTGCCTGGTTAGGTACAGGGGCGCCTCTTGGCACCCTAGTTTGAGATATGGGCACCCTGGTCTATGAAAAAGCTCTGTAAACCTCCTCTGAGGTGTCGTTAAGTGATCACTTGTGTTCGCTTCCTGCCGCACTAGCTTCACTGGACTGCGTGATATGTCACTAGAATTCAAAAATGAAGATGAGAGATCTTATGCAGTATGATGTAAATGAACCAACCTTGTGCTTTGTGATGGAGCTATATGGATGCAACCTTAGGTGATGATAGTAGTCCTTTGATGCTATAGTAACTCATTATGGTGGTGATAACTATTGCATAGTGCTATAGGTCCCTCATTATGATCTCATAATCAACCCCAAAAAAAGACTAAACACTAAAAATGTGGAAAGCTCAACTAGATAGAAAGTGTCTCAAAATAGTTTTTGTAAAGTGGAGAAGAGGATCAGGGCATCCCAAATGGTACCACGGCACTTGTAGGAACCAAAGTACTAGCCTGAGCACACTCAGTTAGGGGTAGAATGATGTACATAATGACAAAAAATAGACTAGGGAAAGTAATGTGTTGAAGGTCGAAAATGAGGACATGAAAGAAAAGTAAAAATGGCCAAATGACATGGGGGTTAATTAGTACTTTCTCTCACTCAAAAACCATATGAATAGTATTATGATACTGAGACTAAATAATGCATAAAGTGTATCATTTTGTGTCTACATTTTACCCCACTTTAGTTGGTGTGTATGCTCGGTTTGCTTTTATGTTTGGTTGAGCTAGTTTTCTCATGTCTTGACACATGTTGAGCTAATGTAGAAAGCTCTCTATTCTATTCAAGGTTGATGCAAAATACATGAGCTCCTTCCTTTGATAGCTCCATGTCTCCCTATTGCATAATAATCTCCCAAAGTTTGAGTCTTTGTAATTTACTGCTTATATGTACTTGTAAATGGCTCTGTGATTTTACTAGTCCTTAGTTTACTTACTGATCTGTGTGCATTGACGGTTGATGTTGAATTATTTTCCCTCATTTGAGATATGTAATGGGATTTGAGTATTATGCCACCATTATTATCGGACCTAAGGATTGGGCTTGTGTGCTTTTTCCTCACTCAGTTCATGTTATGATGTCGTTTTGGCATGGGGTTTGAATATTAGTTCCTTAAAAAGCTCTTGTGATGGAAGTATGAAAAATGTAAAAGGAACATGTGCACCTAATTCGTGATGAGAGACTTAAGGGTGTAGAAATGATATTCTTTAATTGTATTCAGCTGCGAGTTTCATAGGGTTATCTTAGCTATTTAAAATTTTAAGAATTTTACGAATTGGAGTAATCATATGATGGGATTTCTTACCTATATTTATATCCCAATAAGATTTTATGGATAGATTATTGTTCTCTCTGCATCAAGGTAATTTTTTTCGAAACATACTCTAAGTTCTAATGTATTTTTCAAAGTCCATTCAGCTATACCATTTCTCTTTCCTTAGATACTTTTAAATAATTAAAACGAGCATTTAGAAGATCAATATGTGTACCTCTGAAATTCATACTTTTGGAATTTGTGCTTCCATGAGGTTCTAGACTATCTAACCTACTCCTGTTAACACAAAATGAATTCATCCTGATAATGATTTTACCTTGCACTTTGTAGTTCCTTTTATTGGGTAAAACTATCATTTATGGAATGTTCTCTCCCCATTTGGGGGCACATTCTGAACATTCACTTATTTCTAAAGTATATTATGGGGTGCATAAAGAATACCAATGCATAAATTTTTCCCTGTATGGGGAATGGAATGTGCTTAGTATAAACTATAATCTTCATCTTGTTCTTATGCAAAACAGTATTCTTAGAAAAATTATTCTTGCAAATTTAATGGTTGTAAATCATCATGTATATGCCATGTTTGAAATGCATTTATGGAAACAATGTTTATGCTTTAGAATTTGTACTTTGCATACAAGACTATAATCACTTGAATTTGGAAATATCATGTTACGAAACACATGAAATCACTAAAGATTTTACAAAGAATAACTCTATAATTTCCATTCAAATAAACAAGTGTGCAACTCTCAAATTCATAATGGTAATTCCCAATATAATTTTGCATTCACTATAAAACACACCTAGGTTGAACTATGAAACAAGTGCATTTTACAAACAAATGTCTGCATCTTTAGGAAGGTACTCGTCAAATGTTGAAAGACAATTCATATCTCTTGAGCATGGTGGAGAAAGGAATGTAAAGTGGTAATTGATCAAACTACAACAATCTTTTGTAATATATGAATTTCTGATGCCTTTTATTACACATTGAATGAGTGGTAGCATTGTTCCATCCTTATGTCTGTTACAGACTATGGCATCTACGATCACAACTAGTAGTTGGGAATTTCTGAAAAAACATCTTGATTTGTAATACGACAGTCTATAATTTTTTTATCATTGTGCTATGAACAGTTTTGGAGATTTGATATGTATTGTATTTTACAATCATGAAGGAAAACATTACTTTGATAGTTGTATTTTGGAATTTTTGAGTTAGTCAGTTGTGCACTTTGAAACCAATGTATCTCAGATCTGAAAATAAGGCTTCTAAAATGGAGTTTTACTCGTGAAAATGCTCATTTTGCAAATCTAACACCTTTTGTAATGAGTCAAAGGCTACAACATGAGTTATTTGATCTATTCATTACAAAAGCTCTGTGAGCCTGTTATCATGTGAAGATGATGCATTTTGAGAGACTGTATTGTGATGCTCATAACATTAGTTTAATTCTTGAACTTGAGTGATATTGAATGCATATACATTGAAACTTCTGAGAATATAAAGAAGTTGTGATGTACCCTGAGCTCTAACTGAAACTCTTTTACTTCTTTTCAGATATGTGGGGAAGAAATATGAAGTTGGAGCAATGATTGATCGAAGCTAGTGCAGTAATATAGGAGAGGGGTTTGCGATCTTTTAGGAATGATGGTGAGTCCTTTCTCTTTTACATTCTGATTAACTAAAATAGAAATATTCTAGTGTAATCTAGTGTTATGTAGGATGTGAGTAAAATAAATGAATAAATGAAGAAATATGTAAATACTAAAAAATACTCAAGCAAGCTAAGAAATAAATTTAAATCCCTAATATGCAAAGAGGGTTAAGAAGGGCCCTAGCTGATTTGCAGATGTTGCGAGACTGTGTCGCAATGATGCTAACTAGGTGAACATGTGGAGGAAACCTTCATATAAGATCCTAAGAAAGTGCACATCTAGATTTTTTGGATAGATCTGGGGCACCTAAAGAGGGGTAGGGGTGCCCGTGGGTGCCCTACTCTAAGATCTAGAGATGTTCCTTGGTCTACGGAAGATGGTTAGAAAGACCTCCTCTAGAGAGTTGTTGGATGTTCACTTGTGTTCACTTCTTACCATGTGAATGTCATTGTATGATCTCTGAAGCACTAGTAAACCTGCAATGGAAGAATCACCTGTAAAACCCCAAACAAAGAATCAAGAATCTAAAAAAGAAATATGCATAGGTACAAGGGTTTAGAATGTCCTCAGCTTTAAAATATGATGGACTTATCATTGATCATTGCACTACATCACATACCCAATGTAGTTCTAGGTGTGTATTTGTGTAATTATGCCCAAGGTTTCTCTTGTGTCAGTTACACTTATGAGTAATGAGTAAGTAACTAGATGTAGAATGTAATAAACGTGTGCATGGAAACAATAGAATTCACTCCTATGAAGTGTGATGTAGATGAACCATCCTTATGTGCCTTGTGGTGGAGTTATACGGATGCAAATGTAGCTTTATATTCCTTTGATGGATGTAACCTTAGGTGGTGATAGTAAGTGCCTAGTGCTTCGTCCCTCATTATGGTCACATAACTTTATATTTATATGGTTATATTGTTCTAATTTCGTAATTAACTCCGAAGGTGAGGCCAACCACAAAAAATATAGAAAATCTCAAATAGCTAGAAATTCCCCAAAATGTGAGAGTAAAGTGTAAAAAGGATCAGCGTGCCCCAGAGGGGACTAGGGTGCCTAGGGTGCCCTTGTACTTGGTTGGACACCCCAGTCTAGAAATGAAGAAAAACATAGAATGAAAATATAGAATGGGAAACAATGTGGGTGCAAAATCGAAAGTAACAACAGAAAGAAAAGTAAAATGGCCAAATAACTTGATTGTTAATGAATGAATTTGAGTCACTCAAATAATCCATATGAGATGAGTAGATATGAGAACCAGACTAAATCCAATTGATACTGAAGTGCATGATTTTATGTCTACACCTCTTCCACTCCATTCTCACTTAACTTAGGAAAGGGACAAGAAAAGTTATAGAATCATTATCTCACTTACATGTAGTCTTGATCGACACCATATGGGTACTTAGTTCATCAGGGTATTCACATTTTCAATAGAGGGTACCTACATAATAGTAATAAGTGGTATAGAGACATGTACTTAATGGGACATGATGGGTAAAATTTAGTATGGTATTGATCTAATATGAGTAAAGACTAACACCTAAATAGCCTTAACTTAGCAAGAATTGAACAACAAACTAAACACCATCAAGATAAGAATTAAACAAGGGTTAGATGCTAGCATTCATAATACAAACTTTGAAACTAACAATGCTAAATATCTAAACTCCTCTATTCTCTAACAACAAATAAATTAATGGACCTAAGTAAGCTCCATGGCTATCAAAATAGTTGTCCTTAGTATGCCAAGTAACCTAGGAATGAGGGCCTATCAAAGTTGGGCTACAAGACCCCTTTGACACCTCCCATATGACCTAAGCACTTAAGAAAGAGGCTTAACTCTTCAAGATGATGAACTCTCAAAAGGGTAAAAGGCAAGCTCTTAGTCTTTGCTATATGCTTTGCATTCACTCTCTTAGAAAGTTTAGGTGTAAGTAAAAAGGTAGGTGGAGGGCTCTTTATATAGCCCAAAGGATAAAGGATTCAACACATTCTCATGAATGTGGGATAAAGGTAAAACATGATTAGGAATGGATAAGGTTGCTTTATTAAAGGTAACCTTACTTTAGAAGGGTTTAATACATGTTTAGCAAGTCATGGGAGTTGGGGGGTGCTTTAATTAATCAAAGGTGATTAATTAATAGGTAGGTGTAAGCTTATAGAAGCCAATTAGAAGAATATTAGTGTGATTTAGGCTATTAGAAGGGGATTAAATCAATTAAATATTGATTTATTGGTTAAATGGAAGGGAAAGCTAATTAATTAATAATAATTAATTAGTCTAGGTAGAAGGGGTGATTTATTAACGGAAGGTCGTTAATTAGGGTATTTGTTGGATAGGAAACTTAATTAATTAGCTTAGTGTAATTAATTAATGATGATATGAGGGAAAATGAGTGCTTTTGACGATATGTCATTGATTTGCGAGAAAGGGGATAATTAGCGCAATTTAAGTATTTAAATTGCTTGGGCGTAATTATAGGTGTCTACATTTGCCCCTCTTTGGGGTGGCGTAAGTGATGCCACTTCAAAGATAGTAGACAGAAGAGATTTTGAAGGGATAGAAGAAAAATTAGTAGGAGGGAGAGATGCCCCCTCGAGTGTCGATGGGGTGATGAAGGAAGCCGATCGACGATCGAAAAAGATGAGATAGTAGGCAGAAGAATGGGGACGAGGCAGGATGCCCCGATGAGAGGGAGAATTAGGGGTGAAAGGGAAGTGGTGTAGAAGAAATATGGATGAGGGGAGAGAAGAGCTTAACCTCTAGCCACTTATTTGTTTGGAACAAATTTGATGTCATCATATTGCCATAGGAACTACATCATCGGTCCTTATGAAAAATATAAGCATACGACAAAGGTAGAATGACATGAAAAGCCATACTACGAACAATTGTCCATTGCTGAAAGTACCAACTCCATGCAACATACAATAATGCAATGCAATACGAGAAGGAAACAAGCTCATATAACAGGGAAAACAAGTACGAACGCACATATCCAACCCAACAACGGTCAAGACAGTTGTACAAATGTTTTGTTATCAGTGCTGAAGAGATCCACAAGTTCATGATTGATGAAAAGGGTTAAAAATGATGCCCCAAGCAAGGATACATGCAAGGGGAAATGAAAATGGACACGGGGTCCATGAAAAGTGTTTGTGCGCAACGAAACAGCACCAGGCAACCAAAAGTGCCCCAGAGTACAGACGAAGCAAGCAGCTAGCTTTTGTGAATGGTTGTGAATCTAGTGATCCGTGAGTCGTATTAATCGGGGAAGATGTGAGACAAACCAACAGGATATGGAGAAAATACCATGCGCAAGACACAAGTTTCAGCCGTAAGAAGCAAGTTACCATTTTGTAGGGTGTTTTACTTTTTAGGAATTTTTTGAAAATTTTTGCCTTGTTTTTGGATTTTTTTTTTTGATATAGTAAATGTTTGTATTGTTTTGGCTTTCTGAACCATGATAAACAATAGAAGAAAGGAGAAGAAGAAAAAGAAGGGCCTAGGGGCAACAGAAAGTGCCCTAGGTGGAAGAAAAGAGAAACAAACGACAAATAATGTCCTTGTTTAGTGGAAAAATTAAGAAAAAATAATTATTTGAAAAATAATTACTTACGAGGGCGTGAAGAAGAATAAAAATTTCCAGGGAGCAATAAAATTTTCCGGGGGAGAAGAAAGGGGTATTGGACAAAAAATGCCCCAATACGGTGAAAAATAAGAGAAAAATAATTATTTAATTAAAAATAATTATTCCACAGCGAACAGAGGAGAAAACGGTGAGCTAAACGGGTGTCCCGGCCGTCCGATCGGTGAAAAACAGGTTAATATACCCCCCCAGGGGGGTAAAAACATCGCAATCAGTTCATTTTAACCGCTCAGTTTAGAAAACTTACCATGAGGCTCTGACACTCAGGAGAAATGGTGATCGCACGTGATCGTTTGAGGCGTGCTGTAGATTGTAGATGATAGATCTGTAGACAATATCAAATGTTGTTTTCAAGTGTTATTTTGATGTATATGGATGGGATGATATGATGATATTGGTGTGGGGGGGGATAGATTTTTGATTATGAGCAACCCCTCTTACCCCCATTGATGATATGATATGTGATGATTAGCTTAGCATACATGCATGATGTAAAACTTAGCATTTTTGTTTATATATGATGTATAGATGATGCTAGATGTGATGATAGTGATGGTAATGTGATGTGAATGATAAAAAAATAGAGCACATGCAAGAAACACAGCCAAATGCTACAAAGAACACCAGGAATTAATGCAATACACCATGAATCACCATGCCTTATTAACAAGTAACAAAACACAACCAAATGCATTAAGAAAGAAATAAAGAATTAACACACTAGCATGTCGAAACCCACTACAATATGCACAAGCAAGAATGAATCTATTCTAAGCAAGAAAAGATAAACTATGACAAAGTACACCCAAGCAACAAACAACTCAAAAGCAAGCACGCAAAACACTATACAAGCAACAAGCAAAGCAAGAAAACAAGACAATGCAAGTAAATGTTTTTGTAAGATATGTTTTCATAAACCGATTTTCTATTGTTTAGGTTTTTGTGAAACAATTTTATATTGTTTTTGTGTTTTGTGAAACAATTTTGTTTTTGTGTTTTGTATTGTTTTTGTGTTTTCTCAAAACAATGTTCTATTGTTTTTGTTTTTTCTCGAAACAATTTTCTAAACAAAATTTTCTATTGTTTTTGTGTTTTCTCAAAACAATTTTCTATTGTTTTTGTGTTTTCTCGAAACAATTTTCTATTGTTTTTGTGTTTTCTGAAACAATTTTCTATTGTTTTTGTGTTTTTGTTTTTGTGTTTTTAACAGTTTTCCAAAGCTATGTGCAGGTAACCAAGAAAGCATGGATGCCCCCAGTGTTAGGTGGGGAATATACAAGGGCAGAAGCCACGCGCTTATGAACAAGAAGGTGAAGTCGTTGAGTTGCCCCCAGCGTAAGATGGGAAATAATGAAAGACCACGTCCCTTACAGACGAATAGAAGAAGGCAAAGCCGGATCAAGGCTGGACAAGATGGTGTGCACAAGGAAACTCGAAGGCAGAACCAGGTCCAGGACAAAGACAACTACCCTTCTAATACAGAATGCTTGTGAACAACGAATCCTCCCGAGGTGCCGGAAACTGGTTTTCACCCAAGGACTTGTCCAAAGTGCCACAATTGCGTGGTTTTCACTAGTGGATGACCTGTTTTCTCTTTTTCTTTTTCTGATTTTTTTTTATGTTTTTGTATTTTTTTTATTTTTGTGCCATGTTCAAGCATAGAACTTCTTAAGATGCATGGCGTTCATTGGCTCTCGGAGCTCATCACCATTGGGGTGAGCCAGTTTGTATGCCCCGGTGCCGTACTTGGCAACTATGACATAGGGTCCTAACCAGTGTGGTTCAAACTTCCCTTTCTTTTCTCGCTCTGCTCTGGTGTTGAACTGGTTCTCCTTCATAACTAAATCACCCACCTCAAACTGGCGAGGGATGATTCTCTTGTTGTAGTTGCGGGAGATTCTGTGTTGATATACCTTCAGGTGATTAAGAGCGTGAATGCGCCTCTCATCCAGGAGCTCTAACTCAGCCAATCTTGCCACTCGATAATCTTCATCCTTATCCAAATAGTCCCGAAGAGAAATTCACAGGGATGGGAGTTCAATCTCTAAAGGGATGATAGATTCTGTCCCGAACACTAGGGAATATGGCGTCGCACCCGTAGGAGTGTGAATTGATGTTCGGTAGGCCCAGAGGGCTGGGTGGATTTGTAGGTGCCAGTTTCGACCGGTTTTGCTAACCATCTTCTCCATTATCCTTACCAAAGTCTTGTTTGTTGCCTCAGCTTGTCCATTACCCTGAGGGTAATATGGCGTGGACCATTTCAATCTGATTTGGAACCGTTGGCAAAGACCTTTCACAGTTTTGTTCTTAAATGACTTCCCATTATCTGTGACAATGGCTGCAGGGATACCATATCGGCAAATAATGTGATTCATGATGAATTTAGAAATCTGTGCTCCTGTGACATAGGTTAAAGGGACAGCCTCCACCCATTTTGTAAAGTATTCTGTAGCTGTGATGATATGTGTATGACCATCAGATGAGGTAGGAGTAAGCTTCCCTATTAGATCAAGTCCCCACTTGGAGAATGGCCACGGGGTAGTGATTGGTTGCAATGGTTGCGATGGAGCATGGATGAAATTTCCATACTTTTGGCAAAGCACACATTTTCTAACATAATTACAACAATCAGTTTCCATGGTGGGCCAATAGTAACCTACTCTTAACAGTTTCTTAGCCAAGACCATTCCGTTTGTATGTGCTCCGCATACTCCTTCGTGTACTTCTTTAATTGCCTGGATTGACTCCGTCACATCCAGACAACGTAACAGATTCCCATCATAGCCATGACGATAAAGTGTACCTCCTAAAAGGGTGTAACGGGCTATCTGGTGAATCAGGCTTTGCTTTTCAGAATGGGAGATATTGGGAGGGAAAGTATTGTCCTTAAGATAGGTGAAAATGGGTTCGTACCACGGGGAATAGGGACCAACAACCTCACAAGCCAGGCAAGATTCCAGCACGTCATATGTGGGCTGGTGTAGATTTTCTACGAAAAATGGCATATCATTGTTCCCTGGTGGAATACGAAGCATAGATCCCACCATTGCCATAGCATCTACCGATCTGTTCTGCGCTCTTGGGATCTGCTCAAAGGTAATGCGCACAAAATACTCCTTCAGAGTTTCCACCAACTTCTTGTAAGGTATGAGCTTGTCATCCTTAACTTTATACTCATCATTAACCTGTTTGATGATTAGCTGCGAATCACCTACAACCTTAACATGTTGAATATTCCACTTGATGGCTAGCTTCATCCCTGCAATGAGTGCTTCATATTCCGCAATGTTGTTCGTGCAAGGGAAGGCCAGGCGGAAAGCCTACGGTATAGGATCACCCGAAGGAGTAATAAGGACCACTCCTGCACCTGAACCATGAAATGTAAAAGATCCATCAAAATGTATCTGCCATACGACAGATTCTTCAATGTAGAGCAAAGATGCATCTGGCAGATCCAGACTCAAAGGTTCTGTGCTTTGCAAAGGTGCTTCCGCTAGCTGGTCGGCAAGTACTTGTCCTTTAACTGATTTTTGATGGACAAATTCTATATCAAACTCACTGAGTAGAATGATCCAATTAGCCATTCTACCTGTGAGGGCGGGTTTGGACAACAAATACTTGAGTGGGTCGACCTTGGATATGAGCTTGGTCTTAGTATTTAGCAGGTAATGGCGAAGTTTCTGAAAGGTAAAAACAACGGCCAAGCAAGCCTTTTCAATCTGAGGATAATTAAGTTCATAGGCGATGAGGGTGCGACTCAGATAGTACACTACTTTCTCTTTATGGCTAAGGTCATATTGGGTGAGCAGTGCACCAATAGCGTATTGCGTAGCGGAAATATAGAGCAAAAGTGGTTCTCCCGGAGTGGGAGGCATGAGGACAGGTGGATTAGCCAGGTACTGTTTAAGCAAAGCAAAGGCTTGTTGTTGCTCGGGTCCCCAGATGAAAGTGATGTCCTTCTTAAGAAAATGAGTGAATGAGTGACATTTATCTGCAAGCTGGGAGATAAAGCGGTGAATGGCTTGAATTTTCCCCTGCAAGCTACGCAGTTGCTTGATATTCTCAGGTGGAGGCATTTCTGTGATGGCAGACACTTTAGCAGGGTCTACCTCAATACCTCGTCTTGACACGATGAAGCCTAATAGTTTCCCAGATAGCACACCGAAGACACACTTCTTTGGATTCAGCCTGACTTTGTATTCACGCAGGCGTTCAAAGATATGCCGCAAAATGATAGGATGATCCTCTCTTGTTTTGGACTTTCCCAGGATGTCGTCTACGTAGTCTTCCATGATGTCATGAATCATATCGTGAAATATTACTGTCATGGCCCACTGATAAGTTGCTCCCGCATTCTTAAGGCCAAATGGCATCACCTGATAACAGAAGGTGCCCCAAGGAGTTGTGAAAGTTGTTTTGTGTTGGTCTTCCTCAGCGATCTTAATTTGATTATAACCTGAAAAGCCATCCATAAGTGATAGCATTTCGTACCCTGCGGTTGAGTCAACAATCATGTCAATGTTGGGCAATGGAAAGTCATCTTTAGGGCAAGCTTTATTGATGTCCCTAAAATCTGTGCAGATTCGGATACCGATAGGTTTCTTCTGGACAGGAACAATGTTCGATATCCATTCAGAATAATCAATTGGCCTGATGAATCCTACTGCAAGCAACCTTTCCAACTCTTCTTTAACTAACAAGGCCACTCTTGGGTGCATCTTTCAGAGCTTCTGTTTGATAGGCTTAGCGTCTGCGTGCACAACCAGGTTGTGCATGACCAAAGTTGGATCTAAGTCGGGCATGTCTTTGTAAGACCATGCGAACACATCAATAAACTCTCGCAGTAGCATAGTGAACATCTTTTGTTCTCTAGCCGAGAGTGATGCTCCCAATTTTACTATCTTGGGATCTTCTTCGGTACCAATATTGACATCAATGGTTTCTTCAACTAACAATTTTGATAAATCCTCCATATGCGTAGGATCGGGAGGTAGGTTGAGATCTTCATCCAAGGATGTCTCTACGAGATTTTCATCCTTGGCGTGGTCACTTTGTTTGTCCTTTGATTTTCTTATTTGTTTGTCAGCCAGTGCCTCAAAGAGGTTTTCACTGTGTGACTTGGACTTCGATTTTTGCCGAGGCTTTTCTTTAGAACTCTTGCCCTCGCTTTTCTTTAAATTTTGCTGACCACGAAGTTCAGCCTCCTCGCCGAAGTAGGCGCAGGTGTCTAAGTCAATAAAGAAACCCTTCTTGTGATCTCCAATGGGAATTGTATCCCTTATGCCCATGAACTCTGCAATAGCCTCGTCGTTCTCGAATAAATCTAGTGGCACGTGACGTTGTTGGTCCCATTCAACAAGGGAAGGGTACACAAGGTCAAGGATTGGTTCAGTGGGGGTTATGGTCAGGACAACGTTATTCATGAAAAGGTTCATGGAGGCCAGATCCTCATATTGGCTACAACAGGAATCCGTATCACTGTCTAGATAATCGGAGCCATCCTCATGCTCTGAACAAGTCACATCTTGATCGTTAGGGTGTGCCCCATAAGGGTGAATCCCGATGCCATATCTTTCAGTTTTGAAATGGGGGAGAGGGACTGGTTCCCTTTGTCCTTGTTCATTCTTACCACATCCTAGGCCTTTGTAGCCCATGGAGTACATCATTCTGCTAGATTTTTCATATTCTGGGGTTTGATAACAAGATGGCTGAGTGTCCTCAGGGACCCAAGTAGTAGGTGGATCAAGCAATTTTTCCTCAGCTAACAAGCCTCCAGGTAGGAATGACCCAATAGTGTGTTCCTCTCTCGGTCTTCTGAAGTGGTAGTTGGGTCGACCTCTAGTCTTGGGCGACAAGGAGAGGTCAGAAACCAAGAGTGCTTGTTGTACATTATACTCCCCACAGCCATATTCCAGGATTTTCATCTCCCATGAATTAAATGGAGATGTTGAAGTAGATGCCCCATGAGTGCAAGAACTAAGAGAATTTGAATCTACTCGAGATTCCATGGCCTCAGAATGAAGAGGGACAACTATATCTGTGGAGGGACATGCATATGTACCCTTTCGTGTAAAGCTATTAAGAGCTCTACAATGAGCAAAGGGCTCTGAATCTCCTGGTATTGTAACCGTATGTCCCTCATGCTTCAGCTTGATGCATTGATGAAATGTTGATGGCACGGCCTGCATGGCATGAATCCATGGTCGGCCTAGAAGCATATTATATGGAAGTTCCAAGTCTAGGACGTGAAACTTTGTCTGATGGCAAGTGGGGCCCACCTCCATGGGCAGCGTAATGGTGCCTGCTGACTCTCTTTCTGTGTTGTCGTATGCGGTGATAGTGATGATATGGGACTCAAGATCTGCCTCTGTATGTCCCAATTGTTTGACTAATTTAAGCGTGTAGATGTTCAATCCAGATCCGTTATCCACAAGCACCCGTTTGATTTTCCTGCGGGTGACAACTACCTCAATGTATAAGGGAAGATTATGTTTAGGATTCTCGGTAGGGACCTCCCTATGGTTGAAAGTGAGATGCTCACTGGGTGCAATATTTTCCACCGTGGCTTGAAGGTATGCAGGATCGACTTCTAAAGGCACTCCCGACCCCTGAAGAGTTTGATACAAAATGTCCTTATGCACATTGGATATCTTGAGAAGATCTAAGATCGAGATCTTAGCAGGTGTCCTCTCAAGTTGTTCTAAAAGGTTATATTTACCAGTTTGCGGGGTCAACAGAGAGGGTTCCAGAATCACGAGGCGGGCACGCCTTGTTACCACAGCGCAGTCCTTTCCCTTGATCCGGATGGTATTGACACGGTCAGCAGGGGAGTGAATACATCCGATAAGTGAATCGTAATGATTGTTATCTCTTTTGGTATACAAGTAATTCGCAGCTTTATAGGTTTGGGATGAGTCTCCCCGATCCGGCTTTGTCTTTTCTGACTTATCATGCTTAGGGAATGGTTCCTTATAAATCCCCATTTTCTCGTTAGGTGTTTGTGTTTTTCCAGGGTTATCCACCTCTATCTCCCCATTATCAATGAGGTCCTGAATATAGTGGCGAAGCCGCAGACATTTGTCTATCTTATGACCTTTAACGCGATGCATTTCGCAGTATTCATGCTCCTTATACCATGAAGGTTTAGGAGCGTTGTCATCAAATGGTTGCGTTGTAGGATAGGTCATCATGTGGGCCGCATCCAACTATTTTAGTATGATGGACAACGGTTCATTGAGGGAGGTGAATGTTCGTCACTTTGGTGGTGGTTGAATTGGGCCCTTGGTTAGTTTAAAAGGTTGACTGGTTTGGACCGTTTGAACACGTTTGGAATCAGTGATTCCGTCTCCCACAACGTTTTTGTTTTTGTTAAAGATCTTTGGCTTTTCAGTGGGTTTGACACTTTGGTTGTCTTTAGATTGGGTTTTGAGGGTGCCTTTGGCAATGAGAGCCTTTTCTATTTGAATCCCTTTCTCGATAACCTCCTCAAAGGTGCGGACACAATGCATTTGGAGGTGGAAAGCTATATCTGGGTTGAGATTAGGGATGAAAATACTGACCAGCTGCTTCTCAGGGAAAGCGCAAGGGAAGCGACTAGCTATCCCTCTCCATCGTTGGAGGAAGCTGGCGAAGGTCTCATTTGGGCGTTGTTTTGTGCCACACAAGTCTGCCATGGTGACGTCACTCTCTATGTTATACGAGAAATGACGCACGAATCTTTCTGCCAATTCTGGCCAGGTGAAAATTGATCCTCGTGGTAAGCGCGTAAACCATTCCAATGCTTGACCTCTGAGACTCTTAGGAAAAAGTCTGATGAGGTAATTATCACTATAAGACACCTCTTGACATGCCATGTAGAAATCTTTAACATGATCCCTTGGGTCTCCCTTTCCTTTGTATTTGTCAAACTTTGGCATATCAAATTTCTTTGGAAAGGGTTGAAGGGTCATTGTCTTGTCAAAAGGATAGGGGCATAGTTCTTCGTATTGGTATTTCCTAATACTCCCTATATTGCTTTCTTGTATGCTCGCAAGCGTTGCTTTCATAGATTGCACTTCTTGTGCGAGCAATTGTTCTCTAGTGGGAGAAGCGGGGACGTGTACACGATGATACCCCGTGTCTTCTTCTCCTTGGTTTTCTCGATGGAGTTCGTGGATCCTAAACTTAGGCCTTGACTTTTGAACGTTCTTGTTTGTGTCTTTCTGTACCTGGAAAGTAAGCAAAGCTAGTTGTCGGCTTAGGTTATTGAGTTGTTGTTGGATTGTGACTTGGTTTGTGTCTTCTTCTTCTAAAGGTTCTTCCTCTTCGTATTGTGGAGGTTCTTCCCCTGTCTCATGTTCTATCTTGTTTCTTCGTGGCACTTTGATGAGGGGTATTCTATGCCCTACCACTTTATCATTTTCTGTGTAAGAAGTGGAAGCATGCCCGCCTGTTAAAATATCTTCCATATTGATAAGGGGGTGTTCTTCCTTAGTAGTGTCATTTGTAGGTAATATTGGTTCATTCTCGGTGGGAAATTTGGCCCCTAATTCCATGACCCGTGCCAAAACTCTATCTTTGTTTCTAAGGAGAAACTCATCTAGTAGAGTAGGGTCAAAATCAAAGTCTGCGCGTGGTGACTCTAATTCATTTCCACTATGGTCGACCATTTCTTCTGTTTCCTTTTCTGCAGAAAATAGTGGTCCTAGATCGTGTCCGATAAATGGGTTTGACCCTTGTCTGTTAGAGGTTTCCCAAGCTTGCGCCTGTTGTTCCTCATATGTTTGTTTCTTTAAACCTAGACGTGTCTTGGGAGCCATGTTTTCGTGATAAGTTTCACTAAGGTAAGTTGTAGATTTGTTCAAAATTCAATGACTACCCCTAAGTGAAACACAAGATGTACGTGTTAAGAGTAAATTAACAGTGTGAGAATACCAATGTGATAGAATGATAAAGTCACCAATGAAACAATCGTTTGGTACCAAAACTTAATCAAATGAAGTACTTCCTAGACTACGTTTCAAAGTAATTTGCGACGCCAGATGATTAACAAGATGTCTCCACTTATGCCAAGTTCAAAGGAATGAACAAGACGTAAGTAAATACATGAAGTTAAATGCGATCTCCCAATCAAGATATACGATGAGCAAGCTCAAGTCTGATTAAGACCTATATCTCAAAAAGTGCCAATTACGATTTGTGAATGACACAACAATATCACCAAGATATGTTAACCCACTTTGCAAGAAAGTGAAGTATTGATATCGAGGTGTTATTGATATAACACGCACAAATGGTAGTGCCTAGCACCTTTTGAAATCGAGGTAATAATAAAACCGAACAAAAAAAAGCTCAAAGTATAGCTAGGAATAGTTAAGAATGTGTGCAGCGTAACCGTACAATATAGGTATTTATGTCGAGTTTACAAGAAACAAGACGTAAATATCGAAATTGTAATGATACGAGACAAACAAGCTAACTCCTCTATGGAAGTCCGCGGTGATGAACCACGCCTAACTACAATGATGATCTTGACATGGGTATCAAGATCACAATGGCTACCAAATGACGTGAAAATGCCTCCACTCACTTTAGACGTTTAACTAACCCAGCCGCAAACATGGATGGGCGTAAACGGACATAAAAGTGAGAGAAACAGTCGAATGGCAACACAAAGGTAATCACACCTCTTTTGATCAACAAAGTGTCAAAAGAATATGAAGGAAATAAATCAAGAAAAATGATGAAAAATGCTAGCCTCACTTCAGCAGAGTTTCGCCTCGCCCTAAGGCAAGTAAAAACTAGGCGAAAGTAATACGTCACATGTTTCTCAAAAAGAAGGTTCACAACTCAACACTATTTTAAAATGGTCAAAGTGGGCTCCTGGCCAAAGTATATTCTCCTAGGTGGTTCTCTCGCCCTAGGTGTTACAAAGTTGCCACGAGCGAGTGTGATTTACCCAAAAAGTCACACTGACTAGTTTGGGAGTATCTCGGCTTTACTTTACCCCCTTCAAGAATAGTAGGCAACTAGTGCGTCTACGTGTACTATCACTGGGGTCGCCACAACGGACAACCTATAACGCTATCTCACAAAGGAATCACTAGTCAAGTAGGTAGTGCGGAGCACTTCCCGTTTCATCCACAAGGTTCCCTCTTGCGTGGACTACTTTGGGGTTCCTGGAACCACCCCCATTGTTGTAGCTTAAGGCGTTATGCCAAAGGGGTTATGTTCCAGTTGAGCGGAGAGGGACGTACCCTTTTCTGAAACCTGCAATACAGTGTTTTGAATATGTTGTTCTTTTTATCTTGTTTAATTAGGTGTGGTTTTCTTGAACACCTTTTGGCAACCTGTATAACAACTGTATTAGTAGTTTTTGATTTCGTTTTGATTCCTCCTTTCTTTGACAAGCGTTTTTAGGTCCTGCACTCAAGCGTTAGTAGTTCTCCAAGAAAATCACATTATTTAAAAGAGGATTAAGAGTTGCTTTTGATTCTCAAGATCATCCAAGGATGCAAGAGAAGAGCATACACAACAAATAATCCAACTAAAAAGTAAAGAAAATCTTTTCAATCAATGAACCATACAAAATTCTTGATAAATGTTCATTCCCCTAAACCAAAAGTGAAAGATGAAGTTTCCAATTTACCAAATGTTATAAAATGAAGACTAAAGTTGTTTTTGATTCTCAAGATCACCCTAAGGTGCAAGAGAAGAGCATACACAAACTTTATCCCAACTATATAGAAATGGAAAACTTCAAATCAAAGGACTATTGAAAAATGCTTTGTAAAAGGTTCATTCCCTTAAACCAAAAGTGAAAGATGAAGTTTCCAATTTACCAAATGTTATAAAATGAAGACTAAAGTTGCTTTTGATTCTCAAGATCACCCTAAGGTGCAAGAGAAGAGCATACACAAACTTTATCCCAACTATATAGAAATGGAAAACTTCAAATCAAAGGACCATTGAAAAATGCTTTGTAAAAGGTTCATTCCCTTAAGCAAAATGAATAATCAAATTTCTAAGTTTAATCCCAATGTTAAAAAGATATAGATCAAAGTTGTTTTTTATTCTCAAGATCACCAAAATGTGCAAGAGAAGAGCATACACACGCTTTGGTCTAAATCGAGGAAGCATGGAAATACAACATTCATCAAAACATTAGACATGTTAGAAAATGACCAGTTTTAAAATAACAGAAAAACCTGTAATTTTTGTAAGTATAAATCCTAAATTTATGTTTTCATTGCATAGTTAACTTCAATACCTTTCCAACGCAAAAAAAATGGAGTCATTTCGAGTTCGGGAGAAAAAGTTATGGCCTTCGGAAGATGGGTTACGCATATGCTCTTATGCTCACGGGTATGCACTTGACATGCACTCAAAAAATGTCAAAAAAACGTCCCTTAATCTGCAAAATGGGCAAATTTTTCCAACCAAGATTCAATTTTGACAACAACCCATCACATTAATATATGAATAGAAGACTCAACGCTATCAAACATTAACATACATGCTCAAGAATTTAAGATTTTCAAGAAATTGACAAAACTAGCATGTAGAATGATGAAAAAGTAAGCTCTAAAAATGAAAACATGATGAAATCTTGAAATTTTCTCACCAAGATTAAATTTTGACAGCAACCCACCACATTAATATGTAAATAGAAGACTCAACACTATCAAACACTAACCTACATTCTCAAGAATTTAAAATTTTCAAGAAATTGACAAAACTAGCATGTAAAATGTTGAAAAGTAAGCTCTAAAAATGAAAACATGGAGAAATCTTGAAATTTTCCCATTAATTCCAATTTTGACAGCACTTCACCTCCTTCATACCTACAAGGAAGACTCAACACATGCAAACTCAACAAAACAAGTTAAAAAAAACAAGTTAGATCAACATGTGTAAAAGAGGGTTAGTAACCAAAAATGAAACTTAACTACAAAAACTTGAAATTAAGTGCAAAGGACAATGGAGTAAGTCCCACCGGGTGTGCCAAATGTGTGCATGTGTTGTTTTCAAAATAATGCTAATATGAGTAAAGACTAACACCTAAATAGCCTTAACTTAGCAAGAATTGAACAACAAACTAAACACCATCAAGATAAGAATTAAACAAGGGTTAGATGCTAGCATTCATAAATACAAACTTTGAAACTAACAATGCTAAATATCTAAACTCCTCTATTCTCTAACAACAAATAAATGAATGGACCTAAGTAAGCTCCATGGCTATCAAAATAGTTGTCCTTAGTATGCCAAGTAACCTAGGAATGAGGGCCTATCAAAGTTGGGCTACAAGACCCCTTTGACACCTCCCATATGACCTAAGCACTTAAGAAAGAGGCTTAACTCTTCAAGATGATGAACTCTCAAAAGGGTAAAAGGCAAGCTCTTAGTCTTTGCTATATGCTTTGCATTCACTCTCTTAGAAAGTTTAGGTGTAAGTAAAAAGGTAGGTGGAGGGCTCTTTATATAGCCCAAAGGATAAAGGATTCAACACATTCTCATGAATGTGGGATAAAGGTAAAACATGATTAGGAATAGGTAAGGTTGCTTTATTAAAGGTAACCTTAATTTAGAAGGGTTTAATTTATGTTTAGCAAGTCATGGGAGTTGGGGGGTGTTTTAATTAATCAAAGGTGATTAACTAATAGGTAGATGTAAGCTTATAGAAGCCAATTAGAGGAATATTAGTACGATTTAGGCTATTAGAAAGGGATTAAATCAATTAAATATTGATTTACTAGTTAAATGAAGGGGAAGACTAATTAATTAATAATAATTAATTAATCTAGATAGAAGAGGTGATTTATTAACGGAAGGTCGTTAATTAGGGTATTTGTTGGATAGGCAACTTAATTAATTAGCTTAGTGTAATTAATTAATGATGATATGAGAGAAAATGAGTGCTTTTGACGATATGTCGTTGATTTGCGAGAAAGGGAATAATTAGCGCAATTTAAGTATTTAAATTGCTTGGGCGTAATTATAGGTGTCTACACTATGTTTTCACTCTTGTAGACTTTTAATCTTTATTGTAGCTCGCAAGACTTTGGATATTCCTCTAACAAACCATGTTATTCATATTTTCTAAGTTTAAAAGGCCTAAATGATATTTCAGCTTAATTAAACCAATTTCATGCTCTAAAAAGCCTTAAAACAGGGCATGAACACTTTAAACTGTCTTTTCTTGGATTAGGCTCATCAACACTATTGCTAACTTCTTGAAACTTCTACCACACATTCATTACCTTCCTTAGTCCCATTTCTCCAAGTTTTAAAATGTTTCATTGGTTAAATATCAAGATATGTTTTTTCCCTCATTACAAACCCTACGTCTGTTTACCCAATCTGAGAGGACTCGGTTTTGATTAATTTTCTCTTGTGGAAGTTTATGAGACTCTTCATGACCTAATGCATTTCCACAGGATTCTAATTCACTTTGACAAGCTCCAATTAGCAAGATTATACCTTGAAACATTTTTAACAACTTTAAAAACTCATTTTCTCAGTTCCTCATGGACTGTAACCTCCTATTTACTAGTTTAGATTTCTTGACAAAGGTTTATTAGGTTGTTTAATTAGTCATAACTCATGCATCTCTTTGACAATAGAAACTCATCCATTTTGAATAACGAAAACAATTCATGTAACAATCAATCTATCTCTTTACCAAAATAAACCATCTACATGAAAGTTTCCTTCTTTGAAACCTTGCTCCTATAATATTTGCCTTCATACCTGCATTTCATGTCCTTCATAAGCTTGCTCGGACCTCATTCACCTGTGTTATCATTCACACATTATATTCAAATAAGATTCATTCTTAAGGTCTTAAACTTTCATACACAATGTCATAGTTAACCTTCCATACACAATTTAACTTCTAAGAAGCCCTTTATTGATAAAACCATGAAATTTACATAGCTTCTTTAGCCTTTGGGCTCTGATACAAAGTTCCTTTCTTCTCTCCTAACTCATCACACTATCCCTATATCTCTCTCATTCGAATATCTTTTCCTTTATTCAAAGAAGGTGGTAGTTACCATTAGGTTTCTTAACTCAATAATAGTCAAACTAACCAACCCTAGGTCACTAACTTGAGTTGGTGACATTTATCTTAATTACAACACAGTAAGCCCTTTATAACCCTCTTACACCTTTATTATCTTTCATATTTTGCATTAGACCTTCTATCTTAGAACTAGAAATTCAAATTTTCAAAGAAGGTGGTTTTGGAGGGAAAATGTAAATCCATCCCTTTTTGCTCATGGAAGTTCCTATAAAGGTGTAGAAAACCCTCAAATATCCTAAAGATGACCTCTAAGACTTTAATCAACCCAAAATTACATAGAATCCAAAATTTTGTTATTTTCACGGTGATGTTACTTCATCAATGAAGGATAGGATTGATGTTATTTCATTTAAGACATTGTTACAATGAGACAAAAAATCCAACTATTTTTGGGCTAATTTTGGAGAAACTATAATGAGCAATGGGGAAGGAATGTCACCACATATAATTGAGCTTATTTATCAAGTTGCTCATTTGTCCATTTCTTGGATTCTCATCAAACCCTAATTTTAATGAAAGTTACCACATATAACAAACAATTGTTGACTCACCTTGCATGTGGCACACATGTTCAATAAAAATTTACAACCATTTGATAATTAAGAATTATTTATAAGAGTAAGAACGGTGGGTGATTAAGAGCAATCGATGAAAATGAGTTATTACATGTTGGAGTGTTAGTAGCAACAAGTAAAATGAATATAATCAATACTCAAAGCATGCAAGGAGAAGCCACCAAAAAATAAGGAGGCAATAATGAGTGTGAACTATACGTAAGAATCACTCTAAGTATGATGAACATGCTTCACTCAGAAGCTATATCCAATGAAACGAGCCATAAAAGAGTCACTTGAAGGCAATGGAGAGATGGAGCCCTGCGCTAATATGAATTCAAAGTATCGAGCCACGTGAGAAGTGACACATGAGTCAAGTATAATTTGGATGAAGATGAGTATTGAATTGTGAGAACCAAACTCAATAGTGTAGAGGTAACAAGCCAAAGTGAGATTATGAGATGGATCCCATCTTAATGTGTGATAGACTTGCATGAAATGTTGAGGTGGCGAGAGCAGTAAAAACATAACATGACCTCGTAGATGTATAAATAAATGATAACAAAACCAAGTTTGAGCCAAATAGAGTGGTGATTTGAGACAATGCAAAGAAGTGAGTTGGAGGTCACTACACTCAAAGTTCCTTGCGTCGTATTTTAGACCTTATGCGCCTATACACCTATTGCACTTACGGATTCAAACGATGAGATGCTACATCTATGTAGATGATGAGATGCGATATGAGTGGTTTTAACAAGGCCATATGATAACGACCTCTCAAAAAAAATTCGCACCCTTAACATCTCTGTTACATATCAATCGGAAACAATGCACTTCTAATTACGATCAATAATTAAAAAACAACCATGTGTTAACGACCGACAAAACCACATTCGCACCATCCATTTGTTTGACGTGTGTTAGACACAAGCACCTTCAATCTCGTTTAAAAACACCTTCGACATAATTAGATATTTTTTTGTATATATTTTGATAAAAAAACAAACTACAAAATTATGAACATTACAAAATAGAAAAAGTAGGAAAAAGACAATTTTTTGATTGGACAAAACCATCGATTACAATCAACCCTGGAATTTGACGGTTTATGGCCTATTTTTTTTTTAACTTGTATTTTACAACTGTTTTTTGATAGACTGTTAATAACGATGGACTATATTTTAACATATATGTAAATTTGACAACTCACATTAGACATAAACTGTATATTTTTTTATTTCTCTTGTAGTGATATATATATATATATATATATATATATATATATATATATATATATATATATATATATATATATATATAAGAGAAACAATTCATTTCCAACAAACTCTATTCTTATCTTCATATACATTAAAAATATGATATGCTCTTTCCATAACAAGACTAAAAATCAGTTGTTTCTACCACAAATTAGTTATTAATAGAAACAACAGAAAAAATTATTTCCATTGCTCATTAACTATTTGATTCATAACTTCTCGTCTAAAAAAGTGGCAAAGGAGTTCATGTACTTGGATTATTCCTATTATAAAAATGCTTGAATTAACTCTAACATCCTCATGACTTGTTTAAAAAGTAATTAAATACAAACACTTATTAACATTTGTATACACACTTCTAAATTGAGCTAACAGGGAGTTGAAAGAGCACAATTCCATAAAATTGCAATATATAGATAATAATTATAGCAACATATTTAATTTCAACATATTTTTTAGTTTTTGATGCTTTGAGAAGGAATAAAATATATTATTTCACATTAGAGATATCTACACTTTGAAAACATGTTGTGGGACTCTATAAAGGCATTGCAGCTTGAAGAAATTATAAGTATTGTATCTATAGTTTTTAGGATCATGTTTCTGTTAGTGCAAAAGCACAACACCCTTGAATGGCCTGGTACTGGTGTGGGGCATTTGGTATGATTGCACAACATGGGACCATCTCTCAAGCTGTGGGACTTGCAAAACTTGAGATGGACCTCTGGAGAAAGTCGGTTCTTACTTCCTAATCTACCTGCCACAAGCTACTCCAGTGCAGGCAGAACCTATTCTATCCTAATCTAACCATTCCAAGGTGACATAGAGAGAGAGAGAGGGTGAAAGAGCTTACACTAAACTGTGATACACCAGAAAAGGAAGTGGTTGAATCACAAACCCGACTGCCTGAAGTGGAGAGAGGTGAGTAGAGGAGAGGGTAGACATAATGCACCACAGACTAGAGATAGATTTCACACAGAAACCACTTTGAAACCCATTAAACACAACTCTCAAGACCTGCAACAAGCATCAGAATATGCACAATATACCCTACAACGATGAGATGTAAGAAGAGACAACAAAATAAGCCAAGGATGAACAAATGCATCACGAAACAAATTCTATTGCTCAAAAATGTTACACAGTACATCATCAGTGGGCAAGAGGCAAGAAAACGCCATTACAGAGCCATGGGGGGAGGTTTAGACTCCGCGTTCTACCCTAAGGAAGAAAGAGAGAGGGGGGTAGGAGAGAACAATGACCAACCCTTTGAATATGCCCCTTCATTACAATATATATGAAGAATAAGAGAGAGAAGAGGGAAGAATTAGAATCCTGCAACAACCACCTAAAGATACACATTGAATCCTACTTTGAAAGCTCAATCACTATCAATCAATGCCTTTCTCAAATCCACCCCAAATCTATCTTGACTGCATCAATTACTGGTTCGATGCCTCAAAGGAGGAGGAAACAGTGAATCAGATCGAATCCGATCTGGTTGTTAGGGCAAATAGATCCTGTATTAATGGCCCGAAGATGTTTCTCCATTTTTCTCCCTCCTAACCTCTCCAAACTTAAAGTTTTAGATCTCCATGGTGTAGACGAGGCCGAGATCTTTCCAACGGTGTCAGATTTGTTGGATTTCGAGTCCCGAGTCAAAAGATATGCCCATTTGAAATTTGGATCGGGTTCGTATAAAATAGTGGGAAAACTAGCTCGAAAATGGGCCCCCTTTTAAAATTGGACACGTGGAGGGCTGGCGCATGTCAGAGGGCAGCCTCTATATTTTGTTTTTTGAAGGAGCGTCGGGTTGACATGTGGCTTCTTCCACGACCTGCTTGATTTCCTTATGTTTTTGGCTAAGTTCTTTGGTCGGCAGGGTCATATATCTGATTGGGGACACGCGGAGGCTCGACGCTTGTCTGAAAACCCTCCCTTAATTCTGATCTTGAATTAGCGCCGTGCTGACACTTGGCACCCTCCGCTAGTCTGTCTCAGTGCTTTGACTATTCAACCCGACCCTGTCCCTTTTTGAAATGGGATGCGTGGAGGCTTCGTGCTTACTTAGAAACCCACTTAGGATTTTACCTCTGAAGGAGTGTCAGGTCGACACGTGGAAACCTTCGTAGGCTCTTAGACTTTTCAACGACACCTCTTACCTTTTCAGACCTTGGACTATGTGGCAAGCTCACGCTCATTTGGGTCTCCGTTTTTGGACTAACTTTTGGAGATGCGCCACATTAACGCGTGGTAGCTTCCGCTAGCACTTCTATACTTAGCCCTTTTTGTGGCCCGCCCTGCCCGCCTTTTGACTTCTAGCTTTGACTCTGCCTCCATTTTGGGCTTGGGACACGTGGATGCCTGGCGTTTGTTCGAGCCTTCCTTTTTGGATTCAACTTTGAAGATGCATTGTTTGGACACTTGGCATCGTCTGCTATCTCCTCCATACTTAGTCGATTTTGAGCTCGTTTTGAACTGTTTCGAAGCCCAAAGACTTCAAACCTTCGCCGTTTATTCTCCTTGAGCCTCTGGCCTCTTTCGACACTATTTTCTCCTTCCTCGACCTTGCTATTCCATTTCCGAGCCCTCCTGTAATCTGTTTGATGGATTTAAGGCACAAATTCACTTGATAGAGCCATTTCTTGAATTTCTTCTTGCACGGGGTCGTTTGATCTTCCGCAGGCCCCACCACTCCATTATAGAGTCCCTATGCAACCTGTTTGTAGGATTTGAACGTGATTTCTCTGGTTTCTTCTGTGCGGGGTCGTGGCTGATCCAATTTTACCGGGGGGCAAAATATGGATAACAATTTTTTTTTTAAATATTTATTTTGACTTATTATTATATTAGAAAAGAATTTTAGATAAATTTGAGTTTATATATATTTTTATAATATTAAAATTTAGTTTTTGAATAAATCTATGTTAAACACACTTAAACTTAATAAAATATTTATAATATAACATATTTTTATTTTTTTAAAATTTAATATAAAAAAATGTATAAAATATATAAATATTTTGATATCATCTAACTTTTATCAAAACTTAAATTGAAAGTTACAATTGAACCTATTTAATACTAAAAAAGAAATGCTTTTTCCTTCAAAAATAATTATAGCAACATATTTAATTTCAACATATTTTAAATTTTTTGACGCTTTGAGAAGGAATAAAATATATTATTTCACATTAGAGACATCTACACTTCGAAAAAATGTTGTGGGACTCTATAAAGACATTGCAACTTAAACAAATTATAAGTATTGTATCTATAGTTTTTAAAAAAGTATTTATTTTGACTTATTATTATATTAGAAAAGAATTTTAAATAAATTTGAGTTTATATATATTTTTATAATATTAAAATAGTTTTTGAATAAATTTATGTTAAACACACTTTATCTTAATAAAAGATTTATAATATAATGTATTTTTATTTTTTAAAAATTTAATATAAAAAATTGTATGAAATATATAAATATTTTGATATCATATAACTTTTATCAAAATGTAAATTGAAAGTTACAATTAAACCTATTTCAATACTAAAAAGGAAATACCTTTTCCTTCAATTTTTTTTTTCACAAATTAAAATAGTATTACCTATTGCAATACTAAACAAGGCTATGATATGGCAAATCTTGCCGAAAATGAGGTTTTGTGGTGTGGATGAAGACTTTGTTGCGTAGTGGGAATCACATTTTAATTTCAAAGGAGGACAAAAATGTTTTATACTTTTTCGAAGAGGAACAAAAACCCAATTGGTTTTTGTCTGATTGACAAGTGCGCAGTAAACAATGGAGAGTGTCACTTGTGGTAGAATACACAAGTAAGGCATTGATGTGTATCCAAAAATCAATTGTTAGACGGGGTTCATTGGTGCCTTCGGTTAGTCGGTGTGGATGTTTCATGAATTGATTAAAGCCAAGGTGTAGAAGCACATTACATATTTGAAAAGATGCGTGAATTCTTCTTTTGTAGGAGGTTGACCCAGTGTAGTTTCTTTTAGCTGTTATCGTGGAGATTTTGAAAATGTATTCATCCGGAAGGCAAATATGACGAAGAGAGTATTTGTTGTTTATGTAATATTTGAGTTTTGTATCACAATATTTTAAAATAAGTGTTATCGTTTTTCTGTTGATTATTGCGTATTTCCAAGTGTAATGTGAATATGTTGGGAGGATTATTAGAACCATGTATTTTGCATAGTGGGAATCACATTTTAATTTCAAAGGAAGGCATAAATGTTTTATACTTTTTCGAAGAGGAACAAAAACCCAATTGGTTTTTGTCTGACTAACAAGCGCGCAGTCAAGTGCGGTATACAATGGAGAGTGTCAGTTGTGCTAGAATACACGAGTAAGACATTGACGTGTATCCAAAAATCAACTGTTGGACGGGGTTCATTGGTGCCTTGGGTTAGTCGGTGTGGATGTTTCATGAATGTGTGCGGGCAGATTTCGGGTCAATGTCCAATTTTCCCTACCATGCCAGACTGTGGGATGATGAACAAGAGTTGCTTGGAAAAATGTGTGAAAGAAATATGGTGTCATGGAATGACCCTGACCACGTAAGTTTTTTTTTATTGTGATTTTAAATTGTGGTTAAAGGGGTCCAAAAAATTGGGGAAAATCTAATAGGTTCTAGGTTTGAAACCCAACCATTTGAATAAAAAAAATCTTGTTCTTTGCTCGCAGCTTGCGAAGAAAACCAAGGTAGTTTCAAAATAAGAGCTAGTCAAAATACTAAGTCGTTTTGAAAGGATATATGTCAATTTTGAAAAAAAATTCCAACCTACATGTGTCTAAAGGATTATGTAGAAATTCTCCAGCCAGTTCAAAACAGGGGAATGTGGACAACAAAAGTTTTAACCCTTGGGCAGAGTTGGGGATTAAGACGAGCTACGTTAGCTGTCAGGTTCCATCTACACAACAATCACATGGCATTATTCAAGAAAACAAAATAATATGGACTGATCTAAATGACCATTACATTGTGCGTTACAAATCGTCTCATAGAATAAAAGGAAGCAAAATAGTAGACCTCAAGAAAGAATGATCAGAACCAAACCTGATGGATCTTGCCTGGTTAAGAGACCAGTCAATCTGAATAGTTAGACCCCCTTGAATAGGTCCAAAAACACACTTGTGAGAATTTATCTAGCAAAATATACATACACCAGTGAGAATAGATTTGGTGAAACGAGTGAATGTGACCACGTAGTAGTCCTAAGGTGGCTGATCTACAACGACAAGAATAGAGTAGAGTAAGAACTTAAATCCTAACAATGCAAGGAAATTTTCATGATTTAGAATATAATGTATCCAATTTTAATGATTCGCACATCCAAAAAGCTGTCATGTCTTTGACAGTAGAGAAATTAAAATTGACATGATTGTTTCTCTAATATCATTAAATGTGATGTTTTGAATTTTGGTGAGATACATGTTGAGAGTCGATTCTAACAAGGTCATGAATGACATATATTGCCAAAGCAATTGTAAATCTATTATACATGGGAATGAAAAATGTAAATGTTTACTAAATTCTTGCCAAATGTTTAACTAATGAATGATCAATATGTCACCTCATGGAGTATTGTAATTGTAAGTTACAGATAACATGAACAACCTCTTAAAATAATACAAGACCCCATAAATCAATGAATACATCTTTCATTATTTAATTTCTGAAACAGATAATAACAAAATGGGTAATTTAGCCTCTCAAAATAAAACAACAGTAATTCTCTCAATTACAATTTTCACTATGCAATACAATTCAAATTTTATCATTCAAATTGACCAAATAAATTATTTCAACTTTATTATTAATTAAGGCAAGGTTTCTGTTCAACCAACTGTAATATCAGTATGATCTCTTCTATGAAGATTATTTAGATGATGAGTGTCTCACACTGTTGGAAACTGTACCTGTAGGAGCAAGTGATATAGAGGTTGAGTCTCCACTAGGTGTTTAGACTGACTATGAGATACGTGTGACCTATTAGATGACTGTATCTGGTTGATTGTGATCTAATTTTTGTAGTGTGGTTCAGGATCTGTCTTGTGAGTTTGAATGATATGATTGTCAACTTAGATTCAAGAAGTTATATGCTAAGGCCATAAGATTTAATGGCTAACAAGTGATTTGTAACCCTTAAGCGCCAGGGACGGTAACTTAGAACTAAACTTGTTGCTTGAACTCTGTAGCTTGAGCAATTGAGGAGGATTGCTTCTCATGATTATATGTGCAAATGCCATGGACATAGTTGACCTGTACCTAATTTACTAATAACCATTACAACAGTATTTTGACTACTGATATGATTTGGATACATGTAAATGCATAACCTCAGATGAGGTCGACCCTATTAATTGAACTCTGTTGTAACCATGAAATGAACTGGAGGTCATATAACTGTTACACTTAAATGTCTGGACTGAAACCAAGCTAAACAGGTGTACTAAACTGAATTGAGGGAGCACATTTGTGCCCATTCAGGCATCAATTAGTTAACCCCTGCTTGCATGCTCTCATATGTGCTCAAATTCCCTTCCATCACCAAAGATAATGTCTATCTTATAATGATGCACCGTGTGTATGACTGAGTTTGTTTGTGACGTTATTGTGTGTGTCGCTATTTTTGATCGCTTCTTGTTGCTGAGAGACCCTTTTATCCCTTTAACTTTTTGAACTACCTTGTTCCTATATGGTTTTCCTGCCGTCTTTTTTTTCTTGCCACAGTAGTGATTGAACTGTAGATTGAACCAGAGTTTTGGGCTACAGACTCGTGGTATGACTAAAAGAAGGCTTTGAGACTGCTTCACACTGCAGATCATGTGTCATTTCAGTTGTCTTCATCGTTAGATTACAAACAATTACCTCCTCTTCTTAATGCTGCCTTCTACAGTGTGCCTGAACAAACTCTTCGAGATTGATGTGCATATCCTCTCTTTATGGTAGTTAATGATAAAACACTGAAAAGAATAGGCCCTAGCTTCCAATCCTTCAAACTTATACTATGCAAGTTCTGTTTACAGAGACATACCATGCATTTTTTTTAAATGTGAAAAAAGCAGATGCGTACAGATGGCAAGCATGGTATGTCTCTGTAAACAGAACTTGCATGGTATAAGTTTGAAGGATTGGAAGCTAGGGCCTATTCTTTTCAGTGTTTTATCATTAACTACCATAAAGAAAGGATATGCACATCAATCTCGAAGAGTTTGTTCAGGCACACTGTAGAAGGCACCATTAAGAAGAGGAGGTAATTGTTTGTAATCTAACGATGAAGACAACTGAAATGACACATGATCTGCAGTGTGAAGCAGTCTCAAAGCCTTCTTTTAGTCATACCACGAGTCACTTATCATTCATGGATCTAAGAGTACCTGCAATATATTTACTGCAAAAATGCTAATTTTTAAGCAGTTGTTACTTAAGTTGAAACATTCACAATAATACAAGTTATTCTGGGTTCTTCAGGCTGTAATAGGAGATTTGATTCATCAAGCCACGGCCTTCAAACTCGAGGCTATTACATACAAACCCCGCCCCCAAATGATCGAAAAATCGCGAGTTATAATGGCCTTTAACCTGAAATTCGAAAAATAAAGAGAATTAGATTAACATTGTAGTTACAGTCGGAATATCAAACAGATCTACCCGACAAAGAGAACCCCTAGAATAAAATAAAAGGGTTCGAGAAAACTCTAAACTCTTAACCTTATTATAAAAGAAACGAAAAAAAAAACCACTACATCTAACCCTATCATGCCTAGATAGTTTGAGGGGCAAATCTTTGTTTTTATCATATTAACTTCAGTCCACTCTCTAAGAACAAGCTCAATTTGGAAGTAAACATCTGAGTTTTGTTGAGTTTTTTTAAACTTGTTTTTCCTAATAGAGCTTTTTTCCTAGAGCTTTTTCTCCTCTCAATTTGGTGTAATTGTAATCCTTAAACTAAGGTCACATGGCGACATTCTTGGTGGGAATATATGGTACAGACAGAGACATTTAGTCTTGGGCTTAGAGTTGTGATCTAAGCTTGTAGAAAATAGGAGAATGACTAATGCCCGCATCGCATAAACATAGCAAATCAGGAAACATGACTCCAAACAAAAGATTATCATTTTTTATTTGGCTGTGAAAAAACCTTTCCTTCGTGGGATTGCGTAAACAAATAGCCGGGTTCTCGTATTTGGTTGTTTCGTATTTCATTTGGACACAACCCAAATTAGCATGCTGCTCGTGAAACAGTGAGATCTAGGTTCTTAGTTGTTTTCTTGTTTCTTCTCTCGGATCTGCTGTTTAAATCCCCTTTATATATATATGCATTTCACAGCTCCAAAGTTGCTTCTCCTTTTATATATATGGACAGCAGGGCTGGACTTCCATGGAAGCACGATCTGTGAGGAAATTTGGGGAAAATTATTGAATTTTTATCAGATAACCTACAATACACGCTGTGATAGTTACACACAGTCTGAGAAATAATGATATTCAAGACCAAGATCAAGGGGTAGCCCTTTTTGCGCTTGTATTATTGCTGGTTTCTTTGGTCACACATCTTGTGCTAGTCTCGAGCCACACAAAATTGACAAAACCTGCATCCTAGGCTGTACCAACATTAAATGAATATGAGTTCATCCCCTCAACAGTGCCAAATAAAGGGGATCACTAATAGATTCCTGCCACAACACAAAAATTAAAGCATCAAACTTTAGTTCAGTCCATTTAAATACAGATGGCAAAATCTGATTGAACAAAATGGAAATAACTAATTGTTAAGGTGAAAACAATATCCTTGCCTTCGACAGGATTAAAAAAACGATGTGTTCTTTAATTGTTTTTTTACAAATTTAATTGGAAATTAAAAATACACAATCATTTTTGACAAATTCAATTAGAAAATAAAAAAAACACAATGAAATAAATAAATATTTAGAAGGTTAATGACATACCACATGTACTTATGGGAAGGGGACTTGGCAACACTATCCCCCAATATAACTACAAGACTTCACCATTTTAGTCATCGTGCATTGATTTGGAACTAGCAAAAGAGCCATACTTATCCAACAAAAACTTTTTCCTTACCCCATACATACATATATATATATATATATTTCAATCAAGACAGGGGACAACGACTTAACAACCTTATCCACCTCAGACCTAAGTAAAAGGGACATTGAATTTCCTCCAATTGTTTTTTCAGTTCGTTTCCGTATGTTTTGGCACTAGCAGAGGTCCCTTTACATGACCCTACCAATAAAAAATAAAAAATAAAAAATAAAATGCTTGGGCTGACGTGGCGCAGGAGCTTGGGTTATCATAAACATGCAGAAAAGTTGAAAACAATTTTACCAGCGGCAAAAATGGTAAAATTGACGCCGGGTAAGAACATGTGCAGTGCTTGCGTGCAACTAATTCGGCATGATTGGGAAAAAGAGACCACGTAGAAAAACACGGTAAAAGGGAATTTCTCCACTCACTAAATGGCCACGTGGAGGGCCAAAACACGCTTGACCCGGCACTGACAAAAACACCTTTTAAAGATGCTCATTTATCCGATAACACAATAATTAAACCCTAACCCTAACAGAACCCCCGCTCCCCGGTTAATCGGAAACCCTAGGGCAGATGCTTCAAACCCTAGACTGGGGTAGGGCATGGCGTCAAATCTGATCCATTAACTTCAAGAACAGGGCCCGCCGCACACTTGTATTTGTTCGCACGCATGGAATTTCATTTTTCTCTTTTTCGCTTCCAAGAATCTCATCTCTGTACTGCGCCTAAATCAGGCCTAAGTTTGTCCGAACTCTCTGCAATTAACGGTTGCTAAGTAGCCTTCGTTTTTTTCCTCTAAATATGCCTAAACGGGGCCATATTTGAAGGGGGAGAGTGGTTAACCGCTTTTTGCCAGGTATGGATATTTTAATAGCAATTTTGGATTCCTTAGACGCGAGGAGATATTTTTGATTTGCATACTTTTGAGAACTAGGATTTAAATCCGCATAACCCCTTATTGGCTGGATTTAGGGTTTGATGACGATTTGTTAGACATTATGTTCCCGACGGAGATTTTTATTGGAAAATTTTAGACGGCGCCTTGCGTTGAGTTTGGAGTTTTTATTTTACAGTATGTTTTGTACATTCTGTTGACGGGGGAACATATTTTTGCGGTGTGTAAATTTTGGTATGGTGACTGAAAGTCCGTTGAGGATGTTGTCTAGTTTGGGAATGGGAGGAACCCTAGGGGAGAACATCAGGGGCCCTGGTATGTCAATACAGGATAGCTATGGAGAAGGATTTGCGAAAGAGCTGGGAATGCTGTTGCGAGATCAGAATCTCCACGAGTCGAGTGAGAGGGAGAGGGAATTGAACCTGTATCGAAGTGGCAGCGCGCCACCCAGTGTTCAGGGTTCCTTGGCTGCGGTTGGTGGGATGTTTGGCACTGGCTTTGAGCCAAGTATGGACACAAGGCTAGGAAATGGTTTCACTTCGGAGGAGGATATCAGATCTAATCCGGCATATTTGGAGTACTATTATTCCCATGTTAATCTTAATCCGCGGTTGCCACCTCCTCTTATTTCTCGTGAGGATGGTCGCCTTGTGCAGCGATTGCAAGCCACAGGGGCTGGGGGGCACGGTGGGATCGGCGACAGGAGAAAAGTGAGGCCTTTTGCTGATGGGAACAGCAAGTCTTTGTTCTCCACGCAGCCCGTGCTTCCTACTCACAGGGAGGAGAATGAATCTTTTTCTCCCAGAGGCTTGCTGCGGCAAAGCTCTGCTGAATGGCTCGAGGGAGGTGACGATGGATTAATTGGCTTGTCAGCTCGAGGCCTGGGTTCTCGCCGCAAAAGTTTTGCAGATGTGATACAGGTATTTGTTTTTTCACTATGTCAAAAATATTGCACAAAAATGCTATTATAGTGCTATCTATAACCTGAGGTGAAATGAGTTTGGCAAAAATACTTGTTTTGAAAATTTCTTTGTTTAGTAAGTGCATCAATCATTGTCGCACTTTTAAATTGGCTAAATAAAGAAACAAATATTTGTAAACTTGTGCTCACATTGTCTTTTGTTGATTTCTGCAAATAATTTGTATTATAACTATAAGTAGTATTGTCTCTAGAATTTTTTCAAATGTGTTGTCATTACTCATTAGTATGCTACACATTTGTACTTTATGCATTTCCAATTCTGTCATTTCCAGCTCCTGAATCTTTGCTTTGTTTGATTTTAATGTGCAACTCATAATGCAGTTCATAACCTACTAAAATAACTTCTCAAGTATTCTCAATGACCGGTTAACTTTTTATCTTAGCTCAACTTGCACTGTTATGATACCCAAGTACGATGCAGGAGTTTTATGACATTGTAGTAGTATTATGGTTGACATATTTAGAATTTCATACCTCTCCACCACATGAAAAGGGATCATATTGTCCTTGAATTTCAAGTGTTCCATTTTCATAGACTATGTGGGCAATGGTGGATGTTAAGTTTGCCATTAAAATAACTTAAGGTTATGCATTTTTTCATAAAGAAGAAATTCCAAGAACGAAAAAGAGTTATTTGGGAAATTTTCTTATTCAATTGAAAGGACTAACAGAGGAGTTGGGGTGATCTTTATTTAGGATAGATAACACATTCTAACACATCAACATGATTGTTAACAAGGGTTGCTGGACACACCACCCCCATTGCTAGGGCGTGTGCATCTGTGTGATGGATACAAACCTTCAATTGTGCCATATCAGATACAGCTGGATATGGTATATAGGGCAACTATAGCCATATCTGATTGAAAAGTTCAAAACATAACAAAAAACCCTTTCAAACGGTTGAAAAGAAGCTAGAAACTGCAAATGATCTTCTATAATGCAACAATTGAGGACATGGAGGTGAGAGTGTTTATTTGCTCTTTTGCTTCAAACTTTTACTTTGGCTCTGATCAACCTTCAATTCTTTTGGCCTTGTCTGCTTCTTTTCTTTCATTTTGTCTATTTTTCGTTGGCCCACATAACCTGCATCTTTTTTATCCATTGAATACCTAACTTCCTACCTTCCCGTGGACTAGGAGAGTATAATTTGCTTGTAATTTTAGTCTAATGTATAAATTTTTCTATAACAAAATTGATTATTATTATTATTGATATATATTTTTGATAATTATTATTGATATATACTTTTGATTTATAATCTAGATTACATATGTAGATGTTGTATCCAACCATATCCATATCAGGGGGAATAAAAAACTAGTCTTATCTGTATCTGATACTGTATCTGTATCTGTATCCATACCCATATCCATGCAACTCTGTTGAAATACCAGAAATCTGTTATGAATGAATTGGATTGCTGCCCTTTAAGAACCTTGCTTTTAAAGCAGAATTGTACTAAGAATTATGATTGCAAATTCTTCAATTTGTGAGGTAGTTGTATAGAATGAAATTAAATTTAAAGACTGAAGCGACCATGAAAATAGAAAATCCACACAAGTTTGTTTGAAGAAAACTGAATGCGGGAAACTCCAGAAGTGTGGGTCTGTGCCTCCTTGTCTCCACTATCATCATGCGATTTTCAAATCATTTGTTCAAATTGAGCTTCCGGAAACATTGTGGGATTGTGGCACTTTAAAATGCTCTAAGAGTTTGGAGTGCTTAGAAAACATGCAAACAACACACTTTACTATGTTATTCAGTTGATTATACATCCTACAACTCTAGATGATCACTACATAACTTGAAGGTATATGTCAATACAAGCAAACGAGCAATGGAGTTATGGAGACAACAAAATTCCAATTCCCATGAAAAGATGAAAGAGTAAATGTTTCAGATTCTGTTTGGGGTGGTTGAATTTGTATTTTTATTTTCTATTGTGGAGGGGGGATTCCTCTTTAGAAATGACAAATACTTCACTGTACCATGACTTCAGTAATTATTGTAGGCTTAAGGGTGTTTGGATCAGGATTAGATCTTTCTGTACCTGTTCTGTGTCAGATAAATCTACGAACATCCTGCTTTCTCAATTCTATGTCATTGAGCGAGAAGAAGTATGCTTCAACATGCTTACTAGCCATACAAACAATGCAGTAAGTCTAATTATCTCAACCAAACTGAAATAAAATATTACTTTATGATTCAATTTTATAAAGTAAAACTATTATTATAGAATGAAGTCTGCCATTTAAGCTGGACCAGGCTTAAACCTTTCTGTACCCGGTCTTTGTTGGATAAACCTCTGAACTTCCAGTTTTCCTTATTCCGTGTCATTGACTGAGTAGAAATATTTCTCAAAATGCTTTACTAGTCGTACAAACTATGAAATATGTCTTACTGTCTCGACCAAACTGAAATAAAATATTATGCAATGATTCGATTATATAAAGCATACAAACTTATTATAGAATGAAGTCTGGATTTAAGCTGGATCAGGATTAGACTTTTCTGTACCTGTTCTGTGTCAGATAAATCTATGTACTGCCCGTTTTCCCAATCCTGTGTCATTGAGTGAGTAGAAATATGTCTCACAATGCTTATTAGTCATTCAATTATGAGGCGAGTTTAATTATCTCGACCAAACTAAATGAAATATTTTTTAATGATTCAATTATACAAAGCTTGAAAATTCATTGTAGACTAAATTCTGTCATTTAAGCTTATCTATCTGACATGCAGAAAACAACATGGAATGGAAAGGAATTTAACCATGAAAAGTCCTGTAAAGTTTGAGCTTTAGATAAGAACATGTTTTACAAAGGTGCTTTGTTGAATGAGTTAGTGCAGGTTGTTTGTGATGACTAGTCTTTGTTCAAGTGCAGAGCTCAAACATATCTCGATGTTGTGTAGGCCTGAGATTTGTAAAATGAGATCAGACAGGTGCTACTAAAGGAAGCTCATTGGCAGGATCGAGACCTATCATATTTCTATGATTCAATCATCCCTGCATGCAAAGAGAACTGTGAAATTATCTTGCATACCTTTAAGAGATTCCGACTTCTTTTTTATTTGATCTTTTCCAATTGGGTTCTACTGGACTAGCATACACCAGGAAGGAACAGATCAGGGCTTAGTTTTTTCATTTTGAATGGCTGGCCCTCTGTTGCTTCAATGTCTATACTTGTTGCCGTAACTGTTTGAAAAGTGCTCCTCTCTTGGATGTGTCATCTTTTAGTAAAAAAATGTCATTCAACGCTCATTACCATTATGTCTCAAAGGTCCTATGGTCCTACCCACTTGGTTATTTCTGTTGCGAACATCTTGGTGTAGTGGGACGAGTTGTAACTATTAGGATTTCTTTCAATAATGATTTATGTGATGCTCATAAGCTAAGTTACAAGGTTTGAGTTAGTTCCACAAGTATTAATTTCGGGGGTTCAAGTTCACCAACGGATAAAGTTCAGGACAAACGTCATTAAGGTTGAATGACAAATTCATTTGTTTAAAACTGCCATTTATGTTAGAACCATAGTTACCATGTTCGAAATGTTCAGTTTGTTTGGAAATTTTGAAAAAAGTTTGGTTCGGTTCAAAAAAATTATGAATCTTAAAAAATATAAATATGAATAATTATCCATAAATCAATCACACGTACAAATAAATAAACATACAAGTATACTAAATTCTAAAACAAATAAATGCATAGTAAAATCCATTAGTGTTAATTGTTAAACTTAATACTTATAGTTATGACTCAAACAATAGAAATTCATAGTTCATACATATTGATATAAAATATAACAAGAATTATCCATTGCTCAAACCTCAAAGTTTTGAGCATTAATTATAATGCAATTTTAAACATTTGCAACATAAAATCCTCCTTCTACATCAAAAGTATTACTAGCTTCCTCATCTAATATTGCAGTAATAGGTTTATCATCAACAACATTTTCTTCATCTCCAAAACATGCTTTTCCAAGGCAAGAGTTGTTCTCTTGGTTTGCAATAGAGTATGCTGTTGTAAATTGTTATGCAAAAAAACAAGATTAGAGAGTTTTTGAGCCCCTAATCGATTCCTCTTGTTTGTGTGGATTAAATAATGTGTACTCCAATTTCTTTCACATGTAGAAGCACTAGAACATTTTTCTGAAAATTTGCGCGACAAGCTTCTACAAATCTGGAGTAGAAGACCCATAAGTTTGCCACCATTTAGATGGTTCCCACTTAATCTTGCTTGCCCTTGCTTCCTTTTCACCAAACATTTTAAGTTGGTCCTTGAAAATAGTAAGTTCTCTTGCTTTTGCCTTCACATCTTCATCAAGTACCAACCTTTCTATTGTTGCAAGTGTACCTCTTTTTATCTCCTCATCTACATCATGATTTACCTCTACTAATCTAGGATCTAAATAACAAGCTGTTGCATGTAGAGGACGATGTAGCACGAACCATTGTTTGTCCACGATTTCTCACATACACTTGACTTCTTCAACATCATCTGCTAGTATCTTTTGGATTTCTTCCTTTGCTCTATCCATGCCCTCATACACAAAACCCATGCATGGCCGTTTACCATTAACCATTCGCAAAATTCGAATAAGTGTCTCAAACACATTTACAATCGTCTTGGCACCCTCTCAAAATGTGTCCCCTAAGATAGTTTTTTCAATTTCTTTTGAATGGGTTTCCTTGGAAAGCTTTGACTCTGCCCATTCATTAGTAACCACCACTTCTCTTAATGTTGTCCTCTCCTCTACCTCCCTTTTCAAAGTAATGAAGTTGATGGCAAATCTTGTTTCGACAGGGGACAAAAGCTCACGTTTTGTAAAAGAACGATACAAGTTTAATGTCAAGCGGTGATTGAGAATAAACTTAGAGATTTATTTTCCTTCAATCACAATATTACTCACCCATTCTTTTTTTGATAGATCTAAAGATCCAACACATGGGTTACACAAGGCGTCCAAAATATATGTTGGAGTCTATCCATGAGTATATCACTTACTCCTTTGCAGTTGGCTACGTTATCTGTAATACCTTGAACAACATTATCTTCACCTATCTCCGAAATCGCTGCTTCGATGTATTTGGAAATGAGAATAGAAGTTTTTTGCTCATTACTTGTATCAATTGATGCTTATTAACATTGCACCTTGCGGAGATATTGCCAAAAAATTTAGGAGGGGCCTTCACCTTGAATTAGACCATCCATCACTTACTATTGTGCACCCTGTTCTTTTCCAACTTTTCTTTATTTCATCTAACTTGTTGGATATGGATGTGACCTTCTCTTCAATAAGACTAGTTCTTAGTCTTTCATAACAAGGCAATGTGTAACTTTTCCCAAACTCAATTGTTGTATCAATGAAAGATTTGAAATGTGGGGAACAAATTACATTGAAAGGGATGGCTTCTGCATAAAATAATCAAGCTGTCAACTTGTCTACCTCATGTTTTTGTTGTCGCCTCCACATGGACTTCAATGAACCTTGCGTATGTTTAACCCTGTTGGCACGTCCATCTCCTTGGGGAAATGGCGATGGAGAGCAACTAGAACTATTAAAGAGCCCATTTGTGAGATTTTAGCCTTCTTTGCTTCTGAAGCTAATGATCCAACACGCCTCACATTAAATTTAGCTTGCACTCGATTTCTGATTTTTTTAATATTTTGCTTCCTCTGAATTCCCACTTGCTTTCGGACAACGTTTCACATTTGAGAATTCTCCTAGTTAATGATATCCGACTCTAGTTACACCACCTATAATATTGTCATTGCACAATGTGCATCTCATATTTTTTACTATCATCTCTCTAGACAATGTATTTCATCTCAAGGGGCAATTGTTGCTAGACATCTTAGACCAACATGTCTTTCCCTTTACCGTCCAACTACACTTTGATCCTGTAAAATTCAAATATTACGGTTTAACATTTTTTTAGCATTTTTTACTTACTAACAAATCAATAAATAACAATTACATTTTAATTAATAAAAAAGATTATGCTTTAATTATTATTTTTTAAATACTTGGACTTCAATGAACCTTGCGAATTGTTAACCCTGTTGGCACTTCCATCTCCTTGGGGAAATGGCCATGGAGAGCAACTAGAACTATTGAAGAGCCCATTTGTGAGATTTTAGCCTTCTTTGCTTTTGAAGCTAATGATCCAACACGCCTCACATTAAATTTAGCTTGCACTCGATTTATGATTTTTTTTAATATTTTGCTTCCTCTGAATTCCCACTTGCTTTCAGACAGCGTTTCACATTTGAGGAATCTCCTAGTTAATGATATCCGACTCTAGTTACACCACCTATACTATTGTCATTGCACAATGTGCATTTCATATTTTTTACTATCATCTCTCTAGACAACGTATTTCATCTCAAGGGGCAATTGTTGCTAGACATCTTAGACCAACCTGTCTTTCCCTTTACCATCCAACTACACTTTGATCCTGCAAAATTCAAATATTACGGTTTAACATTTTTTAAGCATTTTTTACTTACTAACAAATCAATAAATAACAATTACGTTTTAATTAATAAAAAAGGTTATGCTTTAATTATTATTTTTTAAATACTGCCAAAATATAAATAATAATTTATAATATTGGTTTTAAAATTAAAATAAGACCTATTAGATAAAATACAACTTAAGCTATATAATACCTATTATATGAAATATAGGTTATACTAAATACAACTTACATTCTTTTATTTCAAAATTAAAATTAAAATAATACTTGTAATTTTGTCAAGGAAACTTATCTTGTTAAAATGAAACTAAAAATAAAATACTTGATAGTAAAATACTAAAAGTTAAAACTAAAATAATTAAATTTATGTAACTAGTTACTTAAGTTACTAAACATTCGGTTAAACCTAAAATATTAAATTTATGTAAACGTAACTCTAAGTCTCTAAGTATTGCTATTACGGATTACTAATACTCAGTATGATTCTAATTATTGTTGTTACGCCTCTAGGTATTAATATGTTGCTAAATATTACTATTAATGTCGCTAAATAATAAAATGTTACTATTATGGATTAATATACTCTTAAGTATTATTAATAAATGCTTTTACTCCCGAACAAGGAAATAAAGAAACAAGGTAAATAGTAATACAATCCATATATAGTTTTAAAATATTATGATTAATATTTAAATTTGATACATATACTCCTCTTGAACAAAGAAACAAGATTAAAAGCAAAGTCAAATATGTTTACATTTTTAACTTTAACTTGCTGTGCTCAGTTGAATTTTAATGGCAGGGGCAGAGGTTGCTTTTGGTGCAAATCACAACATGCAGATCACATTTTTGGTCGCTGGTGTGTGGTGTCTGTGTTTTCCTTCTATTCATGTGGCGTCTGTGTTTCCCTCTATTTGTGTGGGGCTTTAAGACTTTTTCTGCCTCCACATGATGCTGTGATTAGGGTAGTTTAATTTCCTTTCACGTTTTTTACTTTAGCTTTTATTTTTTTAACTGTTAAACAATTTTCTTTAGAGTCAAAACCCCAAAAAAGTTCGGTTTTCCCTAAAAATGTGTCCCGAACTAAATTTGGACCGTGTTCGTACGAGCATGGTAATTATGGTTGGAACAATAGAATTATCATTTTAAAATTTAAAATAACTTTAAAATTAACAATATAAAATGTAATTTAGTAATTACATTTTATAAATAGAAAATAAAAAAACGTTAAAACATTTGAAAAGAAAATCCCAAATAAAATACATTTAAAATAGGTTGTTATTAGATTATATATAAGTTTAAAAAGGTAGAGATTAAATAAAACGTAAAAGTAAAAAAATAAGTTAGGATAAATTAGGAAGTACAATGTAAAATTTGAAGATTAAATAAATGAAAAAAAAGATAAAGTAAAAAGCAAAATGCAAAAGGTTATTATAAAACCAAAATCAAAACTTAAAAGATCAAAAAGAAAAACAAACGAAAGAAATATAAAATTAATCTTAAAACTAAATAGTTGTAATAAATAAACAAATTAATAGCTTTGTATAGTTCCTGACGACTTAGCCATTCAGCCTCGTGACCAGCAGCACGGCTGGCACCTCCAACCTAGGGCATGGTACAAATGCCAGGGCATGCACAAATGCTCATGCACTATTCAGTAACACACTAAACACACAGTTCCCAACACACTACGGTCATTGCTAGGGCATGCTCCTCTTCATACATGTCAGAAAAATCCTCTCATGCACAGCAGAAAAGCACTTACTCACAAAATCCTCACGGCAGAACACATAACTTATATTTGCAAAGAGGAATGGAGTGTTATAAATAGATCAGAATGGTGATTTAGCTGCAAATTTTTAGCATTGTATTTTAGTCAAACTTTCTTGAATTTATCCAAACTTTTAAAACGTTATATTAAGAAACTTTTTTTTGGTTAAAAATTGGTGTATCTTGTGACTTAGCTTGTAAGATCTTAATCTGCCAAGATCGTTCTGCTTCTTTTGGAATTGTAGAAGTTATGTAGGAACTTTATGAGTTTGCATGGCCTAAACCTATGGCTGGTTTGGATCTGTTTCAGATGTTTACTTGCATTATCGTATGCATTATAGCTCCTTTTGTGTTTGAATGATTTTATCCATAAATATTATCGCGAGGACATGAACCTTTTTCTTTTTCCTTTTTCAAACATTAAAATATGTACGACTATTATTTGCGTTTCCTAAAAATTTGACAGCGGAGTTCGAAAAGTATGTATTTGTATTGGAAACTCGTCTTGTATCCTTGTTTAAGGTGGCATATGTTCTTCAATATTCAATGCTAGAAAGGGCCAACACCATGTCAGCATCCTTTAGATGCTAAATATATGGAAATCTCTTTATGTGTTTCTCTATTTTAAGCAAACTTTTACTCCAGTAAGAGTGAATAGATACCTTGGTCAGCTGCGCTTCTTGGAGCTGTCTGAAATACCGCTGCTTGTCAAAGAGGGTTGTGCCTTGTTGGAGCAGTTGCATATAATCTTGGTTGCAGGGGTATGTCCTCCCCATCCCATTGTACCCCACTTGGTATGTATCTGGCACGACTATGTGGGAGAAATGTCCCTGATATGCCTGGGTATGTCCCAGGCACACCCAGGACATTCCCAAGACAAACCCATGGCTTTTCAGAGCTGCAATTGCATAATTTTTTTTTTTGGTTGACTCAGTCAAAAGACAAATTTCTACACAGCCACTCTTGCCCATCTTTCAATATTTGATGGCAAAGATGACATGACATTCAAGGGAGTTCACAAGGAGCAGAGAGCGGAGCTAGTGGGAGTGGCATACAGGGATTTGATTTTGAGGCAAATCTAAATGATATATTTGAGATTATTTGTATTCATATTGACATGATTTTCATATATCATATGTATTATGCCACATGATTATTGAAAATGTTAAATTTTAAGCATATTGATTGTTGGGAACCTTGATCCTACTATATTTTCAAAGTTATTAATTTTGTATGGACTAATATATATATGCACATATATATTTTTATTATATATGTACAGACATACTCAAACCAAGGGTATTTGAAAATCCGTGTATCAGTGTTTTGAACCTATACACGTATCCTGGCAATGTAGAATATGATGATGCTTCTTGCGTGTTGGGGTTGGGATTTGTTGAAGTACTCTGGAAAGCTCTCCTCTTGTTGAAGCAATAAATTATGATATTCAAATGCTTTGTAATTTTTTTTAATTAGAAAGGCATTAATTTAACCTGGAAGATTGGTACAGTGTTATTCCGACACATTTCTTCCAATTCAAGTTTGGTACAGTATTTACCTAGACATGCTTCATTCTTGATTTTGCTTTTTTTCCTCTACAGGGTATTCGGTTCTTTGAGAATCTTGATGGTTGCGTTAACCTTTTTCATTACCATGTGTTGGTCATGGCTTTCTTAAGTTCTTTTAGACCTAGGTTCATTCTTTCTTATAATTTATGTTTCATTGTAGGTAACCTTATAATTTATGTTTCACAGTGCTGCACGGCTGCTGTTGGACAACAGCTGTCTGTTCGCTGTGAATCCGCTGTTTTTATGCTGATTTGCTGTTGGTTTTGGGTTTTTTTTTTTAGCAGGCTGTTTCCTGCTACTGGGCTTGAATGTTTTACCGCGATCTTGATCTTTTCCTTTGTTTCTACTTTGTTCACATCTGGCTTCTGGAGCCTTCTTGTATAAGGGTATAGTCCCTTTCAAAAAACTATTTGCCAATAATAAAAAAAAAAACCTTATATATCCATACATAATTGTTTTGTAATTAAAATGAGATCGATCCAGGTTTATAATCTTTAATCATTGATGCATATGCCAATGTATGGTTTGTATCAGTAAATTGGTTGGGCTCTTTACTCATGGATATAAATGAAAGTAAAGGCAGAGTTTTTTGATAAGAGCTCTCGGGAAATTAACATGCCAATGTTATTGTTTAGGCGAGATGCTTCTTGATCCCTTTCTTTTGCAATTTGTTAAATGCCACTGGCTGCTAAAGATGATTAATTAAATTTGAAAATTATCTGCAAGAGTGAAGCAAATTTTACAATATAATATTTTGTTGAAATCCTCTATTTAAAATATTTTACTTTTTATTAGTGTTGGTTTTTTGTAGCATAGCTAGCATAACCTAATGCTGCAGTTGCACTTTGCTTGCAGGAAGGACTTGGAAGATCTACACCAATTTCTGGACATTTTTCCAGACCTCCAAGTAGAGCTGCTCATGACAGTGACCTTGATCAGATCACTTCGTCTGCTGAGGCACAGATCGCACATTTGCATGATGCTTCTTTGTCTCCTCTGTCTACCTCAGAAGTAGCAATAATAGAAGGCCTGCGCTCTCGCTCTGCGACCCCTGGTCTTACTAGAGTCCAAAGTGTCGGGGCTCAGTCTGCACAAACATTTGCAAGTGCAGTAGGTGCATCTCTTTCGAGAAATCCAACTCCAGATCCTCAGTTAGTAAAGGGAGGGTTAGCTAATCCAGGTCCAATTCCAAGTGCAGGGAAATTTGGGATATCTGAGAAGCAGAAAATTGTTAGCCATGACTCATTTAATAGGTTTTCTACCGAATCCCCAGAGCTTGCTGCTGCTTTGTCAGCAATGAATTTAGCATCTAATGGCACATCTTACACTGAAGATCATAAACACCTTCAATCCCAAATAGAGCAGGAAATCTTACAAACACAAGATCACCTGTACCACCATCAAGGTGTTCTTAACCAAAGTCCACACAATTTACATTTAGCAAAATCACAAGCTGAATTAGTCAAGCCACCTATTTTGAAAGAGGCACATCATCAGTCCTACTCCGGCCTCAATCAAAACAGCAAAGGATTGGTAGATGTTAATATGTCTTCTTTGAATTCTGCATCTTTCACACCCAATTTGTACGGTGCAGCATCAGCTGCGGCAGTCTCTAATGGAGAATCAAGTGGACAATATCAAAACCATCTCTCTTGTTTTCCTAATTTTGGTTTAGGTGCATATCCAGCAAATCCAATGCTCATGTCGCCCTTGATGGCCAATTATTCTTTACCTGGTAGTTTGCCTCCTATGTATGATAATGCTGCTGCAGCAGCCGCATTTGCAGCTGCTAGCATGGAATCAAGAGCTACAGCTGGTAGTTTACCTGGAGGAACATCAGAAGGCAATGTAGATCTACAAAATTTATACAGGGCAAGTGCACAAATGGGAGCTGGATATCAGATGCCAATTATGGATACATTAAACATGCAGCATTTACAGAGAACATCTGAGTATACTGGGCGGATGGCTACAGGTGTGAATGATTCTGCTATACCGAGGAATTATGCTGGCGGTTCTTATGTTGATTTTCTTGAACTCCAGAAAGCCTACTTGAGTGCTTTGCTTGCCCAACAGCAATCACAGTATGGTATGCCATATTTGGGCAGAAATGGCAATGCAAGTTCAGGATACTATGGTAGTCCTCTTGGCTTTTCCATGCCGTATGCGGGTAGCCCAAGTGGAAGTTCTGTGCTGCCGGGATCTTCAATGTTACCTGCAACTTCATCTGGCAGGCATAATGATCGAAACCTTCGTCATCCCTCTGGTTCGAAGGGTTCTTCTGGAGGATTGGTTGGTTCATGGCAACCTGAAAATGGGGGTGATATAGATGAGTGCTATGCTTCTTTATTGGAAGAGTTCAAGAATAATAAAAATAGATGTTCTGAATTATCAGATATTGTTGGACATGTTGTTGAGTTCAGGTATATTGACTAACTTTTTGGTCGGTGTGATCTATCTGTAGGATGTGTTTGTCAGTGCAAATACTAATTTTATGTGCATGTGATTATAGTGCTGATCAGATTGGAAGCCGTTTTATTCAACAAAAACTGGAAACTGCAAGTGTTGAGGAGAAAACTATGGTATTTAAGGAAATCTTTCCTCAAGCTTTGGTTCTCATGACAGACGTTTTTGGGAATTATGTTTTGCAGAAGGTATACCCTATATGTCCATCAATCACTTAGTGCAGAGTTTCAAAACATAATAATAAACTGCTATTCTTGTGCGATATTAAATTGGTGCATAGCATAGAATGGAGGTCAAACTGATGATGTGTTGCTTCTTGTTTTTAGTTCTTCGAGCATGGTACTGTCAAGCAAAGGCGTGATCTGGCAAATTTGCTTTCTGGTCATGTTTTAGCGCTCAGTCTTCAAATGTATGGCTGTAGAGTCATCCAGAAGGTAAGGTCAGGTTGAGCATTGGCTCAGATAACAAATACTAAATTGCTTGCTTCATCAACATCTCTTTTGCCACATTTTCAGTCATTTCATTTCGTAAGTTGCCTTTTGTAACTGGGATTAGTGCAGTTTTTCATATGAGATAAGTGTTCTAAATGTGTCTCAAACAATTCCATTGAAGGTCACTGTTTTTGCATGCAAGAAATAACTGTTTGTTGTTCAACTCAGATTTTAGTACCAAAATAAATCCTATAATTGCATATTAAAAACCTATAATTACATATTTGAATGTGTAATAATATTTCATTTGCTCTAGCATTTCTGGTGTAAACTGTTGTAAATTTGTAATTGCAATACCATTATAGTTGATCATTAATGTTGAAAGGATCATGCAGGCTGTTGAGGTTGTTGACATAGACCAGCAAACAGAACTTGTCCTGGAATTGGATGGACATATCATGCGATGTGTGCGAGATCAAAATGGGAACCATGTTATTCAGAAGTGCATTGAATGTATTCCAGAAGATAGAATACAGTTCATTATTTCAGCCTTTTTTAACCAAGTTGTGACTTTATCGACTCATCCATATGGCTGTCGTGTCATTCAGGTATAACCCAAGCTTAATTTGAATATTTGATTATTGTTTTAAAGTTGATTATGGTTGTCGTGTCATTCAGGTAAAACCTAAGGTTTAATTTGATCATTGTTTTAAAGTTGATTGAATATTTACATCATGAGTCAACTCAAAAATTAACTCTATTGGCGACAGAGAGTACTGGAACATTGTACAGATGAAAAGATACAGAGCATTATGATGGATGAGATTATGCAGTCTGCCTGCACTTTGGCTCAAGACCAATATGGAAATTATGTGATACAGGTTTGTAACTTTTAAACTTCTGAAGCCAAGTTATCTAAAGATCCTAGTAATCTGTGTAGATTTACTGGGCTCTAGTGGCACTGGGAATGACCATAGTTTGGTTTTTGACTTCTCCTATTCAGTGTTTTTACTTGACCTTTATGTGTAAAAAAGTAACATTTTTGCATCAGTCTTTACTGGTGATCAATGCTAGATAATCTCGGAAGGGTGTGTCTGGAACTTTTGTGGAAATGATATTCCGGCAATACTTAGATCATTAGCGACTGTAGTTGCTTTTATAATTGCGCCGAGAGGCGTTCCTACAATGGCAGCCAAGGTCGTAATGATTATGGCATGCGTCGTTCACTTTTATTGTCAACTTTAAATTTGACATCCATTTGACTGTCACAATGACAGCTGACTCATGTTTGATATTCAAAATACCAACTAGCATATCTATCTTAGATAAATCTATGTAAAAGATACTGAGAGGTATCATTCTCGAGGTGTTTATTCCACTTATGTCTCAAATCCAGTATAGACACCTCTAGAATGATACCTCTCGGCGTCTTTTACATAGCTTTATGTAAGATAGGTATGCTAGTAAATATTTTCTATGTTTGCTAAATAGTGATAAACATTCAGGATACAAGGATGCTCAAATATCTTAGAAAATTAGTTGAAATTTCTGCATTAAATTGTTAATTAATGTCTCACCATATAGGATATATTGAATGCATATAATGACCTTGGCTTAGTTCTATACAATGTTGCAGGCCTAATCATTTTGAGTTTTATTTTGTAGTAATGCTTTATTTGAGTCCATAAAGCAGAATAATGCATGTTATCCAATAAATTAGCTTTATGATAGATTAAATTAAACTGCAAAATAGTCTCAATTATGAAAAGTGGTCTACTGGGAGAAATGAGACAGTATATTGGTGCTGAAGTGTTCCCATAATGGGCCAATCCATTGTTAAAATATAGCACATTATATAGCATGTAAAACAGTTACGTAGTTGCTCGGTTGGTAACTGTATAACCACCTCTCTCATCAATAAATACACTCTGCCTGTTCGTCATTTAGACAGTGCAGTTTTGCCTTCTGTCTTCTTTCTTCTCTTTGCATATTCTAACATTGGTATCAGAGCGTTAAGGGTTGTAGTTCGAGGAAGCCGTCAAGAGGCACGAACAGCAAACTCGAGGAAGCCCTAACACGACACGAGTTTGGAAAAACACCAAGGTAATCGTGGAAATCGCGGGACAAACGTGGAGAAGGGACAGACGCGCGGGACAGACGTGGAGAAGGGACATATGCACGGGTCGCAGAAAGGAAAAACGCGGACAGTGCGGGACGAGGAAAACGCGGGTCGGTCGCAGAAAGGAGAACGCGGGCAGGACGCGGGCAGAAGAGTTCGTGCACAGTCGAAGGCAGAACGCGGGCAGGACGCGGCAAGAGGCGCGAAAATCGTGTGAAAATGTGCCCTAACTGTGTAACGTGCCCAGAGTCGCAAATCTTGTTGCATGCAAAGAAAAACGTGGAGTTGTGTGGCCAGACCAAACAAAAACGTCAACAGTCGTGGAGGCATTAGCAAGTCGTGAGGGCAACAAATAATATTATTTTTTTCGAACAAAGGTATTCATCCATGCCTCATAATATTTATTAATATAGTTCAAGGGCAGTTCGAAGGTTTTTTACATTTAATATTACTTGGTGGAATAAGTAATACTTGGTGGACTAAGTATTATTTATTAAGTGTGGGAAAACTATTATTTTATTATTACCGTTCTTTTTGAATAATAAAATGGCAAATATATCACACTTGATGTTGCCGGAGACACAAAAATTAACGGGCACGAATTTCAATGTTTGGAGTCATAAAATTTTAACGGCTGCGGAATTTCGGGATTGTGATAAAATAATCAAGGGTGATGAAAGTCGACCAGCGACGAACTTTGAAGATTATGACAAACGTCATAAGGAAGCGTTATTGCTTCTCAAGTTATCGGTGTCGGATGATTTGATACCGGAAGTGCGGAATGCCACTGTGGCAAGCACGTTGTGGACTAGTCTGAGGGATAAATATCAGACGTCAGAGAAGAGTTGGGTTTTATACCTGAAAAATATGCTCTTTTCCGTAAAGTTACAAGGTGGATCGCTGTCTGAGCACCTACTTCGGATGAAAGATCTCCGAGACCAGTTATCTTCCATCAACAAGAAGGTGGACAACGATGATATGGTGGCTCTGGTTTTGAACAACTTACCTTCTTCGTATGAGTCATTTGTGGAGGCACTCCATTTAATGGCTGAAAGTCAAACACTCACGTTTGACAAGGTGAGTTCCTACCTGTTGCAAAAGGAACGGAGACAACTTCAGGCAAAATCTAATTGTGACCATGCAGAGAGTGCTCTTGTCACTCAGTCAAAGGGAAAGTGGAAACGTCACTCTGGTGAATCTTCCACTCGGTATCAGGTCACATGTTATTACTGTCATAAGGTTGGGCACCTCAAGAGGGATTGTCAAAAGCGGATGTATGATCTTTCGAAGCAGAACAAAAAGCCATGTAAAGAGGAACATGTGGCAGCAGTTGCAGAAGAACGGGATTCGGATGACGAGTATGCTCTTTACTGTCTTACGACATCATGCTCAAATGATAGTGGTACCAGTTGCTGGATTATTGACTCTGGTGCGTCTGCACACTTTTCATGTCGTAAGGACTGGTATGTTTCATTTACTGCAAATATTTGTTTTGAATCAGTAGTACTTGCTGATGGAGAATCGCTTGCAGTAGAAGGGATAGGAGATATATGCATTGTATTGAATAATGCTCATAAATTGTTGGTACGGAATGTTAGATATGTACCTTCTTTACAAAAGAATCTTCTATCTATTCGTCAATTGACTGAAAATCCCAATATTTCTGTGGATTTCTGTGGAAAGAAGTGTGTTGTCTCTGATGTGAAACAGAGACGGATAATTGCCCTTGGTATTGGGGTGGGTGGTCAGTATCAGCTTGTTGATCCGGCTGCGATCAACATGAATGCACGTGTGGAGGACAGCTCCACCATTCAGGATGTGCGGGAGGCGGACATGCCTTGGGAGGATGGATTTCCTCATTCAGAAGAACAATTTGTTGTGGACGGAGACTCCACTATTCCAGATGCATTGACGGTGCATGGTGAGATGGCATGCCTAGCCATTCACTCAGAGGTTCTTGCTCGAAGGACAATAGAGCATGAACAGTTTGCTCATTGTGTTGTGAAGGATCTTTCGCAACAGAGGGGGATAGATGAGCAAATAGATAAGACGGAGATGGTTAGTTCTCCTGTTGAGACGGAGACCACTGCTGAGACGGAGATGGTTATTTCTCCTACTATTGAGGAGTTGGTTCTAACTCCTGCACAGATGGTCACATTCCTCTTCTTGAAAAAGTTGGATGAGCACTACATGGTGGTGGTGCAAGGACGTGATCGAGGTGACGTTGATCACAGGATAATTGAGTTTTTTTACAGACTCCAGCAGGCTACACAAGCCTGGAATAGATTTTTCAATCCACATCTTCGAGGTTCTGATTTTAGCACTCTGGAGATGGGGCTGACACTCTCAGCCATTGGTGATTCATCACTGGTCAATGAATCACGAAACAGAGAACCAGTGGACCACTTGCCATATCTTTTGTTCATGGGACCAGATTTTTGTGTTGTGGTTTGTCTTCATTCGACAACTGCATCACAGTTAAGGACTGCTGATTTTAAAGTACAACTTATGGCACAGTCTGTAGATGTAATGAATAAACATATGGGCTTTAGGATATTTGTAAAATTTTGGGACAAACTTTGTCTTGTTTCCGGTTTAGTCATTAAGAGGGGGTGTTAAAATATAGCACATTATATAGCATGTAAAGCAGTTATGTAGTTGCTCGGTTGGTAACTGTATAACCACCTCTCTCATCAATAAATACACTCTGCCTGTTCGTCATTTAGACAGTGCAGTTTTGCCTTCTGTCTTCTTTCTTCTCTTTGCATATTCTAACATCCATAGTCTTAAAATCACTGATACTAACCTTTGAGCTGATCACAAAATACACCATTTGACAACAACACATACTGTTGTATAACTAATAATGGTACTACTTTGTCTCTCCCATGGTGGTCTGTTAACATATTTTGCCAAAATTTCTAACTGGGATCAGCTTTTGGCTATGCATGAGAAATATATTTTTCCATTCAAGTAGATGCAAGTCAGCTCTTTACTCGTGCTGTTTCTGAGTTTGGAAAATGGGTTCAACACTGTGTCACAGGGTTCGGCGATTTTTGGACATGAAGTTCGAAAATCGCCGAACCTCATTTGATCCCCAAAAAATTGCCGAATATTCGTTATTAAAAAAATTCTTAAAAAACGTTTTATAAAAAACCCTAAAAAAAACCCTCTGCCACCAGTTCGTGGCCTTCAGTTTGCTTCCGTAGCCTCTTCGTGACTTCCGTGGACCGTAGCCTCTGTGGCGAGTTCTGTCGCGAGTTCTGGACCGTAGCCTCTGTCGCGAGTTCTGTGACCAGTTCGTGGCCTCGGTGGCGAGTTCGTGGCCTCCGTGAACAGTTCTTCATCTCCCATTACCAGCGCCGCCAGGTTTTTTTCGAGCTTTTCTTTTGTTTGATTTTGTTTAAAATATATATTATACTTTATAGATGGTTCGATTAGGTTTACATATATTTTATATTTATAATGTATAAAGTATAAATAAATTATATGTAAATATTTAAAAATATATATGTAGACTGTAGTCATTGAATTTATATGACTGTAGACTGTAGTTATATAAATTATGTAGTCTTTAGTTTTAACTTTTACATATACTTTATAAATGTAATTATTTATAAAGTATTTACATTTACTTTATAAATAATTTACATTTACTTTATAAATTATACATATAGTTTTACTTTACTTTATAAATTATACTTTAGTTTTTATATCAACATATGATGATAAGGGCATCCTTTCTTGTAAGCTCAAGATTTCTTTTCTTTTTTTCCACTGCGTTAAGATATTAAAACTGCAATAGTTGTTTCTTGTAAGCTCAAGTTTTGCATGTGAAAGGATCATACTTTGACTATTGCAATTTTAGTATCTGAATGCAGAGGCAAAAAAGAAAAAAACTAACATAGAGAGTTGTCAGATTTTCCTAGCTTTTACTTTTAATGCTAAATCTGTAATAGCCTATATTAGTATCCCAGAGCTAGGTGAAAGCTTTCTAATTAACATTCTAACCGCTGATTGCTAAAATTAAACTTCTATTTTGCATTTGCTATGACACACAAATAGATGGGCTTCTAGCTGTTTCCTTTTTTACCATCTAGATGTAACATTTTATACCCTTTTTGAATTTTCACTATCCCAAGCCTTCAAATGAACATTCTAACTTCCGATAAGCTAAAATTAACTTCTAATTCACATGGCTATGACACATAAGATATATAGGCTTCCAGCTCTCTCTTTATTTTGCACATAGAGGCAACAATGTATATCCTTTTTCACTATCCCAAGCTAGGTGAAAGCCTTCAAAATCAACAATCTAACTTCCGATGGCTAAAATTAAATTATTAATTTACATGACTATGACCCACAATATATATATGCTTCTAGCTCTTCCCTTTTATTGCATCTAGATGTAACAATGTATTTTTTCTTTTGCATTTTTTCTGGTAAGGCATGTGTTGCACACATATTCTTTATGGTTATCACATGTTTTTGTAGCCTTTCTGAACTTGCTTTGTAAATTTCTTAATTTTTTATTGCTAGAGGAGTGGCCCCTTGTTCTAATTGGATGTTAGGTCTGATCAATAATTTCCAGTTCTTTTGCTTATTTTAGTTGCTAATGGGATTAAGCATAATGTCAATCAGAATGTCAATGCCTTTGTTGTAGCTTGGCATATGCTCTGAGAGTACTAACCTTATTAACCTAAGAATGTAAATAGACCCATCAGTGGAAAATTGCAAAGGATATACTATATTTAGGCTAATGGCCATTTGATCCAAACTGATTAGTAAAAAAGAGTCCAGTGAGGCTAATTATACTATGGAATAGTCTTTTGCAAAAACACCACAATCTCCTGTCTCTGATGCCAATTTCCTATAAACAAACTTACTCCAGGACTTCTGGGTTTGAGAACAAAACTTGAGAGAGATCACCTACGTCTTTACTAGATTTTCAAATCATTAAACTATTTTAACCCAAGATAACTGAGTTGAGGGTTATGGTTATGAAAAACTATTCTCTCTAAAGATTTTAATAAGTAATAATCCTTGCGAAAATACTTTGTCAACAAGTTGCCTTTAACAATCTTAATGCAGGACAGCTTGGTTTGAAGATGAACTTCAGAGGTTTTTTGTGATTTATTCTGGACAAACCTGCCTAATATCTTGTATTAACTATTTTTTGGTTGGAGTTTTTTGCCAACAAACTATATATTTATGCCGATGGGCATTCTACAATGGCAGCAAAAGGTGGAATGGGATGGTAGGACTGAATTGTTTTTCGACATTTTGATCGTCATAGGGCAATTTCAAATTTAAAGTTATAGTTCGTTTCTTTGTCACTTCAAATCGTTTTCTTTTACATGGATAAGTAAATTGGAAAATAGTAATATCTTGGCCGCACAGTAGAGTTTGGGGCCCATGTTTTTCCCAAAAATATATTTTTTGGGACCAACACAATAATGCAGCTTGATTGATGCCATTTGTCACTAGTCAATGGAATTTTAACAGAGAATGTAATGTAGCTATTAATCAATGTGGTATGGGAAGAATCTAAGATAAGAACCTTGAAATTGATATCTATCGGTGTTTTACAGATATATGCTATTTAAGATATATGTACTAGTTAAACTCAACCGAATTGAGGTTCATGGTTATGGAAAACTGATCCTTAGCAAATATTTTAGTAAGTTGTTTGAAATACTGGCTTGATGACATCTTATTGGCATCCGAATGATTCTCATTCAAATAGGATTCAAGAACCATTTAGGGTATTTCCACATCTATAAAATCACCAACTATTTAAGGGTTTTCCTTATCTAGACCAGTACTTAACTTTTGAGTACGATTTATTATTGTATGCAATTAAGAGTACAATATTGAGTATGAAATTAAGGGTGGTACAAGTCTAATCCAATTTACTTATTTATGGCTTTTATGTGGCAGCACGTCCTTGAACATGGGAAACCACTAGATCGTGCTGCTGTAATTAAGAAACTAGCTGGACAAATAGTTCAAATGAGTCAACAGAAGTTTGCTTCTAATGTTATAGAGAAATGCTTGCAATTTGGAGGGGCAGCCGAGCGACAGATACTGATTGGTGAAATGCTTGGCACAACAGATGAAAATGAGCCACTCCAGGTATTTTTTTTTCCCCAGATTTATGCCAAACTAATTTCATAATTGTCTTATAAATCTCCAATTAGTTATGCTTTTCATCCTCCTCTTTTGGATGCAAGTAAAATAGTTGCATTTTTGCCATAGAATCTGAGTTGTCGGTACTGGTCATTTTAAAAAGTTCAAATGGGTTTAAGCTAAAGTGGGAAATCATAAAGATATAGGTGAAGTGACAACTGAGAACTATTGAGTATAAGATATTCCCAAGAATACCAATGAAATGTATCCCACTTGTATGAATATACCCCATTACTTGATGACTTCCACAAAATATTGTTCCCCCTGCTTTTCAACCACATGAACAAGCTTATAAACGGGGCCTTGCCAATCCACCTACCACCTACATCAGGAGTATTAATGAAATGTATCCATACTCCATGTTTTCAAAATCCCAAACCTCTGGGATATGTTTTTTGAGCTATATGGGCTTGTGTATTGTGGTGTGGGGAATTGAAACCGCGTTCCTTTGAAAACTTCAAACAAATACACCTTTTCATGGCTTACAGGGTCAATCAATGAAATAGAAAATAGCTGATATATGATACGATGAAAAGGCATGTTTCATGGTCTTTTGTGGTTTGTCAAAGAAAAAAACTGAGTGGGAGCCAAGAGAATGATTGGGATCCTGTAGCATGCAGAATCTGTTCTGGGAGGAATAAAGATAACACAGGCAGCAAGATACTTGCGTGGCTTGGATGATTTAGGGATTGAGTAGAACTGAAGGAAAAATTACTAGGATTATGTAATCATATATGCTATGTAGAAACTATTCCGTGTGTAGTTTCTTGTTAGGATGCCTTGCTTATGAGGAAAATTTCTAACGGAGTTGTAATTTGCCTGACAATTAATTACATGTGATTTATTTGTGATGTATTAGCAAAATGGGTTTTTTGTGCTATGCTTGTGATTTAGTTGGAGTTAAAAAGTTCTAACAGAGTTGTGATTTTCCACCGGATTAAGATGTGAATGTATCACCAGATCATTTTTTTGTTTGCTATGTTTATTGTAATTTTATTTTATGAAGAGTGCTTTTTCCTTAAAATGAAAAGGAAAATATGCACCTGGTGATAGTGGGGTTTGCTTTCTATGCTGATAGGTGTTCTACAATGGCAGCATGGTTTTTTTGTGCTATGCTTGTGATTTATTTGAGTTATGAAGAAAAGTTCTAACAGAGTTGTAATTTGCCACCAGATTAAGATGTTGTGATGCATTAGCACATTGGTTTTTGGTGCTGCTTATTGCAATTTTATTTTATGAAGAGTGTTTTCTTTAAACTGAAAAGGAAACTATGCACTTGGTGATACTGGGCTTTGCTTTTTATGCTGATAGGCGTTCTACAATGGCAGCAAGGGGTGGGATGCAATGGTGTAACTGTGAAATTTTTATTTTTGACATAAAATTTGACCGTCAAAGGGCAATTTTAAATTTAAATTTAAAGTTCATTTCATTGTCACTTCAAATGTTTTTCTTTTTGCCGGGAGAAGTCAGTTGGAAAATAGTAATATCTTGGTCAGAGTAGAGTTTGGCGCCCATTTTTGCTTAAAATATATTTTTAGGGTCCAACACATTATTGCAGCTCGACTGATGTCATTTGTTAGTAGTCAATGGAAATCTTAATAGAGAATGTAATGTAGTTATTAATCAATGTGGTATGGGAAAAATTTAAGATAAGAACCTTGAAATTGATATCTATTGGTGTATTTTAGATAGATGTGCATAACTGTTTACAGTAATTAATTTCACTTCTTTCTAGAACTCTGTTTCTAAAGTTTAGACATCCTTGTGCAGGCAATGATGAAAGATCAATTTGCAAATTATGTTGTACAGAAGGTTTTGGAAACTTGCAATGATCAACAGCGTGAATTTATTCTCTCACGTATAAAGGTGCATTTAAATGCCTTAAAGAAGTATACATATGGAAAACACATAGTTGCTCGCGTTGAAAAGCTCATTACAGCTGGAGGTATGAACAGAATTTTGAAAATCATGTATTTACATTCATATTTTTGCTCTGGACAAACTAACAGTTTGTTCAATGTTTGTATTTTCACAGAAAAGCGTATTGGAACACGTTCCACATGTCCTTTGTAAATTCCTGTTGAGATATATACACGGGCACTTTGTATAGTTGATTTTGTGACAAAGTATTGGCTATGGTCAAATTAGAGCGCTGCACTACTATCATTTGTCTTGGTACTTCAGAAGGGAAGTACCAGCTGGTGTATATGGGTGGACATTTAAAAAAAATGAATTGTGTTGTACATTCTGTAGTTTTTAGTGTTCTTAAATTGAGTACCGGGTAGGCATATATGTTAGGGGCCCATTTGCTTTGACAGCATCTCATGGGCCAAAAGGTGGTAAATTTTCTTATCAAAGCTTGTGCATGCAATAATCATTGTACAAAGTTTGGTGGAATAACTGTAAAGTTGCAATGCAGATTGCATTTGTTTAAACTTGATTGATGTATTTCGGCCTGGCAATGGCTGCAAAGCACTCACTTTAAACTGTTTCTGAAGAGTCGCTCTAATTCAGCATGTACATTCTTTGTTTGATATAAACGTTCTGGTTTTGTTTTTTGTTTTTTTGATGGATGTAACTTCAAAATAATTGTCATACAAACAAATTATTTATCTCCTTGATCCTTTTGTAGAAATGTAGCATTTATGTAGAAATGAAGCCTTTATGCAGATGCTGCTGTAGTAGTAGAATCACAGGACTGTAATAGCCACAATAAAATTTTAAATAATTTGGAAGAACTTAACTTGCAAACTGTGTATTATAAACACATCTTAATTTGGAAAAAGAATATAGTTGCATCTCTATGTAGATTGTGCTCCAATACTTTGGGCTTGGATGGATTGGCAAAGGTCTGCTTATCACAAAGCTTTGATCAAAGGATTGAAACCTAAAGAGGTATGATTTTGAACTATATATATGTAAATGAAAAAACATTTCTCATGTGGGATTCTACAAGGGAACTCTCATACACCAAATTATTCTCTCATGTGTCTGAAGACGATGTCTGGATGGAGGCAGTCTATAACTCACAGCTTAAACAAAAGCACCTTTTGTGCTATTCTTGTGGACATTTTACATGATAGTTCCTTGGTTGCTCTATATTAACTTTTCCCGCGCATTGATGAGGTTTCTAAATGATTAAGCCATAGTGCCTCTCCCTTTTGCTGAAAACTGACTTGCAATTGTGTAAGTGTTTTTTCTGTACAATAGAAATTGACAACCTTTCTATGTTATCATTCCCAGGCAATAATAGTTCGTTTGCTGTAGAAAGATGGACTTTCCATTAAGTCACTACTATTGGTGATTAGCTTGCTGGTGCTCTAAAAAACTTATTTTATTTTTATATGGGGAAACGTTGAAAAGAATTCCCTAGGTGTCAAATGGCTGTTTGTATCTTAGTTCATTTGAAATGCCACTTTGGGTTTTCCTATTGATTCGAATTGGAGGCATTATTTGAGTCTCATATTTTTGTTTTTATTTTAACTCTGCTTATTATGGGCATGGCAGGGGCGTAAATGTTGTCAGAAGGCATTTGTTTATAATGACGCACAACTTATTTCAGCTTTGATTAATTAATGTCACACTTCATGGAACTAAGTTGTAGGTGGTTTTCCAGTAAACCTGTACCTCATCTCAAGTTACCACACTAATATGCAATTCAAGAATGTGACTAGAATTTTGAACGCTGTGATAAGTCATCATAGCTTCCATTATTATCTTTCACTTAAAGGCCTTATCACCACGTTAAACTTTTCTGTGAATTGCTTTGATTGATGAAATTTTATGCCAAAAATGTATTTTCATCTTGTTAATTGTGTTTTATGAGTTGCTTGTCATTTCATATAGACTCACAATTCCCATTATTCACAATGGAAGTTATACTACATTTGAGCATTGGTTTGAAACATATTTGTGTGTTTGAAGTAGATCTAAGATAGCTGAAGAGGTTGTTTGAACGAGGGTGTAGGAAAGGGATGAAAACTATTAAACTACATAGTGCATCCCCAAAGTACTATAATTATTATGGTCATCACCTTCATTTCAAGAATGCCACCTTCTGCAACGGTGTCACTATCACTACTATCTCAGGTCACTATGATTATACTTACCTTTGTTGCCTTCTTTGCCTCTTAGAATGTATGTTCACTGCCTACTGTCATGGGGGTGCTTTGAAGCTTCAAGTATCTTGGGGGGGGGGTTCTATTATTAAAGAAACTATAATTCAGCAGCTTGTAAATCAATGAACATATAATAAAGATCACAATTGGTGCGGTATACATTGCACTATACTTTGTGAAAGTGGCCACCTCCAAAGAAAATAGAGCTTTTAGTAATAAAAAGTTGACTAAGGCAAAGAATAAAATGAAATACGTGTCAAATTAGGTCAAAGCACTGGCTTCATTCCAGAGTATTATAAGGCAAAATATCAGAAAACCTTAATGTTAATCGATTACACAAGCAGTTACCCCTTCATGTGCGAAAAGCATAGAGCTGCCTTGCAACCGTAATATCAAGGAAAATGAAAGGAACTCGGAACTACCTAGCTTCGAAGGTTTTGAGGGTAAATTTTGAAATGTGAAATTTAGTTTGAAGACCAAACTTTGAAAACGTTAAAACCCTGAAATTGCGAAAAAGACATTGTTCTAAAACATGTCAATCTTCATGAAAAATTGAAAAACCATAAAACTTTTGAAATGTGAAACATAGTCCTTAATACCAAAACCCAAAATTTGTCTCGGGTGAAAACTTGAACCCAAAACCTTGAAAACACAAATCTCAGCATCTCGAACCCTGTTAATTGATATACTTGAATTTGAAAAGTTGGAGAATATAAAAAGTAGTTTGGTATAAAACATATTTAACTTGCAATGTGTTACTTAAATTGAAAATCTAAAAAATACAAAAAAGTAAGGGAGAGGAGCCAATAGTGGAGCATGGACCAATAATGGTGAGGGTATTTGTGAAGTGAGTGACTAGTATATGTATATTTGTCATTCAACATTTGAAAAAAAATAGCTAATAAAATTTGTCACATCAAATCATATCAAAGAATCACCCAATCACATGATGCCACATAAGTGGAAAAAAGTGCATGGCATAATGCCTTACTAATGCTCCACCCTTTTTTCTTTTGTATGAAAATTTGTCTCGGGTGAAAACTTGAACCCAAAACCTTGAAAACACAAATCTCAGCATCTCGAACCCTGTTAATTGATATACTTGAATTTGAAAAGTTGGAGAATATAAAAAGTAGTTTGGTATAAAACATATTTAACTTGCAATGTGTTACTTAAATTGAAAATCTAAAAAATACAAAAAAGTAAGGGAGAGGAGCCAATAGTGGAGCATGGACCAATAATGGTGAGGGTATTTGTGAAGTGAGTGACTAGTACATGTATATTTGTCATTCAACATTTGAAAAAAATTAGCTAATAAAATGTGTCACATCAAATCACATCAAAGAATCACCCAATCACATAATGCAACATAAGTGGAAAAAAGTGCATGACATAATAATGCCTTACTAATGCTCCACCCTTTTTTCCTTTGTATGAAAAACTACTTGATTTAAATCCATTTAAAAACCACTTTCCATAAAATAAAAATGCTAAAAAAAAGTATTTAGATTAAGAAAAAAAAATCTATTAAAGGGTATTTTTTTTTTCAAAATTTGATGTATTTATATGTGTGTTGTACACCCCTCAACTTAGGTGCACAACTACTAGCTCCTCTCCCTTAGGTTGATACAACATGTGACCATCTCATTCAAAAGCTCAAATCCTAAAACTGTTAAAACTTGAAATCTGATGGTCTTGTAACATGACCCAACCTATAAAAAATAGAACTTAATATTGGAAACCAAAAAGTAAAACCCAAAAATTCTGAAACTTGAATCCAAAAAGATTGGAATTTTAAAACCCTAAAAACTTTGAAACACAAAAATCACATCTTACAAAACTTGTAGCTTGAAACTTGGTAAACCAATTTTTGAGAAACATTAAAAAGAAAACCCAAATCACAAAAGATTCAAACTTGAAATCATTGAAAATGTTGTATCCCTTCCTCTACACTTCTCAAGTAGGAAATTCTAAAAACATAAAAAATATTAAATGTCTAGAAACTTATCTTAAAACTGGAAATGCAACTCAAAACATATTAACCAAAAGCTCTAAACTCGAAATTTTGAAAAATATGAACTTGAAAACCCCCAACCTTAAAAAACTTCAAAAATCTTGGAAACCTAAACCCCAAAACTTGAAAACTCCAAACCCTTGTTAGAAATGAGGAGAACCCAATGAAACTCTTTAATGAAAATAAATCATTCACAAATATGGATTCAAAAGAGAAATTTCACTAATAACATGAATGCTTTAAAGTAAGAAAGAAATGTGGAACTAAGAGATATACAACCAGGAATCTTATGCACAATTATACGAAGGATCAAGAAATGTTATTCTCCCTCCCTATATAGGGAGAGAATTTTCTATCATCACAAAACCCTTGAATAACGATTTTTTTTTCCCTCCTACCAACTTGATTTTGTTACCCTAGCCAACAAGCATGCGTGAGCCATCTCATGGATTATATATTCAAGCAACTCAAAATCTCGATAGTTGGCTCTAGGTCTTCCAGTAGTCAAACAACGTTGACAATTTGTGGTACTCCTTAATGTTTACATCTCTACCAAGACATGAAAGTTCCTTGTAGATTAACTATTAGTGGAGAGGAAAGTGGAAGCATCAATTAGGCACACCTTACTTCACACCTAGATAACACAACTATCTAAGGTAGACTTAACGTGTGAAGATGACTCACAACACTCACCTTCCCCTCTCCTCCCCTCTGCCACCTGTACACCACCTCCTTGAAGATCAACTTAGGTGGTGTGGTATAAGTTGATAAAGATAGGTTCCGTCAATTAAGGCTGATAAAGTAACCATGTACAATGAAATGGCAAAAGAATAATGAATTTGTTGCTCTAAACAATGTTGAGTCATTTGATCCAAAGTGTTTTGTTGTATTTATTATTTTTGTTAGCACTTTAATTAACATTTGAAATAAATGTAAATGGGGCATTCATCGCAATGAGACACCCATATGATTAGTTGCTAGTAAGTAATATTTATTAGTTACTAGGGGCAGCTATGAGTGGTTAAGACTCGTGTGCAAATATGTTTTGTAGCTTGCTCTTATCCAGATTGTAAACAACTTGATGTAATCTGATTTAATTGATTAATATACAAAGACCTATTTTGTTTCATAACATATTATCATGTAGTAACTTCTTCCATTTATTTGCATTTAATTGTGAACAATGGTATCAAACCCCATGGTGGGCATTGATCTGTGAGGAGAGAGAGAGATGAAGGAAGCATGAACCAAACTTGAAGATTTTTTTTGTAAAGCTTGTGAAGTTTATTTGATCCCTTTTTTTTTTTCGTATAAATCTCTCTGAAGTGTCAAAAGTTTGTACTTGTTTGAAGATTCATATTTGCCAGAAAGGAAGCTTGTAGAACATTTCTGAGATCCCATTGACGAGTAAATTGGCTACAACAAAGCATGAGGGACATGTAAATATGTATCCCGAGGGCATTTGTAATGTTGTATTTTGTTAGAAATAATATAAAAATTCATTACTTTCTCCCTGAAGGCTCACATGAGGTGTTGGAAGATTTGTTGGAGTACCATCTTTATGAGGGAACTGGAAAGTTATTTTTAGTTTTGAATTTTGTCTAGGGAGTGACAATTGAAATAACATTTAAGCACTATCCTTTGTTGACTGAAGACTGCAGAAAACCATCCTGAGTACCACTCATTTTCTTCTCTACCCTGCCATCCCTTCCTAAGCACTATTTTCTTATTATTGTTGTTTCTTATTGCCGTAAAACTGTTTTCTTGTGTTCGAGTATGTAATGTTTGTAGGGACACACCTACTGTGGCCCACTCATCACAAACACATCTTCAAATTAAAATTTTATCATATAAACTTATAACAATACATACATGCTATATTATTTTAAGTTGACTAATTAACGTAATTAGCTAGAAGATTGATTTGGTACAACCTTTCAGTTGTAACTAATCAACCACTTTTATAAAAGTGATTTCCCTTGTGTGAAAAATTTCTATAAAAATATTGAGCAATTTATTTTTTGAATGATTATCACGTGGAGTGATTTTGTAGGAAGCGAGAAGGAAGATTGTGTAGAGTTATTAGCTTGTAATGGTTAGGCATGTATGACATTGTGAGACAATTGTAAGTTCCTTGAATTATTGGATAGTGGACATTATTTGTGGGGTTTTTACCTTTATGGTTTTATCATGTAATTCACTGTATTATGGGTAATTTTTTTTTTGTGTATATTCCTATTTCAAATTGCTAATTTTTTTAAATTAATTTAATTAATGTCATAATTCACTAAAAAACATATAATCATGAATCCTCGATTATTTGACATCCTGTGCATGACAATTGTTTTTTCTTTTCTTTTTTGCTTTCGAAAAACAAAGCATGTTAAAGAAAACATTTTTTTATCCTTTCAAAATTATTGAATAGTGGATTTGGTTGAGTGAAGGCATTCACGAGGAGAGGCCATGCGTTTAAGTCCCCATAACCCTATTTTACACGATTTGCACTATTTTTGGAATCAACATGTTTGGTGTTGAGTCAAGTAAAGGTTTTGAGACTTTAGTTCTCAAATGGTCAAGAGAAATTGGTTGTGAAGTTGTTTTTTAGACATTACGAGTGCAAAAGATAAAGTGTTCAAGCTTGCCACTTTTTAAAAAAAAAAGGAAAATTGAATTATTTGTCTAAAGGAGAAAAATCAGTGCCCACAATTGCAATTGTCGCCATATTTATGTCTAGCCATATTTTGCTGCAAAAATCACATTTCTAAAAATTAGACTCAGAAATCTTTCTAATGAGTACACATACCATAGGGTGCAAGTTATAAGTTTAGTATAGTTTAATCTCTGAAAATCATAACATGTTGAAAATGCATTGGTGAGGGGTATTTCTAACCTACCACTAGCAAGAAACTTGTATTTGGTGGGATTGTAAAAAATTCATTATGACCACCAGTTTTTCATAGAATACAAATTTTGAGAGGTTTTATGTAACCAAAATTTGGTTATGGAAGTTGCGGATGCAATTTCACATCTTGGAGACATAAGAGAAGTTTAATGTATAATGAGTGTATTATTGGTAGAAATTGACACCTTGCTTTTGCTTGAAGGTTCATGTGCTTCAAAATCATGGACATAACATTGCTTCCCATCACTTGTGTTGTCAGATATGATGACTTTGCACTTTTGGGTTTATAGGTCCCTAGGGATTTATTAGGTTGATAGAACCAACAACACAAACATCTTGAGTTAGCTTCTAGATGCTTTATTGACAATCTTGAATAGATAGATATGTGTTGTTTTCAACCAAATTATGGTTTTCAATTCTTTGAAATCGTTGACGAGGTGCAAACTGTGTTGTTTTGAAGATGTTTTTCACTACAAAGACTTCTCACCACATGCCTAAAAGGGGAAGAGATTCATTGACCTTCGATCAATCGTCAATGATTGTGTGAGTTGATAGGGGAGTCATTAGCACCAATATGTTGAAAAAACATTTGTTAGCATCATTAGGCATCATGAAATGTGCCATAAACAATACTGAATAGTTACTTTACGAGACACTGCATGAATTCTTATGTGGATTGATGTAGTTGAGAAAACCTTGGTTAAGCCTATACTTTAGTATGGTTATAAAATTTTCAAAGAGGATAGACATGCCAACAAGATGTTCATCATTCATGTCACAACTTTTGAGGTATTGCTATAATTTCACGTAAAGCAACAAGCTTCTGTGTGAAGTGTCACCAGAAAGGGTCATAACTCATGAGGCATTGTAGCACTTTTGTGTGAAGTAGCGGGCTTTTGTGTGAAGTGACTTTGGTTGATCAATACCACAATGTACAATACACCAATTTGAAGGTGTGTCAAAGGCTATTGTATGACATCATAGTCATATGCTCAAGATCATCTTCTTTTACACCCCTTTGAATCAAAGTTTTTTTTGGGGTCATTTAATCTAAAGTGGTCTGTTGTATTTATTATTTTTGTTAGTAATTTATTTTATATTTGAAATAAATGTAAATGGGGTATGCATCTCAATGAGACATCCCTGTGATACGTTACTAGTAAGTAATATTTGTTACTAACTAGGTAGTTATCGGTGGTTGAGTCCCGTGTACAAACAAGCTTTATAACTTGCTTTGAGAAAGTTTATAAAAAGATTGATGTAATCCAATTTAATTGATTAATATACAAATACCTATTTGTATCGATAAAATATTATCATATCGTATCTTCTTCTATCTACCCACATTTGATTTGTGAACAAATGACTAATGACTTCCAATAGCAAGATACTTGAACAAGAGTCTCTACATGGTATTTGTTCCATCTAACTGAAATGCATGAGTTCGAACTATTCCATTTTCCTAATATGCATGAACAACAATGAACAACTGAGTATTAACCCTAAAAATGTAGAATACAAAGCACAAAAAATGAACTTCATTACTTGAAGAAGATGTTGATATGTGCAAAGGATAAACAAGGACACACAACACCTGGTTTTAAGCATCATTATATCACATACCTTTCACAATGATGAAAGAGTGGAGTGAATGAAAATATATGCCATTACTCAAACATCAAAAAGGAGACATGATATGCACCATAATAGCTCCATATAAGGAGACTATAAAGCTATCAAATGAGGCGTCGAAAAATACAAAAAATAGTCATAAGTAGCTAAAAGATATATGATGTCTCTAATGGTGATGGGAGAGAAAAATGATCGAACAACTAAAAACGAATGCAGGACAAAACACACACTCACATGAAGGTAGACAAGATTGAAACAAAAAACCCTTGATGATACTTTATAAACAAGTGTGAGTATAATATAATAACCACAAAACTAAAAATGATACCGACATCAATATGATGTTTTATCCAAAAAAGAGAGTACTGATATCATAATATTAATTAAGAAGCGAACACATTACAACCATCAATCCAAATCTCAAAAGTGTGTCAATCTGGTATAAAAACACACCAATAAAGCTTGTGAAGGAGAACGGGTGCCATGAATAAGCATATAAAAAATACTAAAGTGAGAGTTCCGAATATGCCACATGAATTTCTATGAAACACTAAAAACCTATTGTAGACACCAAATTTGGGTCACACTCCCCTTGGTCCCCTTTAATTAATTAACGTAATGTATTCACCTAACCATGACCCCTTTACCCCACATTAATATTAATTTAATTACTTAGAATTGAATTAATGTTCATTCTCACACTATTTAATAATTTAATTACTTTAATTAAGTTAATTTACACCTCACCTAGCCACCTCACCTAGCCACCTCACTTAGACACCTTATCATGGACTTATTCTTAGTCTATTAATTAACTAAGACTGAGTCTCCACTTATATTAACCAACTGAGACTTAGTCTAACCCTAAAATTAAAGTCCTATTCCTTCTCCAACAACACTCTCACTTATCTAAGCGCTAACCATCTCTTGAGACCCAGACTGACAAGTAGAGCACTCCAAAAATAGCCAAGATCTGCTATTTTTGGCAAACCTAGGATTTCCCGCCTTAACCAACACTGGTTATCCCTCAACTGACATCGGTCACCCTAACCGTCATCGATTACCATATATACAGTTTTGTAACCTTTTTCCCGGGTTGGTTACTTCAAGTTTGAGAGAGTTATCTACATTCAAGCACGAACTAGAGATTTCTCAACATCCAAATGATGGAATACATTCAACCACATGCCCAAACAAGCACCTGAGACTAATCCAAAGACATTGACATTCATGGTAGCGCTCCGAGAAGTAATGCCGTGACACTGACCACCAAGTTCTTCATGGATCAACCATTATCTTCCTCCACTCAACAAGGATTGCAAATACAAGTAAGTTCATTTGATTTTGCATCATTTCTGTACTTAACAGGTTCTTTATCTTTTTGTTTTTAGATCTAGTTATTCCCTGCATTCCTCCATCCTCACTTTCCTACCCATATACCTATCCAACCACCCAGAACCTTCTGACTCTCCATACCTAACCTTCATACCTTTCTGTGTCTTCCTCACATTATTACAAACCCAACCATTCCCCCCTTTACTCTCTGTGCAATCATAGAGAAGCCCAAAATCACCTTTTATCAACTTTCACTAAATTGCCCCTACCGATGCCAGTTACCCTAACTGTTGGGGTTAGCACACCGGTTATACAGACAATATATCATATCTAAGCATACATGCAAATAAAAGTGAATATTCTACCATAAGAAATATACAAAACAAGAGATATAAATCAACACCAGATTTAACGTGGTTCACCCAGTGTGGGATACATCCACCAAGAAACAAGCCAATCTATTATCCAAAGCTTTGAAAAGATATGCAATTGAGGATTTACAATATTCCACACCTCTTAGATGTACAATACTTTCTTTCTCTCAAGCTTTTGCTTCTCCTCCAAGAATTTTCTCTCTTACCAACTTTTGCAAGTTCTTCTTAATTCTTGTTAATCATTTTCTTCTAAACCCTAGCTTTCACGCTTATATAGTCATTTATAGACTTAGGGCACTTAGCCATGCAATTACAATCAATAGTTATACTTTAATGCTAAAAATAAATCTACTTCCCAAGAGTTAATTAAAACACTCACGCACAGGTAACCGATGTTGGTTCCTCCTTTCCTAACCGATGTCGGTCCTAGGTGACGATGCCAGTCCCTCCTAACCGATGACGATTACTGTGTTTTCCAACAAGTTTTACATTGCATGCTAATCCAAATTAATTGAGCTCCACAACTCAACAATCTCCCACTTGGAGATTAATTACTACACCATACCTGTACAACGCCATTCTTGGATTCTTCCTTAGCTTTGTTTCTTCCTCTTCAAGTCTCAAACTTGAAGACCAACAAAAGTGGAGTGTAGCTCCAAATTCTCCTTTGCTAATGGCTTCATTAGCATATCCACAGGGTTCTTGCTTGTATGAATATTTTCTAGATTCAACTGTCCATCCTCCAATACCTGTAGTATGAAGTGATACCTCAATTGAATGTGTTTCGTTCTCGAATGAAACACTGAGTTCTTTGCCAAATGAATTGCACTCTGATTGTCACTGAACAATTTACAATCAACTTTCTCCTTTCCCAACTCTTCCATGAACCTACTCATCCATATCATCTCCTTGCTAGCCTCTGTAGTTGCAACATACTCTTCCTATGTAGTAGACAAAGCCACAACCTTCTGCAATCTTAAAATCCAGCTAACTGCTGTCCCACCTACTGTGAAAATATATCTAGTAGTGCTCCTTCTACCATCCAAATATCCAGCCATATCTGAATCAACATAGCCACATAATGAAATATCCGAACCTCCATAACATAACTGCATGCTAGATGTCCCTTTCAAATACCTAAGTCTCCATTGGACTCCTTTCCAATTCTCTTTACCTGGATTGGCCATATATCTACTCACAACTTCCACTAACCGTGTAATGTCTAGTCTGGTACAAACCATAACATACACGAGGCTCCCAACTGCTGAAGCATATGGCACTCGTGTCATGTATTTGACCTCCTCATGTGATGATGGACACTGATCTTTGCTTAATTTGAAGTGTCCAACCATACGTGTATTAATAGGTTTTACATTTTGCATGTTGAACCTTTCCAACACCTTGTAGATATAATCCTCCCGAGACAAATACAATTTCTTGTTTTTCCCGTCTCTGTGTATTTGCATGCCAATGATTCTTTTTATAGCTCCTAAATCCACATACAGTAACAAAATAATATAGCTCCCATTTTCAAGCTTCTTGAAATAAACACAATGGTTAGATTCACATCTCAAGTAACCATGCTCATGCATAAAAGTATCAAACCTCATGTACCATTGCCTTGGAGCTTTCTTGATCCTGTATATGTTCTTTTTCAACCTACACACTAATTTCTCCTTACCCTTGACTTCATACCCAAGCGACTGCTGCATATAAATCTCTTCATCCAAATCAACATGAAGGAAAGCCGTCTTCACATCTAGTTGTTCTAAATGTAAATCTTCTACTGCAACTAAACTCAATACAATACGAATAGAAGTCATCTTAACAATAGGAGAAAATATTTCACCAAAGTCAATACCTGCTTTCTGTGAAAATCCCTTTACTACAAGCCTTGCCTTGTATCTTTTCTGTCCACCCTCTTCGTCCTTAATCCTGTAAACCCACTTGTTCTACAATGTCCTCTTACCTACTGACAACTTAACCAAATCCCAAGTTTGGTTCTATTCAAAGGATTCCATCTCCTTATCCATGTCATGCTCCCGCTAGACGTGGATCTTATCATGCATTTCTTCTTCAAAGCTCTCTGGTTCACCATTATCAGTCAATAATAATTAAAGTAGAGAAGGTGTAAATTTGTCTGGAGGTTTACTTACTCGTTGTGACCTTCTCACAGGATTTTGGGGTACCATAGGCTCAATCTGGACCTCTTGGACATTGGTATCCAAATATGACAGTGACCAACGCTAGTCACCTGTAATCGACGTCGGTTCTGCTAACCGACGGAAAAGTGACATGCGAGCGTGGGAATCTACAAGCAACTCTTCCTCGCACCCGACCTCCTGAGGTCGTGCCGAGACAGCCGGTGGGTATGGAATATGTGTGAGATGCAGACAAACTAGTTAGGCAATCTAATGTCTTCAATACGCATTAGCGGAATTTGTGAGTCTAAGGCAAAGAAGGCCCTCCTAACTTGAACTGGTGTGATAGATCGGTCAGCAAGGATGACTGCTCGAAGGCTCCAATCAATATCGAGCTCTGGCGTGATTCGATCTATAGGTTGTGGAATACGTGGAAAATGACCCGGGATAGTTTCGTGTATTTCTCCGGACAGGGTCATATGGTGGATGGTAAATATAGTCAATTCTATGGATGATTCTCTGGCCTAGTCCAGAATTCCCTAGCTCTGTTAGCTGCTGTGTCTAGCAAGGATAATTGTTCGATGATGATAGGTGGAAGTGGGGTAGACCTGAATACTAGTGTGCGTAGGCCAGTGTCTATGTCTAATTCTCCTATGGATTCGTTGGGCTGCGGGATTTGTGGGTCACAACCGTAGATTCTTAGTTGTTGTGGACCCGTTATGGTCATGCGTGAAATCAAGTCCTAATCCCTAATATCCAGTAATCGTATGCTTTCTCAGCTTCTATATTTAGGATCAATAACTGTGTGATTTTCTCAGAATATCTTACAGGCGTTCGTGCAACCTGGATTCTTAGGCTGGTATCTATATCTAGAAGAGTGTCTCCTGCATCTGGCTGTGGGACCAAAGGATCACAACCAAAGGTTTGTTCTCTTTCGAACCCTTCTACAGTCATATGAATGTTACCTAGGGTAATCTGTAGTTCGGTTGATTCGACCAAAATGTGTGTGCTTGGTCGTCTTCTATGTTTAGTCCGCTCAACTGGGAATTGATTTGTTGCAAGCTTACCGTTGTTCGGAAGACTTGAATCCTAAGATTTTGATCTATATCAGTTATCACTGTGATGAGATTGGGCTGAGGCACGATTGGCTCGAATACGTATTCCCTGGGCTCTCTAGGTCCCGTGATTGTCATACAAAAGCAACAAAGTAAAGCGAACTACAGTAAAATAAAATTTAACTATGTGAAGTATATCTATAGCATATATAACTTCTCTATTTTTTTTGTGTTTTCTGATGAGCTTTACGAATTTAAGAAAGCAGCTATTTAAAATATCTAGAAATGACAACTAAAATAATCAATTTAAAACAAACAAAATAACCGAGTGTAGCTATTTGTCTGTGCAATTTGTAGATCTATTCTAAACAATAAAATAGCTTATCTAATCTATTTGCAAGATTCTCGATCCTACCTCAGAAGTGAGGAGTGAATCATAGTTTCTCAGAAACTATCAATCCCCATAGCTTCCCTAGCAATATCGAGAGTAGAAGTAACTGAAATAAAGCAATTAACTACTCTATTTGATATGATTCTAACTAGAACTTTGAAAGCTAGAACCTGGATTCTGCAGAACAGTGGCGAATCCGATGGTGTGTGTGATCTTGTCCCCTCAGTGTGATCTCCTCGTTCCTTCGTGTTCACGTGGATCCAGAAAAGCATGTAATGCTAGCATCAACAGAAGTAGATATTGGGATAAAGGCAGCTCAGAACACTGACTGAATACAATGCGAGTAGGAGAGGGATAGCGCAAGAGTACAGAGCTTGGCTTATGCAATTCCTAGCGGGATTTATTGCGAGTCATGCAACATAAAGCGTCCAGAACCTGAAACTATCCTGTTTGAGGAGAAAAACCTGCAACTTTAATGGCTTCCTAAGCTATTCTACTCCAATGGATTGGATGAAATAACAGCAGTGCTTGCACAAGATGGATATGTGGCTTACCAACAGTAAAACAATGCTAACTAAGCATGCAATGAAAGAAACTAAGCATTCGCAAAAGAAATAAGCAAATTTTGAAAGGAAAACTAAATCTATTGCAAAGAGAAATCAGAGGCAAATTTTGAGGGGCCATTTGCTTGAGCACAAGCCAACTATTTATAGCATTTGCATTTACCCAAGGTAAAAGCCAAATAGAACTCTTAAACTATAAACAATGGCAAAACACTATTCCAGGGAACCAGAATCATAAATGCAAGCTTATGGCGGTGAAAGAAAGCTGGTAAAACGTTGAATTTACATGAGTCGTGTTAAAAGAGATTTCTGGAAAATGCGTAAAGGACCGCCGCCCTGAGCAGGGTGGCGGTTACAGGACCGCCGCCTGTTCAGGGTGGCGGTCACGAGACCACCACCCAGGCAGGGCGGTGGTTTCGTCACTGAAGAGAAAAAGGCTAAGAAAAGAGGGGAAAAGGAAAAAATAAAGCACGCGGGGGCTAAGTGGGGCATGCGGGATGTTAACGCACACTCGGAGAGCTTTTCTAGATCCCGAACACCTTGCGAGGAGACCTGTATCATCATTGGGGCACGTGTCACGTTGTTCTGGCAGTACAGTACCTTACAATTTTGGGTACGTACATATTGCCCCCTCGGAGAAGCATTTTAGCCATGAAGAGGCGTAAAATGGTGGGTCTGAGTATGGCGGTCCTGAAATGGGAAGTTAGAAGTTATACCTGATACATCCGTGTGTTGAAATGACGCCGTCCAAGATTCCCGCTACCTGCAAAATGAAAAGAGAACTCAAGTGCAGATAGACACAATAGCTTGAAAAATAAACGCTAAAATAATAGGGAAATGAGAACGTACCATTTGTGCGGGGATAGGAACTTACCTCCGTCGGTGCTCCAAACCTGTGAAAAAGTCATTTAAAACGAACCAGGGCGCTATATATATGAAAGTGGGCCCATTTTCCTATTCATTTGTGCGAGTCGATTTGATTGATTTTGAGCTCTGGGACCCACGGTGACGGTTTCTTGCGTGAGTAGAGTCAAAACGTCCATGACGACATAGCGATCATGCCTCCACGTGCGGAACATCGACCCGTGAGATCACAGGTTAGTTTTCTTTAGTTTATCCTTTTTACCCCCTTAAATTTGAAATGCTAAATACTTTGTCATGGGGGGGTAATTTTTGAAAATGTTAGTGTTAAAAGGTCCACCTAGGGGGGGCGCCTACTGGGTAGGCTTTGTTTTTAGGTAAAATGGTCATTTTTTGCACTTTTTAGGCCTTTTAAATTTAAAAACCCGTGTGGGTTTTTGGACCACGACCGCCGCCCTGCCTAGGGCGGCGGTTACATGACCGCCGCCCTATTCAGGGCGGCGGTTACACGACCGCCGCCCTTAAGGCGGCGGTTACAAAACCGCCTCCCTGCTCAGGGCGGCGGTTTTGCACAGAATGCAAAAGGAACATCTATTTGAGATTGTGTTTGTATTTTTAGCATTTCTACGTGCTTTCATGATTTTTCCAGTATTACTTGGATGCTAACTTGCTCTGTTTTGTGTGTTTTTGGGTGTATGCAGGCGAGAGAGGAGTATATCCGGTGGAGTCGAGAGAGGGAGTGTGATTGGCTCCCAGGGGTACTAGATGCCCTCTCACAGGATGAGGAGGACACTCTTCAGCGGGCTGGGATACTACGCATTTCACGCGTGCCCCACGTTACACCATCTAGTCACATCCTTTGTGATTTGTTCTCATACTGGGATGCAGATCGGAACACCTTCCGATTGCCAGGGGTCCGCGGTGAGTGGACTATTACATTGGAGGACGTCTATCGCATTCTGGGGGTCCCGATCATCGGGAGACGACTCACCCTAGAGACAGCAGGCTCACGGGCACAGATTGCACAGTGGGCCACATATATGGGAGATGCAGTCATCTCTACGGGGTCGAAGAAGGGGGTTAGAGTTCGATCCATTCCTTCTTTGCCCATCCCCTTACTTCGCCAGGCCATCATGGGGATCCTTGCCTCGAGACTGATCGGGGACAAGGGAGGAGATACATTATTATACTGCTGGTCCCCCATTATTGCACAGATAGAGGGGCATGGTCGGATATATGCCTGGGGAGAAGACATTCTTGGGACCACCTACCACGACTTATATAGGGTGGTCCGTTTACAGGGGCAGTCCTTGAGCCACCCGACCCTAGTCATGAGTTGGGTCTATGAGCATTTCATCCCTTATGGCAGGGGTGTGGAGGTGGCAGATCCTGGAGCTGTGAGGGCAGCCAGATGGATAGACATGTCGGTGCTTAGAGCACCTCATCAGCCAGTTGCCTCACTGACTACTGCCGACATGGAGGCCACACCATACCAGACTATGGCAGGTATATGGGGCGAGGAGGCTCTTACCTTGATCTCCTGCTCCACGACAGGGTAGCTTATTGATAGAGTGGGGCGAGTGGAGATGCACCCCTTTGGCCGTGTTCCTCAGCAGTTTGGCTTACCATACATGGGTATGCTTCCCCCAGTGGTGCCAGTATACAGATCAGTCTGAGAGGCCAGAGGGGGGCCTAGAGGCCGGGGTTGGACAGTGGTTACTCCTGGCATTCCTATTGCAGCCAGGAGGATAGTACGTGCCAGAGGGAGAGCCGGTGCGCCTCAGGCACCTTTGCTTCAGATTTCCGCGGGTCCTACCCATAGCAGTGATGACCCCATTGAGGTAGACTCTGAGTCTGAGGAGTTTACAGGGGGAGAGACAGAGGAGGAGACCGAGGACAGTGATCCTGAGTGGCACGACACCCAGGATATCATGCAGGCGGAGAGGGCCGAGCAGAGTGCAGAGAGGGTGACTCTAGTTTCAGAGGAGCCACTCTCCCAGGGCCATGGGGAGGATGAGTCTGTTGCGGGGCGTTACGTTGCTCCAGCCACAGGAGCAGCCCCTCAGTCGGCAGCGGCATCCGTGGCGGGCGCTGATCCCATAGATCCATCTTGGAGGCCTGGTGATCTGAGTAAGTTACCTTCTCTCCCTTCTAGTGTTTGTTTAATTTAAGATCATTTTAGTTGCTATCTTGTATCTTTTAATTTCTTGTTTGGTTTCTAATTTGTTTTCTCCTTTGTTTGCAGAGACCACCGATGAGTGGCGAGATTTGATTCGCAGGGTATGCACCGATACCCTGATGATCCCCATGGAGAGGACCCACGCAGAGCTGTCCGTGGACGCTGGGGAGCCTTCAGCAGCCGGTAGACATACCGACGTCTTCGCTCTAGTCTGGCATGTGGCCAGGATGGTATCGACCCTTCGCACAGAGTTAGCGGGGTACAGGATGGCTGAGCGCTTGATGAGGAGCCATTCTCGTGGTGAGACTGCGGCTGCCCCTCGGGATCCTGAGCCCTCCGTGCATTCAGAGCGCCGGCGTAGCCGGAGTCCTAGGCATGGGCGTGCACCTTCAGAGGGGTCTCGTAGGGATTGAGAAGCCACTTGGCTCTCGTAGATTTTGTACTATATATTCTTTTGTATATCCCGGGCTCTTTGAGCGTTTTGACCATGCTTAGTGCATGATGGCATTGTATATAAACGTTGATTATTTATATATATGTATTTTTGTTCTGGATCAAACTCTTGGTATTCATGGCTCACTTTCTATTTCCAGTTTCCTATACTATGATGTATGTTTATATGTTTCTTTTAGAATGTATGCAATGGTGAACAAATGATGCAAGTGTTTTACTTTCCTTTTGTGTTTCATGATGCTGATATATGATGATGTAGATATAATGTGATTTTGAATCTTAGTTTCTGTAAGCAATTTTGGATACTCCATGTTTGTTTTGGCAAAGTGATGAAAATAAACCGGTATGATGAACAGATAAACCTGCCCCTACCCCCAACTCCACGCAACTAGTAAGATGCGAGGGCTTATCACCAAGAGTTGGGAAGGGCGCAAGTTATGAGGTGTAGTGAAATGATAGTGATGGAAGACAGACAAAGCTTTGGCGGAACCAAATTAGGACACCACAAGTCCACTCCACTCGAGTGACTTCATAGTTTTGGATGCAACTTGCTTTGCGGTTTATCCAGACTTAGACCCGTAGATGGCCACATAGTAGACAAAATCTGGGTTTTTAGGATTTTAACTCTCTTGGGATTTTTGAACATCTGATTCATTTGTTTTTGACTCAAAGTTTCAAAGTTTGAATTGTTTGTGTATGACTTTTTGCATTTATTTGTCAAGAGGACCCCCTACACTTTGCCCCATGCTACTAGTAAGAAGCGTGGGTTTATCACTGTGGGAAAATCATAGGCAAGTAAGGGCATTTCCATCCTTTCCCAACCCTACGTCACTAGTAAGAGATGCAAGCTCATCACCAAAGGTTGGTGGGGCAAGGAAATGTGTAAAATTAAAATTTTCTGTTTGATCAATGTTTGACTTGTTTATTTGAGTAAAATGTCAGTATGTGTTTATTTCCAAAGAGATATACATATGGGATAGATGTGACACCATGAAGCTTCTAGAACAGACCATAGGCAAGACACCTACCCTAAGAAGAAACCAACAGTGAGAATAAACTTGCAGATCTTGGTATGGTTACCGTTAAGACTTTGTCATGTCTAGCTTTATTTGATAAAATGATTCCGAGATAATTTGATGATATCATGAAAATGGAGAAGTATGATTAAAGTGTTTATGCCAACAACATCATGAGTTTGTAATGAATTGCTTTGAGAATAGATTCCTTGATCACCATTTGTGTATGAAACAAGCGGACAATATGATCCTAATCTATATGAAGATGCAATGTAGATATATATATATATATATATATATATATATATATATATATATATATATATATATATATAAGTAGTGCTAGCTGCTTACGCGTAGAACCGCTTGAGGTGCAGGGAATTGACTGTTTCGCCAAATTCCTCACCTTCTAGCGTACATAAGAGGTATGCACCGTTTCCATAGTCCTTCATGACTCGGTATGGGCCCAACCATTTAGGCCGGAATTTCCTTCCTTCGCTGGTCTTCTTGTCGATCCGGCTGTCTAGCCTTAGAACTAGATCACCTTCATATATGTCGCGTTCATAGACTTTCTTGTTATATTTCCGGCACATCCGGTCAGCATAGACTCTATGCCGTTGCTCAGCATCTAACCTAGCTTCATCTAGGCTTTCTAATTGGGAGAGACGTGCTTCCCTGTAAGCATCTTCATCCAGAATCCCTTGTAATGAAATGCGGAGACTGGGTATTTCAACCTCGAGTGGGAGAACTGCCTCTGCCCCGAATACTAGTGAGAAAGGAGTTGCTCCCGTTGGTGTTTTTATTGAGGTTCGGTGGGCCCATAAGGCCGGATATAACTTCAAGTGCCAATCTCATTTGTTTTCTTTCACCGTTTTAAGGAGAATGGATTTTAGTGTTTTATTCGTCGCTTCAGCCTATCCGTTGGCTTGAGGGTAATACAAGGAAGCCGTATGATGGCTTATTTTAAACTTATTGCATAGCTCACGAACCTCTTCATTTTTAAAAGAAGTTCCATTATCGGAGATAATGATTTGCGGGATACCGTACCTGTAAATGATTTGGTTCAAAATGAACTTGGCGATTACAGAACCAGGTACAGTAGTAAGAGGCATAGCCTCTACCCATTTGGTAAAATATTCGGTGGCCGTGATTATAAAATTATGGCCGTCTGTGGACGAGGGAGAGAATTTCCCTATTAAATCTAGGCCCCATGTAGAAAAGGGCCATGGAGTAGCGATTGGTTGCAGAGCTTGTGCCGGCATATGGATCTCATGGGAGAATTCTTGGCACTTATGACACCTGCGTACGAACTCTACTGCATCGTGCTCTAGAGTGGGCCAGAAATAGCCCATTCGATGTATTTTGCGAGCGGTGGCATGGCCACCGAAGTGGCCTCCACACATTCCGCTGTGAGATTCATGGAGAATCTTCTTGGATTCTTCCGTGTTGACACATCTTAGGAGCATTCCATCGAACGCTTTCCGATAGAGCACTTGCTCTATAATGATGTATTTAGCTACAATAATACGTAACCACCTTCTTTGTTGCGGTGTAGCTCTTTCTGGATACGTATGGTCCATGATATAATTAATGATATCAGTGTACCAGGGACACTCAGAGATAGAGGGTCGGGTTTCGATGTAGTATACGCACTCATCTGGAAAATCTAAATCTACTAGATCACCTCCATCTAATGGGTTATCAGCTAACCAATCCGTAATGATTTGTCCCTTAACTGACTTCTGATTTACAAATGTTAATTCGAATTCTCCCATTAAGGTTATAAAACATCCAGCCTTTTTAGACAAGGACCCTTGTGTGAGGAAAGTTCGTAAATGGTCCATTTTTACCATGACCCTTGTTTCTTGATTTAGCATATAATGTCTTAGGCATTTGGTTGCAAAGACTATGGCGAGGCATTCTCATTCTGCTTGTGTATAACGTGTTTCATAGTCGAGCAACATTCGGCTAATGAAATAAATCATGCGTTCTCTCTTGTCATCGTCTTCTTGAGCCAGCATGCAGGCTAGCGAGACATTGGTAGCTCGTGAGTATAAAATTAACGGGTGATCTAGCTTAGGTGGCATTAGCGTAGGTGGTGACAACAAGAAACGCTTAACCGCGTTGAAAGCTTTATTGCAATCTTCAGTCCAATCAATGCTATAGTCTTTCTTGAGTAAATTGTTGATTGGATGAATGGCGAAACTTAAGTCTGGGATGAATCTTCGGATTGCACCCAGCTTTCCGAGGAATGACCTGATTCCAGATTCATCCGAAGGTGGAACCATTTCGAGGACAGCCTGAATTTTGGTTGGGTCAACATCTATCCCTCGTGACGATATGATGTAACCTAGGAGCTTCCCTCCTGTTACACCAAAGATGCATTTTTCTGGATTTAGCATGACTCCGTATTCTATCAGCCGTGAGAGAATGATGCGGAGTACTTCTGGATGGTCACAACGCTTCTTGGCCTTAGCCAACAAGTCATCTACGTAGGATTCCACGATTTTATGAATTAAATCATGAAATATATATGTCATAGCTCGCTGATATGTAGCACCAGCATTCTTGAGACCGAATGGCATAACAACATAGCAATAGGTTCCCCAAGGAGTTATAAATGTGGTTTTAGCTTGATCTTGTTCAGATATTTTGATTTGATTGTATCCCGAGAATCCATCCATGAGAGACAAAAGTTCAAACCCAGCTGTTGCATCAACAATGACATCAATGGATGGCAACGGGAAGTCGTCTTTAGGACACGCTTTGTTGATGTCTCAGAAATCTATGCAGATGCGTATCTTCCCATTCTTCTTGAGAATGGGAATGATATTAGATACCCATTGGGAGTAATCGACTGGCTTGATGAATCCTACTTGGAGGAGTTTTATTACCTCCTCTTTTACCATGAGAGCTACCTTGGGTTTCATGGGTCTCGATTTTTGTTTAACTGGCTTTGCATCAGATTTAGTGACGAGGTTGTGCACCGCGATGTGGGGTGCAACTCCTGTCATTTCTTTATAATTAAATGCAAACACCTTCTGATGTTCTTTGAGGATCTGAGTGTGTATTTCTACTTCCTCTGGGGTTAACGAGGACCCTAGTTTCAATATCCTTGGTTCGTCTTCCGTTCCGATGTTAATATCAATTGTTTCTTCGATCAAAGAGGCGTTACCCTCTTCAAACTCAGGTGGCGCTGGAGGTAAATCCAAATCATCCCCATTTTCTACTGTGCATATGCTAGGTTCCATTTGTGAGGGAAGATCCATCATGGGATTTCCGAAGTAGGAAGACGAATGTGGGATTAAGGACAAATCTATCATACGATAGGAGAGATGTAGTGCCGCATAGGCGTTTAAGTAATCCAAAGTGGCCATATCACTATCAACATGGTCTAGGATAGTAGATTCATTTCCGTTTAAAAGAGAATTTGTCATTGTTTTTATCAATGGTTCATCACGAAGGGATACCATGAAACGGGTATCCTCTAACTCATTGCTTGGAGTAAAACGTGATGCTGAAGTTGCTATTGAATCGGAGAGAAGATTTTTCTCTCGCGAGATTGCTTCAATTGATATGAAGTCAAACTCCTTGCTTAAATCTAATACAGCTTTTTTGTAAAGTTGTAAGTGCTCGGCTTTGGTTTCATATACCTCAGAGACTTGGTTTGCTACTAATTGCGAGTCTCCTAAGACTCTGATGTTATCAACACCAATTCTCTTAGCTAAGATGAGGCCAAGGAGGAGGGCTTCGTACTCAACGCCATTGTTTGTGCACTCGAAATTTAGTTTAAAGGAAAAAGGTAAGACTTTTCCTTCAGGGGAAGTAAAGATTATACCTGCCCCTGCTCCGTAATGGCATCTAGCTCCATCAAAATGGAGTGTCCAATATTTGACTGGGAATATGGATGGTGGGATATCTGTTGTGTTTGCATATTCTACTTCCACCGTACAGAGATCCTCTGCTAGAAGAGAGCCAATGCCTAGGGAATATCCTATGCCTACTGAATCGAATGGTAAGAATATTGGTAGATCATTTTCTAGCAATTCAACGATCTTTGCAGTAGTTCCTAATGATACTGTTTCTACAGTGTTAGCCTCATCTTTGGGGGTTGGGGTTACTTTGGCTAGGCTCATAGTTTCAAGATCTGTCGTAGGTACCAACTTTTCTTTTGTTTTTGCGTCGGTAGGTTTATTAAGTTGGTTTGTTGGGAGCTCAAACTCCGAGTGTACGCCTGGTCTTTTCTTTAAGTCAGCTAGGTGTACATCAAATGGTTTTGGATCACCTTTGGCCACGAATACCTTTCCTAAATGTAAAAACCTTACTTCTTGAAATAGTGTAGAAGGGATTGCCTTCATGCGGTGTATCCATGGTCGGCCGAGGATCATATTATAGTTAGTTTCCCAATCTATAATATAAAACTCAGTCAAGATGGTTTTGGGTCCTAAGGTGACCAGTAATATTATAGTTCCAACCGAGGTGGCTTTAAGACTATCATAGCCCCTTAGTGTATTTCGAGTTGTGGAACAATTGGTTTCTCCATACCCTAGCTTTTGGAGGAAAGAGAAGGGGACTATGTTAACTGCCGCCCCATCGTCAACCATTGCATGCTTTACATAGTTGTTATAAACCCATACTTGCAAATGTAAGGCTGGATCACCTCGGCGTGTGATCTCAGCATCTGTCGGCATTTTGTTTATCTCGAATATGAATTCGACATCCCTATCTGCCTGCCCTGGAGGATGAACATCAAAGTCCACATGATTTACCTATGTTTCAGGTGGTGGAGTGATGTTAATTAGATGACCTAAACCTAATGCTTCTAAAAGAGCAGCCCTGTGGGCAGGAGAGTTCTTTAGTAAGTCTAAGAATGAAATGTGCGAGAAGGTTTTTGTTAGGTCGTTAATTAAATCATAGGCACCCACAGGTTTTGCTACGATTTGTTGGATGTCATCTGCCTCTGGTAGGTGGCTTGGACTTGGCTGAGAGAAATACTCTCGCGTCCTTGTTATAGCTTCGATGGGTAGCTCAACGTCTAACTCCACTAAACCGACTACCTTAGGTCGTGGCTGACTTCCTAGTTGTGGCGCAACTAATGGATTTAGTGAGGTCAAGGCTTCATGATCATTGTTTCCTGTCATCGCACCCTTGTTCTTCCTAGTTAGATTTAGCCTGTTGTTATCATGATTTGGGAGTGGATCATTAAAGATCTTCAGGGGTGTGTTTTGAGGGGAAACTGCCTCTGAAAAGGTATTTGACGTTGGTGACGTAGGATCTGCTAAGAACATACCCATGAAAAGTTGTTTTTGTTCATCTGGAAAGTGTTGCATGAATTTATTGTAGTCACGGAACGTTCTAGTGTCATGGCCCCGAATTTTGTGGAAACCACAATATGAATTAGGATTGTAATTCCTAGTTTGTTGGTTTGATGTGTATTATGGCCCAAAATTTTGATCAAACCCTTGTCTATTAAAATTTTGTGTTTGTTGTTTTTGGTTTAAATTCTGGTTTTGGTACCTAGTTGAATTTTGGCTTGGACCTTGTATAGGATTTTTCCGTTGTTGTTGTTGTTGTGGATGGTTAAAATCCACTGTATTGATTGTTGGGGTAAAGTTGTTATTTCGTTGGTTGTTTATTTGTGATGGAGTATTGAAAACATTTACCTTTTTAGGCTGGTCGGTTACTCCATCTGTTGTTACACCCCAATTTTTGTTAAGGATTTTAGGTCCTTGATTGACATTCGTGGTAGTAGGATAAGTTGTGGTATTTTGGTTGGGGGTGATTAACCTCCCATTTGCTCCATATGTTTTGCGACCACTGTCAATTGCTGCTTGATCTATTTGAAGAGTGCTCTCAAGTACTTCATCATAAGTTCTTAATGGGAACTTCTTGACTTCTTCCTTCACTTCTCTGCTAAGAAAATGAAGGAATAAATCACATAGTTCCATTTGATCCATGTTAGGAGCACTTTCCGAAGAATAAAGAACTGTACGCCACCTTTGAATGAAATGGGTGACAGATTCGTTGTGTTCTTGTTTGATGTGTAAGAACTCCCTGATTCCTGTTCTTAATAATTTGTTCATGTCGAAGGCCTTGATGAAATCTGACACGAGTTGTTTGAATGAATGTATGGAAGCCTCAGGTATTCTATAATACCAATCGAGAGCGATGCCTTCCAAGGTTTTTGGGAATATTTTAGCAACAACCCCATCCCATGGGAGTAGTTCTCAAATGGCTATAGCGTAAGCTTTGATATGTGTGTTTGGATCTCCCTCGCCTTTGTATTTGGGCAAATCGGGGAGAGGTCTTGGAAGCATGATGCTTCGTATGGTGAAATCCAAGGGCTCTTTCAAATATTCTGAGTAAGTCCCTATCGCATATGTTTCAACCATAGAAGGTGCCTGTTGAGGGAGCGGTAGTGGAATGGGTTGTTGGTACGGCGTAGCGTATGCATTGGTAGGGGCATAAGGGAGCACCTGTGTTTGAGAAAACATGCCAAGAGAGGAGAACATATCCCCTTGTGGTGATTTGGAGTACATGTTTAAGTATGACGGGGTACTGTCCATGAATGGATTGTTTTGTACTAGACCGGGAGGAACAGTGCTAGAGATGGTGGGTCTAGTTGGCGTTTGTTGCGAATACTGAGGAGTCATGCCTAACGTGCCTACTCCTGTGAGGAGATCTACTTGGCTAGGATGGTGTGGAGGATTGGAACTTCCTGTTTGTATGAATTGAGAATGGTGATTTTCTTGAGCAAGTTCTAACCCTCTCACTTTTTCTACCAACGTTGAAATGACTTCATTTGGTGAAGTCACGATATTCTGCCTTGGTGGCATTTGTTGTATATCATGGTGTTGTATAGGTCTATGATACCCTGCTATGAACTGATCATTGCCTTGCCAAGTTTCTCCAAGGGCATTTCCTATATGTAATGGGATGGAAGTGTTTTCTTGAAAAGAGACCTCAGGTTGTGTTTGTAGACCTCCTATGGGTGGGTACATACTTCGAGAGCATTGTTCATTCCTGGCATAATATATCGAATGTTTATCATCTAAAATTTGGTATGGGTCTGATTGCCTACTAATTTGTGGTCTAAGTAGTACCTGAGGAGATGAACCAGATTCTCCGGTGAACGTCATATTGTTTGAGCCTGAAGGCTCCATTTGTTGCATTTGAGCGAGTTGTTCCAACTCCTCAGTTTGAAATGATGAGTTATATCTGATTCTCAGAGTTTGTGTTGATAATTGGTTATCTGAATAGTTGTCACCCTATACTGAGAGTGAGGGTGATGATTGTCTATTTAGTTGGGTGTAATATGCCTCAAGACCCAAGAGGGGTCTGCCATATGCATCGAATCCCAACATATTCGGGGGGTATATGAATACCCGCAGAATAATGGGAAGGAGTGAAGGTGATTTGTGAAAGCTAATGAGGTGGAAAAGATGAAAGGTATACTAACTTGGAAGAACATGTAATAATAGGATTCCGAACTAGAAAGTAGGAAGTTCACGTCGGGTTCACCAATTTTGTATGATGGAAAAGTGACATGCGAGCATGGGAATCTACAAGAAACTCTTCCTCGCACCTGACCTACCGAGGTCATGCTGAGACAGCCGGTGGGTATGGAATATGTGTGAGATGCAGAAAAACTAGTTAGGTAATCTAATGTCTTCAATACGCACTAGCGGAATTCACGAGTCTAAGGCAAAGAAGGCCCTCCTAACTTGAATTGGTGTGATAGATCGGTCAGCAAGGATGACTGCTCGAAGGCTCCAATCAATATCGAGCTCTGGCGTGATTCGATCTATAGGTTATGGAATACGTGGAAAATGACCCGGGATAGTTTCGTGTATTTCTCCAGACAGGGTCATATGGTGGATAGTAAGTATAGTCAATTCTATGGACGATTCTCTGGCCTAGTCCAGAATTCCCTAGCTCTGTTAGCTACTGTGTCTAGCAAGGATAATTGTTTGATAATGACAGGTGGAAGTGGGGTAGATCTGAATACTAGTGTACGTAGGCTAGTGTCTATGTCTAATTCTCCTATGGATTCGTTGGGCTGCGGGATTTGTGGGTCACAACCATAGATTCTTCATTGTTGTGGACCTGTTATGGTCATGCGTGAAATCAAGTCCTAATCCCTAATATCCAGTAATCGTATGATTTCTTAGCTTCTATATTTAGGATCAATAACTGTGTGATTTTCTCAGAATACCCTACAGGCATTCGTGCAACCTGGATTCTTAGGCCGGTATCTATATCTAGAAGAGTGTCTCCTGCATTTGGCTATGGGACCAAAGGATCACAACCAAAGGTTTGTTCTCTTTCAAACCCTTCTACAGTCATATGGATGTTACCTAGGGTAATATGTAGTTCGGTTGATTTGACCAAAATGTATATGCTTGGTCATCTTCTATGTTTAGTCCGTTCAACTGGGAATTGATTTGTTGCAAGCTTACCATTGTTTGGAAGACTTGAATCCTAAGATTTTGATCTATATTAGTTATCGCTGTGATGAGATTGGGCTGAGGCATGATTGGCTCGAATACGTATTCCCTGGGCTCTCTAGGTCCCGTGATTGTCATACAAAAGCAACAAAGTAAAGTGAACTACAGTAAAATAAAATTTACCTATGTGAAGTATATCTATAGCGTATATAACTTCTCTATTTTTTTTTGTTTTCTGATGAGCTTTACGAATTTAAGAAATCAACTATTTAAAATATCTAGAAATGACAACTAAAATAACCAATTTAAAACAAACAAAATAACCGAGTGTAGCTATTTGTCTGTGCAATTTTTAGATCTCTTCTAAACAATGAAATAGCTTATCTAATCTATTTGCAAGACTCTCGATCCTACCTCAGAAGTGAGGAGTGAATCATAGTTTCTCAGAAACTATCAATCCCCACAACTTCCCTGGCAATATCGAGAGTAGAATTAATTGAAATAAAGCAATTAACTACTCTATTTGATATGATTCTTACTAGAAATTTGAAAGCTAGAACCTGGATTCTGCAGAACAGTGGCGAATCCGCTGGTGTGTGTGATCTTGTCCCCTCAGTGTGATCTCCTCATTCCTTCGTATTCACGTGGATCCAGAAAAGCGTGTAACGCTAGCATCAATAGAAGTAGATATTGGGATAAAGGCAGCTCAGAACACTGACTGAATACAATGCGACTAGGAGAGGGATAGTGCAAGAGTATAGAGCTTGGCTTATGTAATTCCTAGCGGGATCTATTGCGAGTCATGTAACATAAAGCGTCCAGAACCTGAAACTATCCTGTTTGAGGAGAAAAACCTATAACTTTAATGGCTTCCTAAGCTATTCTACTCCAATGGATTGGATGAAATAACAACAATGCTTGCACAAGATGGATATGTGGCTTACCAACTGTAAAACAATGCTAACTAAGCATGCAATGAAAGAAACTAAGCATTCTAAGCAAAAGGAAAACTAAATCTATTGCAAAGAGAAATCAGAGGAAAATTTTGAGGGGCCATTTGCTTGAGCACAAGCCAACTATTTATAGCATTTGTATTTGCCCAAGGTAAAAGCCAAATAGAACTCTTAAACTATAAACAATGGCAAAACACTATTCCAGGGAACTAGAATCATAAATGCAAGCTTATGGCAGTGAAAGAAATCTGGTAAAATGTTGAATTTATGTGATTTGTGTTAAAAGAGCTTTCTGGAAAACATGTAAAGGATTGCTGCCCTGAGCAGGGTGGCGGTTACAGGACCGCCGCCTTGTTCAGGGCGGCAGTCACGAGACCGCCACCCAGGCAGGGTGGCAGTTTCGTTACTGAAGAGAAAAAGGCTAAGAAAGAGGGGAAAAGGAAAAAATAAAGCACGCGGGGGCTAAGCAGGGCATGCAGGATGTTAATGCACACTCGGAGAGCTTTTCTGGATCCCGAACACCTTGCGAGGAGACTTGTATCATCATTGGGGCACGTGTCACGTTGTTCTGGCAGTACAGTACCTTACAATTTTGGGTACATACAATAACCATGTAGGTAATACTTTTAAATCTGAGAGTTCATTTTTATTCACAAAATTATCAATTGATTTATCCTTGGGTACCTAAATTTTATCCCTGTACATTCTCTTTTCATTCCATTCAACATCACGACTCCTAATAATTTTAGAATTATCTAAATCCCAAAAACGGAATCTGAAATCACTAGATCCATAACCAATGAAAGTGCATCTCTTAGATTTTGCATCCAACTTTTTTCTATTTTCCTTATCAACATGCAAAAAAGCTTCTGAACCAAAAAATTTAAGAAAATAAAGATCTACCTCTTTTCTAGTCTAAGCGTCCTCTGATATTCCTCTATCTAGTGAACTTGAAGCCCCACAATTAATCAATTAAACTGCTGTATCAACTGCTTCTGCCCAAAACTGTAAGGGCAGTCCAGAATGTATCCTCATACTTCTAGCATGTTCCATGATTGTCCTGTTCATTTTTTCTGTAACACCATTCTTCTGTGGTGTTCTTGGAACCATTCTTTCTCTACGTATTCCATTCACTGAAAAATAATCATTGAAAGCCTTGCTACAATATTCACCACCATTATCAACTCCAAGGCACTTTAACTTAAAATTTGATTCATTTTCAACAAGGGCTTTCCATATTTTAAAAGTCTCAAAAACATCAGATTTACATTTAATACAATAAACACATACCTTTCTCGTAGCATCATCAATGAAAATAACATAATACTGGGATCCTCCATGAGAAGCTACATGCGCTGGTCCCCACACATTTGAGTGTACAAGCTCCAATTTATGCTCCTTCTTAACTGCCCCAACTTTGAGAAATCTCACTCTCTTTTTCTTTCCAAAGACACAATAATCACAAAAAATCAAGATCCAAATCTTTCAAATCTGATAACTTACCCTTAGTCTTTAAGATTTGCATTCCTTTTTGACTCATATGGCCCAGCTGGTTATGCCACATGCATGTATTTGAATCTAAAGTAGATAATGCAAAAAATGAATCAGTAACACATGTAGATAAATGTAACTTCAACCTTTTTTGGATAAACCTATCAACCTTGGACTACGTAGAGTTTTCAAGCTCTTACACTTGGTACCGTGTCACATTCTATATATGTGCATGCGTTTGATTTCCTTTACCCATTACCCGATATGACCCTTACCCATTACCCAATTTGACCCTTACCCATTACCCAAAATGACCATACCCTTACCTACACCCCACTTAATCTCATGTTCATCACTTACCCATTTATCAAACCACTCACCGACTCCATCTCACACCTCATCAACTCCTGGTTTGAGGGGGATCACCTCCACCCACACTTGGGAAAACCTCACCTTCAACCCTACTTGGGAAAACCCAAATCTCACCTATATTTGGGGGAACCACTTCCCTTTTTTTTCAACATCACTTACTAATACAAGCTACATGACAAAAAGGGGCAAATTTAGATGCCAAATTTGGGTCACACTCCCCTTGGTCCCCTTTAATTAATTAACGTAACGTATTCACCTAACCATGACCCCTTTACCACACATTCATATTAATTTAATTACATACAATTGAATTAATGTTCATTCTCACACTATTTGTTAATTTAATTACTTTAATTAAGTTAATTTACACCTCACCTAGCCACCTCACCTAGACACCTCATCATGAACTTATTCTTAGTCTATTAATTAACTAAGATTGAGTCTCCACTTATCTTAACCAACTGGGACTTAGTCTAACCCTAAAATTAAAGTCCCATTCCTTCTCCAACAACACTCCCACTTATCTAAGCACTAACCATCACTTGAGACCCAAATTGACAAGAAGAGCACTGAAAAAATAGCCAAGATCTACTATTTTTGGTAAACCTAGGATTTCCCGCCTTAACCGACGCCGGTCACCCTAAACGTCATCGGTTACCATATATATAGTTTTACATTCAAGTTTTGAGAGAGTTATCTACATTTAAGCACGAACCATATATTTCTCAGCATCCAAATGATGGAATACGTTCAACCACATGCCCACACAAGCACCTGAGACTAATCCAAAGGCATTGACATTCACGATAGCGCTCCAGGAAGTACTGCCGCGACATTGACCACCAAGTTCTTCACGGATTGGCCATTATCTTCCTCCACTCAACCAGGCCTACAAATACAAGTAAGTTCATTTGATTTTGCATCATTTTTGTACTTACTTAATAGGTTCTTTATCTTTTTTTTTTAGATCTGGTTCTTCCCTGCATTCCTCCATCCTCACTTTCCTACCCATCTACATATCCAAAAACCTAGAACCTTCTGGATCTCCATACCCAACCTTAATACATTTATGTGTCTTCCTCACATTATTATGAACCCAACCATTCCCCCCTTTACTCTCTATGCAATCATAGAGAAGCCCAAAATCACCTTTTATCAACTTTCATGAAATTTCCCCTACCAACGACGGTTACCCCAACCGTCGTTGGTTCCTTGTTCACCGACATCGGTCACTCGATTGACGTCGGTTACTGTATCCCCTATCAAATTTCAACCAAACTATCCCTAACATCCCCAAAACCTCACAGAACCTTACCAAAACCTGGTACCTCACCTATAACGTCACTGCAAACCTTCTCAATTCTTTGTGGAGACACAGAGGGAGCCTAAAAACCTTATTATGACATTCTGCCATTCAGTCATAGAAATCAATATCGGTAACCTCAAATTGGCATTGGTCATACCTAAACTGTGATCAGTCACCCTGATCGGCATCGGTCTCTGTGTTTGGCAAAATGCCTTAGACAAGCAAGCCTCCTAATCCCCCAAATTAACCCCAAATTTCACTAGATTTTACCCAAACCCTGCCTGTGACCCTTAGACCACCTACCCAACCTGTAGCTTGACTCAGGACCTTCATCAGTTTAATTATTAAAGCATCTAATTGGATTAACATTGATAGTAATCTGAGATACCTAAATTAGAACACTAACATTAGATTATTTTATTTTCAAGTTCATTTATTTTATATTGAATTATATACATCAGTGGATTGACAACCGTTGAGAAATATCACACTTCTTGGATCTAGATCACACTAGGAAATCCACTAATATTTTGCTATTGACTGTGTCTGGTAGTCTTGTTTTGTATTACAGGTAATTCCTCCTAACCAAAAGGAAGCTCACACAATCAACTTGGATCAGGAATCAAAATGCACACACTTAACCTTCAACCAATGAACAAACATGTATTCTTGCTTTGCCTTTTGCCCTTATATGTTTCATTAATCTATCTAACGAATTCGGTGAAACACCTATACTTAAGTACATAAAACAATATGATTTAAAATTTACAAACAACTCATTATGTTAAAAACTATAAATTCAAGACAAAATCATAATAAATTAATATCATTGATGCAAAGAGAGTGAAAAATCAAGAATAAAAAAAACAAGTTAATCTGAGTTACCAGAGTTACCAGTCAAAACTTATGACCTCCAGAACATACCTAAAAGGGAATTTCTCAGTAATTCAAGTGAGAAAATATTAAATCTAGGAAAATGGTTAATCACATATAAAAATGGATCTTGCCATTGCATACAACTCAATAAATAGGTAAGGTGAAAACAACATCACCCTCCTAGTCTTCTTAGATAAAAATATATGTCTTAAAACAAAAATATCTTTAAAGAAGACACCTAAAGGTAAAAGGTCACTACTAAAATTTCAAATGCACGTCTCGGTAGCCTTTAATGTACAACTTCCATAGTCTTTGACAGAAAAGCTCTTGAAACATAGAATATGAAAATATATAATTTAAGTCACATTTTGTAATAATTTGCAAAAATTTAAACGAAATGACTGTGTGTATTAGTTATTTAAAAATTAAATGCTTGTCAAATGAGCTCATGTATGTGTCGACACCTAAATTTGGTCACATTCCCCCTAGCCCCTGATCAGATAACCAACTTAAACATAGGCACCTAACCATGGCCCCTTTCACCTCACATTAATATTAATTTAATTATTTTAATTAAATTAATCCTCATCCTCACAATTTTCATTATTTAATTGTCTTAATTGACCTAGTTCCCACCTCACCTAGACACCTCACCCAACCATCTCAACCTAGACCTATTCTTGGCATGTTCCCATAACTAACTATAACTAAGTATTACTTGCCTTAACGAGCTAAGATTTGGTCTAACCCTAAAAGAACATGCCTAATATTTCTCTAACCACATTCCCGCTCATTAGAAGGAAAGATTCTGTTATGATCCGCGAGAACAAACCAACTTGGCCCAAGAAATTAGAAAGATTTCCCCATTTTAGTAAACCTAGGGAATCCCACCTTAACCGACGCTATTCAAGATGAAACCATCGTCGATTACCATTTATTCACCTTAGCAACCTTTTTTGAGAGGTTGGCACATTCTGGACAAGAGGAGAGAGATCAAAGTTGCATGCAAGAAGAACCAACATCCTTTCACGCATCCAAACATTCGCAGCCAGCACCAGGAAAAATCCAGAAGCATTACACTCACGGAAGCATTCCGGGATTCACTACTATGGTACTAAATACCATCCTTCTAATCAACTACCATTACCATTCAACCATCCAGTTTGCATTACAGTTAGTGTATCCCTAACCAACATTGTTATTTTAGTTAGTAGCTTTTGTTATTCCTGTTATTAATCTACACTTTACATGCTCATTCTTCTATCCCTTACCAACATGCAATCCAACCATTTCCTTACCCACACTGCAAAATCACCCATCCTCACCTACTCTTCATCCCTGAATACATAAACCCCCTTACCCAGCCTAGCATATCTATCAAATCCCAGATCAAACCTTGCAATTAGACCTCTTTGAGTTTCGCACACCCTGACCTTACCGACGCCAGTTACCCATAACCGTCGTCGGTTATGCATAAACCATCACCGGTCATACCATACTGACGCCAGTCTCTATGTTTTATACCCTACCCAAGACCAGAGCCAAACAATCTCCTACCAATTGACCTAAACAACCCATCATCAGACCCTGACTAGTCCTAGTACCTTGACAGTCACCTCATCCTTTAGATCTAACTATAGCCTAGCCTGTTGTGATTGGATTTTCTTATTGTACTTGAATGAGATACCTAAATCATATCAACTATAGTAAGAATTTACTTATTTCTCACATTAATTTGTTTTAAATAATGGATTGACAGCCATCTAGGAAGTATCACACTTCCCAGAACTAGCATACGCTAGGTAGTCCACTGTCATATATCATTTAACTTCTCTTTTGTGGTCTTATTTTCTATTACAGGTAGTTCCTCCTAGCCAAAAGGAAGCTCTCACAATCGACATTGGGTCAAGAAGTCAGAACACATGCATCAACCTCCAACCAACCCATTTAACAGGTATTCCTCCTAGCCCATAACCTTATATGTTTCTTCATTCAAAAATATAAAGAAAATGGTGAAACATTTTGGCATGCTCGATGGGACCATAAGGGGTTCTATTGCATTCTCTTCATTTATAGGAAAAAGTTATGTGTTTGTTTCCCTTTAAAAGGCTTACACAATAAGTTTCTTCCCTATTAATCCTCTCTTCTTTCAAATTTCTCTAAAAGAAACATTTCTCTTGGTGGATTTAAAAGGAATCGTTCTTCTTTCTTGATTTCTGCATTTAGTGAAAGAGCATACCCTATCCTATTCATCATTTGCTTCATCGAACGTAATATTTTTGATTTGGGCTTAAAATTGGTTGCATTACATTCTGATTTGCTACATTTAGCTCACATTAAAATGAGGGCAATCTATATGTTGGAAGTCATGCCCAGCTGATGGTTGACACAAAGAATCATAGAAAGCACATTCTCTCTCTTTCTCTGTGTCTTACTAAACTGCACAAAATTAAAATATACACATATTTCTTAAAAAAATCGTACCTGGGAACACCTGTCAGTGATCACATGATCTGATAGGTAGGTACTCCCCAGCTCGTTGCTTCTGTCAAGTCATTACCTCAGAAGACGGCCCGCCCCCACCATAACATACCTGAAACCTCTCCTTTTAGATATCCTTCTTCGTAGGAAGCCTTCCTCACTAAAAAATCTATTCTAAAATTCATGAGTCAGTAGTCTAAATAGCATAAGCTCAACACATTAAAAATCACTTGTTAGGTACGTGTTTTTAGTGTTTGATTGATGTGCGTTTGGAGGTGTGAGGATACGCTTCTCCATTTTTCCATTCCGTTGCCTTACACACTCCACAATCATAGTTGGAGTATTCTGACTTCTTTTGAGTGTGTCAGGACTTCATTGCATCATCTCCAGACCTCTGGGTTGATTATTTATCTCATTAAAATTCACAACAATCCATTTTTCTACAATTTTCCAATTTTCACAGTAACCGACATCGGTTACCCCTGACCGGCATCAATTTTTCTTAACCGACATTAGTTTTCTGTTCTTTTAAGTTAAATTCCCTAAAGAACCCTTATTTCATTTTATTTTCTGTCAGAGTTCTTGTGAGTCTCTGTACTCTCTCTACTTTGATAAACAATCATCATACAACTTGTTCATCTGACTGTCACTAGTCTTTTCCTCATTTGATAAAACTATTCTTATCTCACAGTAACATACCTCAGTTACCCCTGAACCAACATCGTTCATCCCTAACCGGTGTCGGTTACCCTGTATTGAAAATCAACTAATATATTACCTAAATCTACCTATAGAAACCTATTTTCTTCATTCTCACTGCTCCCTGTGTCATCTACAGAATACAACATCACCTGATATACATTCATTCACATGGTGTTGACTCGCAATCAAGCTAACGCTCTTACATTTCATGCAAGTTGTCAACCACTCCTGCCTAGTCCTTCACCACCCTCTGTCCTGTAACCCATAGATCCAACCCTACCTACCACCATTGCCACAGGTGACGAGGACTTTGCACGACTCCTTGATCAGAATCCCATGACCTTACAGTTCTACCTTTCCCACTCTTCCACTCAGGAATCCTCGAGTTAGTTGGCATATGGCATGCCTGTATCCATATCTCCTACTCTTATTCCCGCTTCTGTATGAGCCCCTAATAATGCGGTGTTACCTTCACCTACTTCACCCCTAGTGGTTTCACATCTAGGACCCATACCTGCTATGACCACTGTGTTGGTAGTATCAGTCGCACCTATAGTATCTGTTGTCCCCTCATTAACAAACCAGACTATAAACCCATCCGCACCCATTGCCTCAAAAATACCCATTGCAACACAACCACCTGTGGTGTCGGTGACCCCTACTCCATCCCAGAATCTTCTCCTCACCTTCCCACAAACACTTTCCCCAATTGCTACTAGAGTCACTATGACTGTCCCACCTACATACACATGCTATCAACAACCCCTATCTCTTCTGTCACCCATTCTTGATACATGCCCTCTATGTCAGTCCCCTATTCTCAACCTCCCTATTCGGAATCACCATACAATGGAATACTGCCCACATCATAGGTTCAATACTAGCCCCCTTATGCCACAGGAGGAACCCTTCCACCACAACCTACCAATGACCTCATCAAATTAATGATGGAAAGGATGTAGATGCTAGAAGCATTGGTTTCCGGCTCACACAATTCTCTCACCTACGATGAAATCTGTAATGAGCCCATTCATTTGTCCATCCCTAATCGCCCATACCCTGTACATTGGGAAATAATTTTTTTAAACCATTTCAATAGTAAAGAAGACCCACAACAACATTTGCGGTCTTTCAAACATGGGTGTTACCTGATCACCCATGATGATGCTTTACTCCTACGGACCTTCCCAATGTCCCTGACAGGACCTACATTGGACTGGTACAGTGGGCTACCAAGACACTCCATCTACTCATTTAATCAAGTAGCCCAAGCCTTCTTAGATCACTTCTCCATCAACATTGTTAAGAAGGTTACCATGACTGATCTTTATTCCACACGATAGTACGAAGATGAGTCTATCGCTGAATTTGTTGCTCGCTAGCGTAGCCTAATTAACCAGGTCACATTTCAATTACCTCAAACTAAACTCATAAAGTTATTTACTTGGGCTTGTGCAAGAAACATCTCACTAACCTTGTAGGTGTAGACCTTTTTCACTTTTGACGAGGCATTCACCATGGCACGGAAATTGGAAATTTGTGTTATTGAAGAGAAGAAAATTCAACTTCATAACAAGAACATCATGTTTAAATGAAAGGATGCTTCTTCTCTTTGAAACCCCACAACTATTCAAAACCCAATGGATATTTCAATGCCATAGTTCTCAAGGCTGGCCCCCCTCATCAATAAAACCTAGCCAAACCTCCTTCTAATCTCTCTCCTGTCCAAGATTTCCAGTTCAGATGAGAACAATGAAAGTACACTTCGATAGGAGAATCTTATTCTTTTGTTTTGGAAAATAATGTTAATGCTGGTGCCATTACCCTTCCACCTATAAAACCATAAACTGGTTTTGACCATGAGTGCCCCATGCCTGCGTGGTATAAGGAACACGAATTTTGCATCTATCATCGTGTCAAAGGTCATAGCGAAAATAACTACATCACCTTCAAGAATATCATTCAAGAAATGTTAGACAATGGAGATCTAGTATTAGGTAGCTCAAATGCACCCGCTAACCAAAACCTACATATCTTCAAGAAGCCATTTCTTAATCATGCCGCTTCTTCCAACAAAATTGGTGACACCTCAAATAATGATAACAATGTCTGCGAGGTCCATGCTATTTTTGATGACATACTCGTTTCTTCCCAATTGCCTCATGTTTCTTCCATAGACAAAATCTTAGCCTGAGCTCCCCTACCTACACAAGAACCTATTTCATCTACTCCTCCACCCACAGAGGAATACCCTTCATTTTCTCCTTTACCTGTGGAAGAGCCTATAATCAGCACGCCACCTTTGACCCCTCAAATTTCTGAGTAGTCGTCAATGACACCTCTCCTACTCATAGGAGATACATATTCACAACCTACACCATCACAAGGAGATTCCACCTCTTCTGGCCCATACTCTCCTCTACCCATAGAGGATCCTGTAGGAATACCATTGCCTTTAGATGACCATTCACCATCAGACCTTCAAGAGCCTACTGATCTGCTTTCAGATCTCTTACCCAAAGAGTCAGAGGCTAGCCATTTCCCTGTATCTCAAACACATTTTATGGGGATTGCTACTCGATCCATGTCAGCCCCGCTTATGACAGTACCTTTTTCATGCTTGGCTGATTGCCTAGAATATGTTGATAGAGCTTTACTTTGGGGATGCCTTCTACTTCTAGTTTCTACCCAAATGTAACTGTCACTCACTGATACCTCCACTATCTATCCAAAAGTGTTTCGAGTAACCAAACCAAACACAACCATGAATCTTGTAACACCTTCCATGTCACCAACCATAACCCAAAACACATCTCGGCCCACAATCCAACATACATCTACACCCAAACACCTACCCACGCCTATATCATCTCCCTTACCAAAACCTATCACTACCTTTGGGGTCATACCGACAACTAGCCTTACCCACCCATCAAATTAGATTTAGTCACATCTTCCAAAACTAACACTAAACTTATTTTGGCCCCTAAAAAGAAGACCCAACCTCCTAGGACTCATACACCAACCTCTCCTACCACACCATTATCACCTTCACCCCTTCCATCCATCCTAGGAACTCACCCCTCGAACCTGGCCAAGCAACCCCCGCCCACTGGTAAACCAAGAACACAACAACCCATTTCCTCATCACATACCTATAATATACCCAAGCGACCCATAAAACTTCCACCCTCACCCCTAACCTTCTCACCCACCATATCTCCACTACCATCCATAAATTCTTCACTACCCATAACACTTTATTCTCTTTCACTCACGCCTTCTACCCAACCTACACCACCCACCTCCACAACACCTCAGTTACCCCTGTGGGTAACCCGTCCTCTTCCACCGTCTGATTTTCCCTCCACATCTCATACACCCGTGTCATCTTTTCCCAAAAAGGTGTAACCTAAAGGTAAAAATCTGCTACCCTCCAATAAGGTAGTTAAACCAACCAAACCCTCCGCCACTAGCTCTTCTACTATGCCCGTACCCGACCAGATGCAACCAAGACCTAAGACCACTTCACACACCAAACTAGTAAACAAAACCATTCCCCCTCCTGTAAAGATTCTTCCTCCACAATCAGCCATACCTATACCCAAACCCATATTCACCTCCCATTGTGACCCACTGGTAGAATCCTACGCCAAAAATATTGACCGATCTCCTCAAAACTTCTATGATCAAATTAACACCTCTTAGACCTTACGACCCACTCAGAACCAAACCAAAAGGGTTTGAAAAAACTAAAATATGTGCCTACCATCATGTTACAGGACACGATGTAGAGAACTGCAAGGCTTTAAAAACTGCTCTTGTCCAATTGTGTCCTCTCGAAGAAAATTTTGACGATGATGATCTTCTTGATGAGGACCCCATTTCACCTTCACCAATTTCCCTAGAGCCTCTTCCATTACCTACTCAATGACCAATATCTCCAGGACCACTACTTTTTGATCCACCCCCGAGATTTGATATTAACATGGTCCGTATAAGAGAGTTGGCCAAACCACCACCCAAATGCCAATGCACCCTAATCATTTCACAAGGATCGTATCCCCCACTAGGGTTTTTTCCCTCATGCCACTAGTCACCCATGCTAAAAAAGAAAAGGGAAAGGAAAAGGTAACTAGCCCATCAACCAACCCTATGCCAACATACCATCCATGCCCATACCCAAAGTCACTATTCGAGGTCCGACATATACTATGATGGGGTCACACATCACACAATGCTTAAAAAACTACACCAATCCCCCCTCAAAATGTCTTTATATGACCCCATCCAAACCTCTGAGTCACATCATCAAGCCCTCATGGAGGTCCTTCAATCTATTGAAGTCTTACCAAACAACCCCATGCCCATGGGATCCATCATTACCTCTGACCACATAGTCTCTCTCAATAGTTTATCGCCTTCCTCTATGCCTCCACCTACTTGCCAAGTAGCTGCCCCCAAATTTTCAGATGAAGAGATTGCTCCCTTCCAGTCTGACAATCTCGACCCCACTCTTTTCATATCATTCTTTATCGATAATATATGCATATGAAACGTTATGATCAATGGTGGTGCTAGTATTAAAATCATCTCCTCCCATGCATATGACCAAATGTGAATACCTGCCAATCGAATGCATGGTAATCTAATTATGTTGCGATCCTTCAATGACGCCATGACCTCTACTCTGGGTACCAATTTCCTCCATGTCCACATGGGTCCCCGTATTGTCCTAGAAATTTTCTATGTCCTAGAAGGGGAGTTCCAATATAAATTATTGCTTGGCCGACCTTGGATCCATGCCATGGGTTGTGTCCCTTTGACTTTACACCACTGCCTCAAATTTGAACATGAGGGACATAATTACACCATCCCTGCAGACCCATCACCTTTTAAGACCTGTAACATGCTATACTGGCCTAATGATGTACTTGTACCAGTCAAGGCATCTTCCACTATCCCTATTCACCTCCGCCAACAAGCCAATCCATTAAAACTACCACTACCTTTGCTGTATCTAACCTTACTATCCCCACTGCAATTGTAGCCTCTACCACTGACGCACCTATTTCCCCATCATCTAACGAGCCATCCATACTCGCTACCCACATACTAACTACTGATCCCTTAGAAGGTTTTTTTCAATGCCTCACTTTGGGAAATACCGCCTATACAATATCATCACCTTCCTTACCCCGCAAGAGTATGGGAACCTGCGCCAACACCCCAATTATGACATCTGCATCGGTGAAGTTTTTCCTTATGGCCCTCCCCACCTTTTCACTAATTTTACATATGGGGGACTAGATATTGCCACTTATAAACCTAAACCTCCATCCCAAACCCAACCATTTTCATCCAACCTACACTCCCTCATTAACCGCCACTTCGCTTACACTTTCCTCCATCGGTGCACATGGAAAGGATTTGGCTTCGGCTTTTACAAACAGGGCCGTCATACTATCATTTCCTGTACCTCTGGTAAACACAATGACTGTAGTGGTATTGGTTTTGATGCCCCACATTCCAAGAAGGTTCGTGTCGACCTCATTCAAGATGGGAAATCTTCCCCATCTTATTCACCCACATTACCATCTTCAGACACGGAGTCCATAGATTTCGAATCTATTCCTCCTAATTTTTTTTTGTAAGCACCATTTCCCTGGGACCACTGATCTATCAACGTGATGGTGAAGCTCCCTCTTCTCTCCCATTCCTATATCCTAACATAATTGATGATGATACACCTTATATTAACATCATTAAATGTCAGGATGATGAGTCCATCCTCACCTACCTTGGTGTGGAAGAATCTTATATTCATCAGTCGTTACCCTCTGAGACATAAACCATGTTGAACGAATTGACCATCGAAATCAACATTAACACTTAGGATGACCCACACATCCTAAAGATCTGCCAATCCTTAGATGATATTGAATAGGAAGCATTCACCTCTTTCCTTCAGGACCATAGCAATGTGTTTTCTTGGTCCTATGCCAATATTCCCGGTATTGACCCAAAAATCGTGGTCCACAATATCGTTACCATTCCTAATGCTAAACCCATCAAACAAAAGCTACAGAAAATGCATCCTTGCATTGCTCTTCTGGTCAAAGAAGAGCTTCAGCGCCTTCTCTTGGTTTCCTTCAATCTACCCATTGACTATCCCAATGGATTTATAACATCATTCCTATCACAAAGGTGATAGGGGGACTCTACATTTTCCTGGACATCCATGACCTCAACCTCGCTTGTCCCAAAGATGATTTCCCCCTACTAGGCATTGACCAACTAGTTGATTTCACTGATGGCCATGAAATGGTACCGCTCATGGAAGGTTTCTCAGGCTACAATCAGCTATTACTAGCTCCAGAAGATCAACACAAGACTGCCTTCATCACCCCTTGGGGGACTTTCTACTATCAGGTCATGCCTTTTGGCCTAAAAAATGATGGTGCTACATATCAGTGAGTCATGACTTACATCTTCCATGACATCATGCATCACATACTAGAAGATTACGTAGATGATATTATGAAAAAATATAAACATCGAATTGAACACCTAACTGTCCTTAAGGTCATCTTTTAATGTATCATCAAGTATTGTGTGCGTCTTCAACCAAAGAAGTGCATCTTTGCGGTACTTTCCAAAAAACTCCTAGGTTTCATCGTCTCTTTATGTGGCATAGAATTCAATCTTGCTAAAGTCAAGGCCATTATGGAAATGCCTCCACCTAATAATCTCCATCAACTTTGAAGCCTAAAAGGAAATTTGCAATCTATTCATCATTTTATCTCACAACGTTCTGACCGCTGTCACCCATTTCATCATCTTCTTAAGAAATATGTTTCATTAAAATGGGATGATGAATGCCATAAAGCCTTTGAGGCATTAAAACAATACCTCCTACAACCACCAATGCTAATTATTCCTAAGGATGATCAGCCCTTTTACCTATATATTTCCACCACTAACCATTCTCTAGGTGCCATGCTCGTGCATCATGATGAGAAACACCGAGAGCAAGTGGTTTATTACATAATCCACACCCTTCTTGACTACAAAACTAGATATACCCACTCCGAAAAACTTTACTTAGCCTTATTTTTTGTCACCACCAAACTCCGCCATTACCTACTCAATCAAAAAACCTTCATCATTACTAATACTGACCCATTACACTATATGTATGCCAAGCCCTATCAAAATCAATGTGCCGTACGTTGGCTTATGCTTCTTGCCAACCTTGACCTCAAATTAATTCATAAAAATTCCATTAAGGGACAGGAAATTGCTGACCAACTGGTTGATGTAGTACATAGACATACTTTTGACCACCTTTGACCATTATACACTTCAAACCACCCCACGTTCTACCAATAAATTTACAAATACCATGGCATGCTTGGCTTCTCAGATACCTGTTTCGCTCGATGAATCTAAAATATTTGTCACCATACAAAGGCTAAAATCACCCTCTTATTTACCTCATGAAGTTTACTCCGTCAGAACCATTGCCCTTAACCCACGTGACCTTTGATATAAGCAATATGTAGACTATCTTTCCCTTTCCATTTTACCAGCTGATCTCACTCGTAATGGACAACATGCCTTTCTTAAAAGTGTCTCCCGTTATGTCGTCATGGGTGGTCTTATTTACAAGCACAACTTCAACGACATTATCTTATGATGCCTTACAAGTTTTGAAATTACCTACACCATTAAGGAAGTCCATGATTAAATTTGTGGAGGTCACTTTAGTAGGTTAGTTGTCGCAAAATGCATTCTTCACCTAGGTTATTATTGGCCAACCCTAAACCGTGATTGTTGTGATTATGTCAAACGTTGTGTGAAATGCCAACAACATGCTAATTTCCACCACACACCTAGTCATGCCTTACAGGTCACACAAGACCTTTAGAATTTCTCTCAATGGGGTTTGGATCTTGTCGGTGAAATCAACCCCCATTCTTCACAACACCACCAATAGATCATAACTGCTATTGAATATTACACTAAATGGGTAGAGGCCATTCCCCTCATTTCTACAAAAGCTGAGAGAATATGTGAATTCATCAACCATCACATCATTTGTCATTTTGGTGTTCCTCACTGCCTCATCACTGATAATAGAAAAAAATTCAAAAACAAAATCCTATGTAAACTATGTGACCCTTTTGGCATCCAACTTAGTTTCTCATCACCTTATTACTGTAAAATCAATGGTCAAGCCAAATCAACCAATAAAACCTTGAACAAAATTCTTAAGAAGGTAGCAAACAATACTGAGAAATATTGGCATACGCACATTCCTTTCGCCTTGTGGGCTTATCATACTAGTATTCGCACTTTGACTGCTGCCACACCCTTTTCTCTGGTCTACGGTACCAAGGCTGTCTAACCTCTCAAAGTCCATATTCCATCTCTCCACATCTCACTACAAGAAATGCTCAATGATGATGACTTTCACCAAGATCGTTTAGCTCAACTTGAGTTATTAGATGAACTCCATCTCAATGCTCTTGACCATCTCCAAATCTACCAAAAACATATCAAACTTTCCTATGAAAAACATGTTCATGAACAAACCTTTCAGGTCAGCGACCTCATCCTGAAAGAAAATCAACATGTAACCAAAGAGGAGAAAGTAAACAGGGAAAATTTGCTCCTAATTGGCTTGGACCCTATATCATTACCCTTGCCTATGGATCAGGTGCTTATCGTTTGTGTTCACTCAAAGGTAAACTTGAACCCCTTAATGCCTTACATCTTTGACCATTTTATTGTTGATATCGAGTCCTATATCAATTTCTGTTACTTGATCACTCATCCCTTGAGTGCTGTTCACTTTCCATATTACCAATTTTTGAGGATCCGTGACTCAAAAAGAATCATATGATTCCTGTCACCTTGCAACCTTATCCTCAATATGAGTACCACGGCTATACTCATAGCATGATTCTCATGGATAATTTTCGTCTTCTTCAAGATGGAATCCCATAGTCATTCATCACTTAAAACCACCTCTTTCATAGTTAATCTTTGTGTGCTATGGTCTTGTCTTCTAAACAAGAACCTAATCTTCCTCTATAGTCTTGTCCATGACTTAAACATCCAAAAACAAAAAGGGATACAAATCCTTGAGTCAAACTTCCAGCAAAAGATGAATCCCTCAAAAGGTACATCTCTTCACTCTAATTCCACTATTATAAATAGACTTCTCCCTTGAAGGACAGCTATATAAAGTCGTTACAAAATATAATAAATATCTAGAAGCTTCCCACATTAATCAGCTTCATGAAGACCTCAAGGAGATAACATACTCATCCTATATAGACTTCCCGCATTGATCAATTTATTAAAAACAAACAAACAAATGAAGAAAAATATGAAAATTTTGTCATGGACTTGCCTATTCTTGATCCTGGGTTTCTTGTTCCGAAAGACATGCTTTCATACACTAAGTTACGCTAAACCACCTATTCTCACCTCCTTGCCTTTTTAGCCTAATTCCATTGTTACTCAAGGGACTTTCCGCAAATGCGACATTTGGTGATTATGTAAATTTGTTCACCCTTAGAATGGTACATTATGCAACGCCTTTAGGTTCTTACCTTCATAAGCCCCTCTTAAGTATGGTCATCTCATTAGGGTTCTTATCAATTAAGTGACTCTTTTACCACCTCTTACCATTCGCCTTCCTCATTACTTATTGATTATGCTATACAGGACCAGATTATTGAAACTTATATTTAAAAACCACTCAACCATGCCTGTGACCTAAACTCAACCATACCTGTGACTTAAAATCAACCATGCCTGTGGCCTAAACTCAACCATGCCCATGACCTACACTAAATCATGTCTATGACCTACATTCAATAATGCCTAACACTTACTAACCCATTCTTATACATCATCATAATATTCCCTAGCTTATGGGAGAACTACATCGGCCTGAGGTCCCTTTTCGCCAGGACTATGTAGGCAACACTTCAAGGGAATGGGGCCCTTGGAGGTTAGCTCAGCCACTCTTTACCCTAACCAATTACCCCTTTCCCATTTCAATCCACATTCTACCCTGGTTAGTTTCCTTTCTATGTGAATAACATGAACTTAAACCAAACAAGCAAAAATTGCTAAACATCTTTACCATCATAGTTTACACATTAATTTCATCACATCTACCATTTCTTTACCATCATCATACATTTTCTTACAAATCATCTTAACACTATCCATACCATAAAAAATTACACACATTAATGAATTAGAAATTTAATCAACCATAAAACCTGACTCAACCATGCCTAAATCAACTTGACTCAACCATGCCTAACCAACCTGACTCAATCCGTACCTATGACCTGACTTAATCCATGCCTAAACCAACCTGACTCCACCATGCCTAAAATTACCTAAACTCAACCATGAATAAATCAACTTGCCTTAACCATGCTTAACCAACCTCACCCAAACTATACCTATGACTTGACTCAAACCATACCGATGACCTGACTCAATCCATGCCTAAACCAACTTGACTCCACCATGCCTAAACTGACCTGAATCAATCCATGCCTATGACCTGAATCAATCCATGCCTAAACTAACCTGACTCAATCCATGCCTACACCGACCTGACTCTATCATGCCTAACTTACCTAGTTTCCATCACATGTATAAAATCATCATCAAAGTTACATATAATCCTACACATCATACCATAAAACATCATCATCTCTATATATATCATCCAAATATGAGTTTCCATACATATATAATCGACTGCAAATCTATACAAATATATCTCATCTACCATATAAAAAATACAAAGGTCTCAAAATCTTCGACACACAGGCCGGTATCATGTATAAAAAAATAAAAAACTCTCTCATAAACAACCTCACTATCATCGGCACGTAGGCCAGTATATTTAAAAAAAAATCACAATACTATCCAAAACAATGATATCCCTCGTCTGCCCCTCAGATATCTGAGTTAGTCTCTCCCGACTCCTCTGCTGCTCCTGTGTGGTGCCCACCAACCACCTCCCATCTTACTGTGGGCCTCGTTCTAGCTGCTGATGGCCCCTCACCTAGATCTAGTCTCGGTATACTGGTAGCCTCACCTTGTTCCTGTCTATGGGCTTGCCAGCCCCCTATGCTCTCCACACTGCGAGTGCAGGATCAGGTCCTTTCACTTAAGGCCTACTATGCTCGGTACTCTGCATATGAAGGGACATCTATCACTACCACTACCAAATGATCCTGATAATACTTCACCTCACCTAAGGTGTCTCTGAATATTGCTATAGGAATTATATGAAGAGGTGCCATGGGTCTCACCATGATCTGTGTTCTTGGCTCTACTAATAGTGATTTGAAAACGTGTGTTGTATTTTTTTTTCACTTTTAAAAGTTTCCAAAGATCGTGATTTTCTTAACCAATTTTAAGCATTCTAAACTCCAAAAATTGATTAAATTCTGATTATTATACAGCCATAGAAGTGCATAAAACTTGTGTAGCAAATAAATAATTAGAAAACTGAAAACATTCAGATAACAAACAAGATTGTTTACGAGGTTCAGAAATTCCTACGTCCCCGGGTTCAGATTGAACCGATCCATTAATAATATTGAAATGTAAGTACAATAACTCTTACAAACAACAAATAATGAATCAAAACATGAAAATGAGCTGATCAATGTCCCAAGAACTCTGAAAAATAGCATAAATTGTCCCAAGAACGATCCGTGGCTCCTACAGTGTTTTCACAATGTGATCTCCTTGCAACTGTGTTAGATAAACACCTACAAATAGAGATTTAAAAAAATTATATGAAAAAAAATCATCTATCTGAGATCATCTTTGAATTCTGAACACTTTTCATGTTTACACCAAGTCACATTTTAGACCAGAAGTGCATTGAAATTCATGTTTTCCAACTAGCTGTCTTGTAGGTTCCTATTAAAAAACTACATTCAAATATTCCAAAAATTGGTTAAAACTCAACAAAAAATATAAAATCTTACATTTTTGGAATCTTCTCAGAATTTCCTTCATTTCATATTTTTACTCCGAGTTCTCATTCTGAGTGCAAGGCCTTCAAAAATGGCATTTTCAGAGATCTGGTCCTTATCCTCCTTTGCACAGACCTGACCACCCCTTGTATAAGTTGAAGCGACCCATTTTATAATCCACCCAAGACTCTAGGCGAGTTGGTTGGTGGATATGTCTTAGAATTGAGAGGTTTGGTGTTCAAATCCTGCTTCCTACCATTTTGCCGTGGATTTTCCTCTATGTTGGTAAAATTCCCATATTTTTTTGCTAAGCGGTTGGTATGGAGTTAACAAATAGATAGGATGCTTCGAGTTTATTGGCTTGTGATCCAATTTATTGGGATTTTGATAAGCCTTACCTATATTTGCATTCCCCCATGATTTGGGCACTTATTTTGAAACGGTGAGCACTTTAATAGGTGAATGTGTATTGGTTGGTATGCGTGGAGTATGGAGATAAAAGTGGTGGAGTTAGAATAATGCATGGCAAAAGCGGTTGGCATATATGGTGTGGATAATACCATTGCATGGAAAGTAATATATTACACCAATATAGAAATCCGACCCCAATAAGGAAATTGTGATCAAATAACATGGTGAATAATTACAAGGTAATATAAAATTTGACCACATGAATTTGAAATTCGACCCACATGAAATATGGCGAATAAGACCACCTATCGACCCGCGATTGGAAAATCGAACCAACCATTTCACGATTGTCAAAGATCAGTGGATAAAACCCCTTCAATTTTTTCCAAATCCTTTTGCCACGTGTCGCAGTGTGATTGGTCCAATATTGACCAGTTGACCAGAGTTGACTTTCTTGTTGACCGAACTTTGACCGGACATAACTAGAGCTCCTGATGTCCATTTTCCGCTTTCTCATAGTCGTTGGAAAGCTCTCGAGATGATATTCTACACTAACACCATTTAGGGATGTTTTAGGGAAATTTTTTAAAAATGATCCCCTGATCACACCTCCCTACTGAGAAAGGCTTTTTGTCCCAAAAAGTTGTTTATCAACCCAAAAATAATGCTATCTCTTCCTGCATTGCACAAACACATACAAGAACTTGAAATAACATTATAGGTTAATAAAAATTCAAATAGTTGATTAGCTAATTACATAACTGATCAGATAATAACACCCAATTAAGCTAGTGTTCAACTGAAATGTTGTAACCCTGTCAACTCTGCACACAACTGTGATCTGTCATACCCCACTATAATGCCATCACAATTAATTGACTAGATAATAACACCCATTCTATTATGGAAAGATAGTGTTCAACTGTCACTTTGTGATACGGCCGATTACCAAAAATTACAATTCCATAACACAGATCAGTATACAAGACATCTAAATTGCCCACAATTAGGCTAGTGCCCACTGCCCATCTGAAACTATAACAACTACAAGTATTCACTATCAGAATATAATAGACTATCAATGCCCAAAAATAGCTATAGTCAACAACTGAATCAACATGAATATGCCAAAACACTGTATCACCATCACAAATAATAACACTCATCTATAACGGAAGCTAGTGTTCAACTGAAACTTTGTGATTATGCTGATTACAACTGCAAGTTTCAAATTTAGACATGCTACTGATGCCTATCCCTGCATAGTGTTTTCAATAATGGAACTACCAACCAATCTGAGAAACCAAAACATGAGTATGATGAACCTATCACTCAAATCTTCTCTTCAGCTATTTCCATTCATTTTCAAAGCTTAAATATCAACTTAGGAACAAATCCTTATCAATCAACAGGAATCCCTAAAATATAGCTCTGAAATTTTTTTGCTTGCCTACTATCAACAATTTACTATAGCGGAAATATAAAGTTGAGGAGTGTTTTTCCAAACTAATCACTTGGGTTTTTCCGTTTTGGTTGTTTTACCTTCTCTGTACCAAAATGAGTTTTAGTTAGGTTTAGCACTGTTAGTTTTACAATATTGTTCTTTTTAACAACTTTCCAATTTTGTTGTTTAGAAACAAGCCAACAAACCTTAACATCATGACCATTCCTATTACAATGGGAACAAAATTTAACTTCCCTATTTTTAGGAGTCTTACCCATTTTACCATTCTCAGAACTCTGTCTACGAGAATGATTCCCCTATTTAGGAGAGGTAACATTCTTGCCATTTCTCACCTTTCCTTGGTGAGATTGGTCTTTAGCACCTGCCTTATCATTCACAAAAGGCATTAACTTCTTAATCAAATTTTTCCTCTTCCAACAATATGCAACAGAATGATTAGTACCTTCACAAAATGTGCAAGGGAAAGAATATTTCTGCCTACCAAAGCTATATTGTTCCAACTGAAAGAGTGTTTTTTTAGGATTTAATTTTCCCTTAGTGCTATTTTTAGTATAAGTGGCAGGAGGTGGAATCTGATTACCTCTTTTACCTGTTTTCTTACACCTTTCATTGTTCCTCTTGATGGCGGAATCCTACAATTCGAGTGGCATATATCCTTGGCTGTTGGAAGCTTGTCTTCCTTCAGCTGCTTTGGAACTTTCTCTAATTTCCATTTTCCCACAAGAATAACCCAAACCTGTAAACCAAGGCTGATCCTCTACCTGTACTGGGTTAGCATCACCTTGTCCATTTTTACCAAGGCCCTTTCCGTTAAATCCCATCTTAACCATTATCTTAGACCCAATCCCCTTAGTGTGTTTTTCAAACTGACCCAAAGGAATATCTGAAACTTAATGAGAGGAAGAATTAAAATGTGAACAACTTACAGTGCATTCTGTCATAGTACCTACATCTGATTTGGAAGGCATTTCCTTATTGTTTTCACCTTGTTGCAGCTTTTCCAAGAGGGCATCCTTGGTTCGTATTTCTTCCTGCAACTCTTTAACAAAGCCCATCAACTTCTTGCTCTCTTCAAGCATCTTGTTGACATACTCCTCTTTCTTGGTTAGAGAGGATTGTGGCTCAGATTTCAACTGCACTATTTCCTCTTCCAAGGAATAAAAATTATCTCTCAAGAAAAGAGTTTTCTTCTTGGAGTTGGCAGTTTATGGCTTCAAGCTCATCTAGTTGCACCTGTTTGGATGAATTGCCCATGATTCCCGGTTCTTGCAAACACAACCTGTACTTCCAAAACTACACACTGCAAAAGAAGATTAACAAGCCCCAAAATGTCCACACACTGAAAACTGAAATCAATATTGAAACTAAATCCAAATTTCCAAACACAATTAGAAGATAATCCGAAAATCTAACCGCTCTGATACCAAACTTGATTTGAAAACGTGTGTTGTATTTTTTTCACTTTTAAAAGTTTCCAAAGATCGTGATTTTCTTAACCAATTTTAAGTATTCTAATCTCCACAAATTGATTAAATTCTAATTATTATGCATCCATAGAAGTGAAAAAACTTGTGTAGCAAATAAATAATCAGAAAACTGAAAACATTAAGAAAACAAACAAGATTGTTTTACAGGGTTCGGAAAATTCCTACGTCCCCAGGTTCACATTAAAACCGATCCATTAATAATATTGAAATGTAAGTACAATACATCTTAAAAATAACCAATAATGAATCACAACCTGTAAATGAGCTAATCAATGTCCCAAGAACTTTGAAAAATAGCAGAAACTGTCCCAAGAACGATCTGTGGCTCCTACAATGTTTTCACAATGTGATCTCCCTGCAACTGTGTTAAAAAAACACCTAAAAATTGAGATTTAAAAAAAATTCTATGAAAAACAAATCATCTATCTGAGATCATCTCTGAATTTTTGAACACTTTTCATGTTTACACTAAGTCACATTTCGGACCAGAAGTGCAATTGAAATTTGTGTTTCCCAACTAGCTGTCTTGTAGATCCCTGTCAAAAACTGCATTCAAAGCTTCCAAAAATAGGTTAAAAATCAACAAAAAATCAAATATTACATCGTTGGAATCTCAGAATTTCCTTAATTTCATCTTTTTACTTTGAGTTCTCATTCTGAGTGCAAGGCCTTCAAAAATGGCGTTTTTAGAGATCTACTCCTTATCCTCCTTTGCACAGACCTGGCCACCCCTTGTATAAGTTGAAGCGACCTATTTTATAATCTGCCCAAGCCTCTAGGTGAGTTGGTTGGTGGATATGTCTTAGAACTGAGAGGTTGGGTGTTCAAATCCCGCCTCCTACCATTTTGCCGCGGATTTTCCTGTACTTGGGTAAAATTCCCATATTTTTTGCTAAGTGGTTGGCATGGAGTTAACAAATAGATAGGATGCTTCGAGTTTATTGGCTTGTGATCCAATTTATTGGGCTTTTGATAAGCCTTACCTATATTTGCATTCCCCCATGATTTGGACGCTTATTTTGAAACGGTGAGCACTTTAATAGGTGAATGTGTATTGGTTGGTATGCGTGGAGTATGGAGATAAAAGTGGTGGAGTTAGAATAATGCATGGCAAAAGCGGTTGGCATATATGGTGTGGATAATACCATTGCATGGAAAGTAATATATTACACCAATATAGAAATCTGACCCCAATAAGGAAATTGTGATCAAATAACATGGTGAATAATTACAAGGTAATATAAAATTTGACCACATGAATTTGAAATTCGACCCACATGAAATATGGTGAATAAGACCACCTGTCGACCCGCGATTGGAAAATCGAACCAACCATTTCACGGTTGTCGAAGACTAGTGGATAAAACCCCTTCAATTTTTTCCAAATCCTTTTACCACGTGTTACAGTGCGATTGGTCCAATATTGACCAGTTGACCAGAGTTCTCACAGTCGTTGGAAAGCTCTCAAGATGATCTTCTGCACTGACACCATTTAGGGATGTTTTAGGGAACTTTAAAAAAAATGATCCCCTGATCAAATAGCGGCCTATGTGCCTTTACCTATACCATGGGATCCTATGCCTGAGAATGTACCAGTGCTTGTGCTACAATATGAGCCTGTAAGGCCACAATATGTTTTTGAGTAGTGGCCAGCTGGCCCTATAACCATTTAACTTTCACGTATAGGGTGGCTACCTACCCCCCATCTCCGTATCCACCTTGTGTGGGTCCCTGCCCCTATAAACCTATGATCTAGGCCTAAAGGGCCACCACCTGTGCTTGTAATGTGGCCACCTCTACCTGTGACCCCATCAGCTGTACCTGTAGACCTGTAACCAGGGCCTCTAATGTGGCCACCTGTCCCTATAAAGTGTCCCTCTAGACTGTGAGGGTCATGACATCTGGCTGCTCTAGCCTGAGTGATGCTGCTTGTAGCTGTGCTACCACCAATATATGTATCTACCTGTATAACCAAAATCATCAATCTTCTGGTTCACTGGTGGATCCTCCTACCCGGTTGACATGGTAGGGCACGGTTGAGACATAGGTCTCTCCACGTCATCCCTCTTATACTGTGGGAAAGGAGGTGGCATATCTTGTAGCAGCCCAAACTACCGTCTGACCCTATCTACGGGTATCAGCTCATGCTCTCCCGTGCGATGCCCCTCTATCGATCGAACCAGCTTTAGCTCATCTAACACCACGACCATGTGCCTATATGAGGGGAAGCCCACATATGACCTCCAAATAATGTCTAATCTAGATAAGCCCTCCAATATGCACCTATAATAGGCTATATCATGTGTAGCCCCAACATCTCTGTGCGCTCTAGCAACTGATACCCATCACCTGTAACCCACTTGAACCAAGCCGACGTCAAATGCATCAGGCTAGGGCATACCTAGTGTCCTCACACATACAATGTGCTCATATGCCCAACAGTGGAGAAGAAAGGTGCAACATAGGCTGAAATACCCCAATCTCCTGTATGCCCACAACTCCCTATACAACTACACCAAGTATACTAGTGCCCAAGCAAAGAGGGTACTCTCCTCCATCATGTCATGGAGGACCCCCATCAGCGCCTGTGGGAACTCCCATCCCATGCATCTAGCAGTGTAAAATAACACACTACCTCGATAATAAGAACAACTAGACTCATCTCCTCATGATGGGCTATATACATCTCCCCATAGCTCAGAATCACATTATGGAACCTCATCACTACCATCCCCTCTCCAAACATGGTCAATATCAATTCCTGAGATGCCTCTGAGGATATTGAATACACCTGCGTCCCCACTATTGATAACCGCAGGATCCTGTACACATCCTCTAGGGTGACTGTGATCTCACCCATCGGTAGATGGAAGGTATTGGTCGCTGAGTCCCATTTGTTGATGAGGGCGACCATAAAACTCAGCTCCTAAACTATGTGCCTGTAATGTCTCACTCCTATCAAGCTGAAATTCATCACATGCCTCTACTCATCGGCGGTAACACTCAATCGTATCAACAAAAACAAGGGTGGTACTCAGTCTCTCATCTGTAGCTACTCCCTGGCCTGCATTCAACCAATCACACACATTATTAAAACTTGATTTTTCCCAACATTGACCTTCAACCCCTCCCTTCTTCCCAGCCCCTCACCCACTATCTATTTTACCCACTTTTCCTAACCTTTCCCCTTACGCTTCCTAAAACCTCTACCCCTTTCACCCTAACTAACACCAGTTACTCCTGACCATCACGAGTCCATTCTACCTGGCATCGGTCCCCTCATACTTGACCGATGTTGGTATATAAAGACCGACGTCGGCCATACCTTGATCGGTGTCGGTCACTGTTACTACGCCAAAACGTGAAACCCCAATTTCCTTTACCTAATTTCTTTCCCATTTTCCCTATGAACCTACCCACACCTCACCTAAGTCCCTACCCAACCTTCTTCCCCCTACCTCTAACCTTTCCCACCCCCTCTTTCATTCATTTAATCACAAATTTCAATGATTTTAACCTCCCTACCTATACCCATCTACATTTCCTTCTTCCTATATCAAATAACAATGAAAGGATTAGATCTTACCTCGTCTCGACATTACCTCCATGGTGGCATGTCTGGCTACTGTGCTGATGGTCCACCCACACCCTCTCCTACCTCTTCCATGTCCAAATCAACCTCCAACATCTCTACCAATCACCTCCCTCCGCCTGATCTCGTGGACACATCTACCTAGCTCTCTTCTCCAACTGGATCTCTCCACCTTAGCTCGGTACAACCCCACATACTTTCCTCTCGCCAAGGCACAAAAGTCTCGTGCTCTTTTCATTTTCACAAAATAAAAAAACGTACAAATGAATCCGTATTATACAGATTTTTCCTTTTTATAAACCCACATTGACCTGACCGACGTCAGTCACGGCATGCCCTAGTCAACCGATGTTGGTCATTACTTATCCAACATCGGTCTCCTGTCATCCTCCTTTTAATACCTTTTACCCATTTTGACCCACAATTATCTTTCCCACCCCCTTGTTGACCTTACCCATCCTTATAGCCACATACTAAGTAATCAACACTAATCACAATCACAATCTCTTATGGGTTCAATACCAAGTAGCCCTTCATCTTCGTCTAGGTGTGGGTCAACTTCTAGTAGCCCTCCCTCTGTTATTTGTGGGACATTTTCAAGTAGTTCACTATCTTCTATTCTTGGGGCATGTCCCACTAGCCCCTTGTCTTCTATGTATGTATCACCCTCAGGTAGTCAATCATCTTCTATTCTTGGGCCACATCCTAGTAGCCAATCATCTTACATATATGGGTCACGTCTTAGTAGCCCTTCTTCTTCTATTCTTGGGCCACATCCCAGTAGCCCTTCATCTTCTGTCTATAGCTCACTAGATACCTCACCCCACATTAATATTAATTTAATTTTTTAAATTAAATTAATCCTCATCCTCATAACTTTCATTATTTAATTGTCTTAATTGACCTAGTTCCCACCTCACCTAGACACCTCACCTAGCCATCTCACCCTAGACCTATTCTTGTCATGTTCCTATAACTAACTACAACTAAGTATTACTTGCCTTAATGAGCTAAGATTTGGTCTAACCCTAAAAGCACATGCCTAAGATTTCTCTAACCAAATTCCCACTCATTAGAAGGAAAGATTCTGTTTTGATCCACGAGAACAAACCAACTTGGCCCAAGAAATTACAAAGATCTTCCCATTTTAGTAAACCTAGGGAATCCCACCTTAACTGACACCGATCAAGATGGAACCATTGTCGGTTACCATTTATTCACCTTAGAAACCTTGTTTGAGAGGTTGGCACATCCTAGACAAGAGGAGAGAGATCAACGTTGCATGCAAGCATAACCATAATCCTTTCACACATCCAGACATTCACAGCCAACACCAAGAAAAATCTAGAAGCATTAAAATCACGGAAGCATTCTGGGATTCACTACGATGGTACCAAATACCATCCTTATGATCAACTACCATTACCATTTAGCCATCCAGTCTACATTATAGTAAGTGTATCCCTAACCAACATTGTTATTTCAGTTAGTAGCTTTTGTTACCCTTGTTATTAATCGACACTTTGCATGCTCATTATTCTATCCCTTACCAACATGCAATCCAACCATTTCCTTACCCACACTACAAAATCACCCATCCTCACCTACTGTTCAACCCTAAATACACTCGAGACTTCTATAAAACCCCTTATCCACCCTATTATCTCTATCAAATCCCAGATCAAACCTTGCAATTAGACCTCTTTGAGTTTCATACACCCTGACCTTACCAATGCTGGTTACCCATAACCATCGTCGGTTCTACATAAACCATCACTGGTCATACCAGACTGATGTTGGTCTCTATGTTTTATACCCTACCTAAGAACAGAGCCAAACAACCTCCTACTAATTGACCTAAACAACCTAGAATCAGACCCTAACTAGTCCCAGTACCTTGACAATCACCTCATCCTTTAGATCCAACTATATCCTATCCTATTGTGATTGGATTTGATTATTGTACTTGAATGAGATACCTAAATCATATCAACTACAGTAGGAATTTACTTATTTCTCACATTAATTTGTTTTAAAAAGTGGATTGAAAACCATCTAGGAAGTATCACACTTCCCGGAACTAGCATACGCTAGGCAGTCCACTGTCATATACCATTTAACTTCTCTTTTGTGGTCTTGTTTTCTATTACAGGTAGTTCCTCCTAGCCAAAAGGAAGCTCTCACAATCATCATTGGGTCAAGAAGTTAGAACGTGTGCATCAACCTCCAACCAACCCATTTAACAAGTATTCCTCCTAGCCCATAACCCTATCTGTTTTGTCATTCAAAAACGTAAAGAAAACAGTGAAACAATATGATTCATGGGAAATAAAAGTCTAAACCAAATTTATCTAGCACTATGAACATATTGGTAATGTTAGATTAACACCCAAACCATTGAAAAATATAAAATGACTGTCTCAGAAATGAATCTCCTTTACACAATTTTTCCTAAAAAATGCAAATCTTCGCAAATAAAAAATAAATCTAAGACAATAAGTGACGAATATGTTGGTCCGAAAATCTGTCGCGTGGACAGATCTATGGACAGACGAGCCAACAGTGTGCAGGGCTTAGCCCCTCTTTGAGACAGCAAAGTGAAACTGGTTTATTGCTATTTCTACTTAGCATGAACCTATGCAAGTCTCACAGATTCTACCTTCGGGGGTTGGGATCTCATCCCAGTAGAGTGTTCCAGGCTACGAAAGAAAGGAATGAAAGAGGGAGAAGAGAAAGAACAGATCCGAAGGGAGAAAAGAAATGAATTCCAAAGCAGAAAGGTCAGAAGATTTATGTTTTTAGTTTGGTAGTAAACAGAGCCAAACCTACTCGCATAAATAAACAAAGCAATACTGATAAAAAAATGACGGAAAAGTAGATATGAATCCAACAGATTAAACACATACAGATCTAACGTAAGAAAGATCTAATGTATAACACAGCTATTGAGCACAAAGTATGAATAATTGTATTACTGTTCTTTTCTGTTACAAGAAAGCTCAAAGTCTTTCTCTCCTCACTTCTATTTCTATCTAAAAAAATGTTCACCCTGAATACAACAAGTATTCCAATATTTATAGAAGATGAGGGAGAGAGAAGGCAAAATGGAGCCAACCACTTATTTACAAGATATTTACAAAATATCTAAAAGTCATGTTGACTTTGACCACTTGGATGGATGACATCATCCCATGATGCAACATGGATGATGTCATCATTTGTGCCAACACATTTTAGACATTACGGAAAGAAAGTCGGGGAATAGAGAGAAGAAGAAGAAGAAGAAGAAGAAGAAGCTACTCATCATCATCATCCTGCGGCCGAAAAGGGGTTGCCTGTTTCTGATGCTGCTCAGGTGATGATATGTGGAACTGAGCGCGGTATTCCAAAAACTTGCTGATCATCGGCCCAAATTGATCCTGTGATGGATCCTTGTGCCGTTCACTGTTTGCTTCGCAAGTCTCCCGCTCGTCTATGAGCTTTTCTGGGAGTTTGGAATAATCTTTCTCCGCCTCGATAAGGAACCCGATGAAGTCCCTACAGGCCAGTAGGTTGTTGATAGATTCAGTGTCGAATGTGACCTCTGGCCCTGTCCCTTGAGAAGCTATCTCCTTGAAGATCCGGATAGTGTCATCAGCTGATCTCAAGGTAAGGGAAGGAGTGAGCAACCCTGGAGTCATGGCGAGGACAATTTCTCCATTTGATGCATTGCATCCAGGGCCTCTTCCTTTACCTTGTCTATCTTTTCTAAAACAAATTCCAGCTGATCTATCTGATAGTCCAGAGTGGACATAGTTTTGTTGAGGGACCTTGGATGACCGAAGACTCCGAACTTGACCAGATCTTCGACTGAACAGTCGAACATTTGTTGGAAGGTCTCGTGCTGGAGTCTAGCATGTTCTAACTCTTCTGATATCGGACCTGCTAATGCTTGGAGTTCCTTATTCGCCTTCTCGATGTTTAGGTATAAACTGATATACTTGGCGATTATTCTTTCACTATCCTTGAGGATCTGGCTCCTCCAAGCAGAAACAGCCATACCCTGCTCGCCGATCTTTGAATACTCATTGATCTTCTCCTGACTGAGCAGCTCAGGAGTCTTGACGGCAGTTGTGGGAGGTGCACTTCCCATCTTCTGTAAGGCTTGAAGCAGGTATTTGTTCTGCTCCTTCAGTAGCCTTTTCTCCTCTTTTGTTTCCTGAAGCTTTTTGCAGAGTGCATCAACTGCGGAAAGAGCTTCCCCCTGGAGACTTTCTGAGGATGTCCCCATTGTGACTTGAGTCACGGTGAAATCTGTCAGAGATAGATCTTCTTTCTCTTTGAGGGGGTCGGGGTACGCTATTTCCATGACTCTCTCACTTGCAACACTCTTCGAGAAGCGTGTAACCGGCTTGTGCTTCTTTTCTCCTTTAGCCGGAATGACCGAAAAGTCCATCGGAGCGATGGGGACTTTCCTCTTTTGCTGGCTCAGCTGCTGAGAGATCCAAGCTGGTCCTATAGGAGAAGGACCAGAGACAGAGGGGGAGGCAGCAACAGTAGAAGAGGGGAAAAACGTGGAGACACGCGACGGCGGCATTGAAAGAATAGCCGAAGAAGTGCCCACGAGAGGAAGGGAAACCGCAGCTGCAGAAGACTAGGAAGGGAAGGGAGCTCGGAGATGAGGGAAGAAATAGAAGAAGACAAATCAGCGAGGGAGGAGAAGATAGATGAAGAAGCAGGGGAAAGGGTAGAAATAGGGGTAGAGGACGCGACCAAAGGGGTGGTCGCTTGAGTCACTCGAGGAGGGGAAGGAAGAGAAGAAGAAGGGATAGAAGGGACCTCTGAAGTTGTAGCGACACTGACATCCTGGGTGGATGGGCGTATAGGACCATCCTCTGTCAATTCTTCCTCCAGAGTTATAACCTGTTCTGGCTCTGAGGGAAGAGGACTTTCAGGGGCTTCCTCCTGAATGGTGCTAGGTTCACCTTCTGCACCTTTGCCTTTCAGCTGCTTCTTTGACCTTGGAGGTGCGTTGCCCAAAGGGGAAGTTGTGAAATCTACCCCGAGGTAGATTAGTCCGTTCATGCGGCACCAATGCTCTGTTCTCCACATAGTCTCTTTGACCCTCTCCTCAATTGTTTGAGGAGACTTATTCCTATCAATGGCCGGGAAGGGCCAATCATCCCCTTCCGTGTCATTATATACTTTGTTAGTTTCGTCTTCCGTAGTTTGGAAGCCTTTGGGGATGATGGCCACTCCATATTGAATGATTTTTGCCAATGCCAAGCGAGAATGATCCTTTCTTCTTAGTTCCACCTCGTGGATGATATCAATGTAAATGTCCTCAATTTGAGGGACATGGATCGGATCAAGCTTAGCCCTTGGCAGGCAGCCTCTCGGGTCGAAGGTAGGCCTGGCTGGGAAATCATGCTTCAAGTTAAGGAGTTCCAGCTCAGCATACGTCTCCTTCGCCTTGTGGTAGGTGGAGCATGTGTATCGGCCTACTGTGAGGGGGAAAGGAGTTCCACCCTTCTTTCTTTTGAGGCACTTTTCATGATACGTGACCAGTTGTCTTGATAGTTCTAATAGAACCAGCTTTGGTCCAGCATACCTCGGCAACCTGGTTGGTTCGCCCAAGAAATTGACCGCCCTCAGATAGGTGAACGTGGGAAACTGGGTGAACAAGGCCCCCCACTTCTCCACGGCTGACACTGTATTCTTGGTCGTGCGGCCATGAGTTAAATTTGGCCGCAACATGCACATGATGTGATAGAAGAAAACATCATTGATTTTAGCAAATTGAGGGATGCTATTCTCCAGCCTCAGCTCTGGATAATATTCGTATATTTTGACCCGAGTCCAAATTCCACTTCGGTTGAGCCCTGGGTAATCTCTTTCAGATGCAGCAGCGTAGAATACGTAGGAGTTCATATGGAACACTCCTGTTGTGGTGAGCTGTTGTAGCTGCTCAGATATGGTGCTGCTTATTATTTCCCCCAGCAAAAGCGCTGATCGGGAAAATTCTTATTCATTGTCTCTAGGTACCGCAGCATCCACTTATGGAAATAGTGGGCATCTGAAAGCCCGAAGACTCTACTCAGGAAAGTGATAGTATCACTGAGTTCTTCTGAGAAATCACTTCGGTGGATAGTCTGAGGCCACCGGGTCACTACCTTCTTGTTCTTTAGGTAGACCTCATTCATCAACTGCATGCACTAGTCTTCGTTGTCTTCCCAGGCCTTGATGCATTCCTGTTGGCTAACAGCCACGTAGTTCCGGTGGTGAGGGATGCCAAGCATTAACTCAAAATGACGGGCAGTGAGGTTTATGACTGCCTCGCCCTTACTGTTCTCGACACATCTTGTGTCTTTGTTGTAACATTGGGCAATCACCATCATGAATTCGTTGTTTACAGCACTGACGGGGATTCCTCCGGCGAAGTGCAGGGCACTGCCTATTAACTTGTCCATCCATGGACTTCTTGTGACTTTCTGAGTTCTAACCCAGAATTCATCCATGTCAATGTGACCCAATTCAGAGTCTCTGACATCCATACTGCACTCAGCCTGTGATTTGGGCATCCTGACCCTCTGATATTTGTATTTCATCTCTTCTTCTGTCAGCTTAGCCTTTTCTCTTGGTTTGGTGGGTCTCTTGCTTGACGTAGACATGTGTCCTTTCGAACTCAGCTGCTGATCTGCATGAAGAAGAAGTGAGACCCAATCCAAAAAGGTTGAATTAGTCATTTGATCTTCCATTGGAAAGCTAGCAGAAGAAAGAGTTAGAGATTTTAAGGCTCAGGGCACAGGAAAAATGTAATTGGCAGGCCAAATAGATAAGGCGCACAGAAAAGGAATGTTGCAGAGGTTATACTGGCGCCAAAGGCGCATGGCGCATGGATGAAGCAGGTTGCATTTTATAGCAGGGCGCATGGAAAGAGTATGTTACATGAAGGTTCGGTGCGCCCTTTGGCGCATGGATGGATTATGTAACATTAACAAATGGTGCGCCAAAGGCTTTGGCGCGGCGCATGAAGGGTTTACACAACATCATGTTACTGCCAATGGAGGGTGCGCCCGCGCCTTGATATCTTTATACTTGCGCGAATAAGGCTTGTGTTACATGAAAGCTGGGTGCGCCCTTTGGCGCATGGAAACATTATGTAGCATGGATAAAGGGTGCGCCAAAGGCTTTTAAGGAGGCGCGGGATTTACACTTGTAGCATGCAAAAAGGGCGCGCTTTGAGGGCGCATGAGTTCTAGGTGCAACATGACAAGAGGGTGCGCCATTGGCGCGGGTTTTGGTCATGTAACATGGCGTGTAGATGCACCGAGGGGCGCAACTATTTTAAGTGTGACAAGACGCGCCAGTGCGCCATAGAACTAAACTAAACTTTACTTTATTTTCTCCATTTCAAAGGCCGCTTGGACATACAAGGTTTTTATAAAAATATTCTTAGACCAAGCCATTTCAAAACAATACTCTTTACCAGCAGATCTGGAAAGAGGGAGGAGGAGGAAAAGAAGAGAAGAAAACAGGACAGCACAGGGGGAAACTAGCTCAAACATATCTCACTTTAACACTGGCTAGCAAACCAAAATACAGACCAAGAACACCCAAGGAACCAAAAGCACAAAAATGGAAAAGAGGGAGAACCTCTCACCTTGAATATATAGCAAAAATTGAGAGCGGGTCCACAGGGAGACGAAAACGACGAAGCAGAGGCTGACAAGTCTAGAGTGATCACGTGCTCGACAAAAAGAATGAAAATGACATTGGGCGTGCACTGATATATATAGGAAAACTTGTCATCAATGCACCAACCACTTTTGAAATGGCGCATGAAAGATGCTGTCGACAGGGGAAAGCGTGCGCCCTTTGGCGCACGAAAGTATTTGACAACAGGAGATTGAGCGCGCCTTTGGCGCACCAAAAATTGGTGTTGCAGAGAGATTATATGCGCCCTTTGGCGCACCGAAAGACGTGTTAACATGGAAAACCATGCGCCAAAGGATTTTAAGGGGGCGCACCAAAACTTCGTGTTACAAGGCAAATCCATGCGCCCAGCCAAAAAAGGCTCAAAAAGACTAAGTTCAAAAACTAGATTTCCTGGGAAGGGATTTTACAACGTTTCAAACGCGAGGGATCCCTAACGAGGGATCGAAACAAAATTTTTAGTATGGTTATCGGTAAAATTGCCCTTGTCAATTTTACGGGATAACAGAATACTACAGATAAAACTATGATATAATGTTACAAAATCTTGCATGATACTGTATGATGGGTAAGAGATAGGTTCCCAACTAGGTTCTCAAATAAGGATCCAATATAAGGCTAACCACACCATGTAGATACAAAGGTTCCCAAGGAGTGATAATGTTGTAAATATAGAGGATAGTAGTCCTAAGCCTAAGATAGGTATATGTTTTCAAGGCCTACAACTAAGATAAAGATAGGTATCCTACTAGGATCCTAAAATAGAGAGGGAAAAAACTAAGGTATGTATAAAGCTAAGGGGCATAATAATAATAAGATAATGCAATAAACCAAAACAACTATAAATATACTCTAGTCTATAACATTGAATGACCAACAACAACAAACATGTACGCAAAAATAATAGACTAAATATGGATATAAATACTTACCTAAAGCATGTGTGTAACCAATAATACATAATCCTCCCCATAGACAACAACATCGAGAAATAATCTCTATGGTGGAGAAGGGGAAAGCTCAATAATAAGATCTCTAGTCCTAACTCACTATGGTGACCCAAACGAAAAAGAGTCCAATTCCAAGACTCCAAAGTCTGCTAGCAAGTACAAAATAGTTTGAGTAAGAGAAAATTATGCACAAATGTATGTAAGCAAGTGATTGTAAAGTAGTTTATGTGGTGGTACTAAAAAGAAAACAAAGGGGTATATATACCCGACACCATCACCCATGGGTGATGATGTTGTCCTTGGGGGAAACCCTAAGGCCAAAGGCTAAAAACATGAGGCATGAAGGCCAAAATATGAGTGGGGATAAATGATGAAGGTCTTAAAAGACCAAAAGTAAGTATATTAATGTGTATCAAGAGGAATAAAGTAGACAAAATAGGGTAATTAGGTGTAACAAGTGCAATGTGTGAACAAGGGGAAGAAATGAGACATGTATGAGGTGACTAAGGCCAATAACAACATCTATCAAATGCTGTGGTCTAGCCCACATGACCAAGTCTATAGTAATTTTTATGTGCCCTTAGAATAACACTCTAATCCCATGCGCATCATCCTATCACCCAGCGAGCACTGTGTGCTCACCCGAGGCATGCGCGGGTGCCAAGCCCCTCCTTTATGTGAGCATTGTGAGAAGATTCCATTGATAACAAATTAAATGATCATGCATACATTATGATGGCATAAGATGAGTTATTATATCAATATACCCCTTCAGATAAGAGAAACATCATACAAAAAACATATTTGAGTCATGACAAAAAGAAAAGATACTAGGGTTTGTACCCATGAACAATATATTCAGAACATATATTTATATTGATTATAGTTCTAGTAACCACATTACATCCAAGGGGGTCATAATAAACCAAATGTATCAAGACATACATGACTCATATATCAGAGACCCTAGCTATGCTCCCCATATTACATAAGTTTTCATAGAACCATCACTCTAGACATGATATCATTCCTACAACCTTCTAATGGTAACCCCAACCCTTAAAAACTCCTACTCTTTTCTGTAGGGCTTCACCTTTCATCTTCTCTGAGGTGATCCTGAAGCTTCCCCTTATCAACCTCTCTCCATTCAGGTATATCTCTCGTGTGTTCCTCACTCTAGAGCATATCTATAAATAGGTTTAGCACCCACCGCCATGACTTCCTCTAGGAGCAGATTGCTTTCTAAGTGTTCATGTGGTCCTCCAATGGAGCATGCTTCCTCTGATCTGAGTTCTCCACTTTCTACAATGATGTCTTTTAGGAATGTTCTACACGTGGAACATTCTTTACTTCACCACCAAGTCACCAAGATGACACCTTATCCACTCAGCATGCCTACTCAGGTCACATTTTTCCTAAAGTGATTTTTGGAGAGCCGAATATGGCTAAGTCTTGAGATTTTTTATTCTACCTTGTGTGTGTGCCATGGTTTCTACTAAAACCTTCTAAAACCCCTTTCCTGTGTACTTTCTCCCCGTGTTCCCTTATTCTTTACTGGTCCCATGTGCGCACATGCCCTTTCGTACTTAGCCAATATGTTGAGGCCCAACATCACCCCACACTAAGCTTGCTCTCTGTCCTCAGAAACATCCTCTCTCCCGAGAATAAAGAATGGCTGGACCTTGAATGGTTGGAATAAAGAATGAAGGAATGAAGAATGAGAAATGGAAGAAATAAAGAATGGAGAAATGAAGAAGAATCTGTTCATTGCTGAAGGATGAATGGGAAATAATTCCTTATATCTACCTCAATATTTTCCTAGGTGTCCACTTCACCCTATGCCTATTAACAGGTGTCACCTACTAGAGCACTTACCTCATGGAAAGCTAGTTCATCATCCTTAGCATTCATCGTATTTATAATGTCTTTCAAATGTTTACTGAGGTTGTCTAACGCATCCATCCTGCGGGTGATCTGGGAATATAATTCCTTAAGCCATTTTTTGATCGAACCCCATAAGGTCTTAATGGATTTTGAATTCTTCTCTACCTCGGCTAGGATTTTATCCCACTCTACCCTATTTACCTTATTTTACTCCTGAAACTCCTTGAGATCTACCTCATGTGTAGCAACTAGAATGCTTGCTACTCTATCGATGTCAGCATAATTTTCATAAGCAACTTCAACTATCTACGCGACGGCCTTTACAATGGTAAGGAGCTTAGTGTATCAAGAGAATATCTCCACAACCTTCTACTTTTCCTCTTTCTCCTAGCACGCCAGTGCATCTTCTTTTGATTCTAAGGTGAGTGGGTGCCTTTCCATTGTAAGTATATGAGTAAAATCTTCCAAGCATTGCAAGGTTGATTCGTATTTCTTCTCGGGTGGTGCTAGTTCTTGATGCTTCAAGAAAATACCATCCGTAATCATCTCAATTTTCTTATATACCTCACACACCTTTGCATTTTCCTCCCTCAGCTTGAGCCTTAACTATGCATTGATCAACTCTTCTTGCTTTAGATCCTTTCTCTTTTCAATGAGATCCTCTTTTTTCTTCTCTAATTATCCTTCCAGGAATCTCACTCTGTCATTCCTCCCAAAAAGTCTTACCTCCACCTCAATCGACACCTTGTTGAGTGCATTTAAAATCTTCTCGTCGGACAACTGTTGAGCATTTACCAGTGGGTTTATTATTTTGGTCTCCGGTACCTTCATTAGTGCCCCCTGGTTAACTTCAAACTCAGGCTCATTGACATTGGACTAAAATGACCAAAATAAATTTTTCCTAGTTCATGGGTACGTGCCTTCTTCTTCAAATGAAGAAATTTTTAGGAGTTGGTCTGTAGGCTTGGTGCTTTGGAATTGTGTGCATAGTACCTTATTTGGATCATGGATATAACCCATCCCCTATCCCTACGCTACTACCACACTCTTTCCTCATGTGCACGCTGCCTTTGGAAAGCTCACTGCTAAGCTGAGATCTCCACCCATGCTTCCATACTCCTTTCCTATGCTCTCTTCTTCTATATCCTTGAGTATATCATCTGTGTTTTGATCCAATTCCTTCTCTACTAAATTCTCTATTATACCCGCTACTTCTCTCTCTGCGGCCTCTTCTATCTACTCCTTGGTGAGGCTGGGGGTCCTCTAATCCTTAGTATTTACTTCTTAAGTCCCCCCTTTTCCTTGAGTGCCTTCCTCTTCTTCACCCTTTTCTTCATTCCTTTCTTCCTTTGAGTTGCATACATCATACATGGGATGATACTAAAATTCTTCATCCTCACTGTCATCTCTTTCGCCCTTGTAGGCCTCCAAGCTCTCTATCTCTTTTGAGTCTTCCTTCCCCACTACCTTCTGCTTCTTCTTTAACTGGGGATTATTCTTCCTCTTCCTCTCTAGCAAGTGATTCCTTCCTTGGAAACTCTTCTCACTTTGACACCTCTTCCTCAGGTGTCTTTTCCCTCTCCTTGATGGGAGACTTATTCCTACACACGTATGTGCTTGGCTTGGTGTCTACCTTCAGTGCACCCATAGATTGTGTTGTCTGCACACTTGGTGCTTTCTTCTCTAGTGTCTCTTACCTCTCCCTCTTTTTTGGTGTGGCCTTCTTCCTACGAGTGGGATCCTTTGGGATGGAGACATCATTCTCTAAGTAAGCTCCCTTTCCATACTTTGGCCTAATGTGTAAGTATATTCTTGTTGCATTTTTTCCAGCAATTGGAAATGTCATGGGTTTTGTCATGCGCACCTCATGGGAGACATAATTCTCCACATAAGTGTGCTTCTTAGGGTATACGAGATTTCTCCGCAAGTCATGGTGGTCTTGGTTCACCTCATTAAGGTCAAAACTTAGTCTTTTAGCTTCCTTGAAGAGGTTGAACCCTGCTTGGAAATACTGTGTAGTGAAAGAGAAGGGAAATTTACACCATGGGATCTTGGTCCCATCTGACATAGTGAACCTGCTAATGTAAAAGTGCTGATAGACAACAAACTCATCTTCTCCACCTAATAATGTTGACAAATATTTAGGTATCCTCTACTTAGCCTTGAATACATCATGCATTCACTTTTACCATTTCTCCGGGCGCACCTTGTGGGCAGCCGTCATGGTGTCGCATGTGTATTTTTCAAACTTCTTCATGGGGGAAGGGTCTTCATCTGGATAATCCCATATAAACTTCTCTGGACTATTGGGAACTCCAATTTCTAAGAATTTGATGGTGAGAAGAAAATTGCCAAACATAATATTATCTCCTTCTTACACAATGCTGATGATCTCTTTTGGAATGTAGGTGGATAGGTTATAGATGGTTTCTTCTATGGTTTTCCGACACACATTCAACCATGCATTGTTTACCTATGTTCACCTCTCTTGACCATTTATCTTGGTTACTAGGTGCGCAACGATCCTCATCATGGGCTTGGATATATCAAGGATGTTGAAGTAGCGAGACCCCTTCTTATAGTCATACTCTTCCATGGTCTTCTTAATATAATATTTATCCTCTAGGTTGTCATCTAATGAATCTCATTCACAGACCAGGCCGGTAAACTTAGAGCTGAGTTGGGGAGTTATGTGCATTATGTGGCCTGCAAAGTAGAAGTGGTCCTTGTGTATAATTGACATCAACCATTGGTATAACCACTCAGGCTTGCCAAAATAGGGCATCTCATAAATTTATAGCAACCTGACCTTCTCCAATTTTACCTTCACCTCATTGCTATAAATTAGCATCCCTTATGGTGTCCTCTTATCTATTAGACGAATCAGATCTAATTCCATTTCCTTCTCTATGGTACTTGTGCGACGGTTATAGTCGCTCATGGCCATATTCCTCACATGGGATACCCATTATTTCCCAAGTAACACTCCATCTGGGTATTGCATCTTTACGAACCACTCATTAAAATTGGTGGTGGAAGTGTTTTTTCTTTGCACTTTCCCTTCTTAGGTGAAACAATTGCCTTTTTTGGTGCCATCTTCTTATCAGGTTAAAAGTTTTTTTTCCTTGCTTGTCTTCCTTACTTTACTCAAATATGTGGCTCAAGTTTGTGAAAGAATCCTTATACTCCTGTGCCTTAGCTGCAGAACCCTAACCTGGAAAATTCTTACACAGGACAACATATTCCACTGAAACCTTCTTCCATATGCTCGAGTAATCCTTCCACTCTGGTTCACAAATCACCCTAGTCACACACTTCAGATTTTCACTCTTCTTTCTTCACAAAATAATTTCTTCGTGGATGCCCTAGTTTGCAAGATCTCTTCAATCTCGTAATAACAAGGTAAATAATGATGTGCCTGACCCTTTACTTATAGATTTTTGTCTATCCCCCGTGATAAATGCTATGCCACCTACCAACATACTTAGCATTAAATGCAGATTTTTCCACTAAATCTTATCTTAAGCACTCTTTTCCATGCACCCAATCTTGCATGAAAATCCTTACAACCTTATAGCACACAAAAATACTTAATGAATGAAGAATATTACGTGTGCGCTTGCAGCATCGAAGGCACTTCTTCTATCCTTGGCCTGATTTTCCCCCTCTCCTACCTCATGTTATTTCTACGCTTCTCATCCTTTGTACGTGGTCCTCGTAAAGCCTTATCCTGACACCAAAATTTATCTTCCACCTTTTTACATGCCTTCTCTCCTACCTTACGCACTTTTGGGCTTTTAACCTGGCCCATTAAAACCCTACTTCCATTTCTAGCCTCTATTTCACTTCTCTTTACTCCACCCCCTACTAAAACAGATGTGCAACCCTCTGCGCACACATAACCTTTGAAAGTTATGTGGTTACTGGTACACAAGGTGCACAAAAACAACACAACAAAAATGAACAAGTGAAAAGAAAGGGAACCACAAGGAAAAGAAATGCATTAAGGAAAATCCTAGGCTAATTAGAAAAACTACCTTATTTACAAACACAAGACTTATTTATAGTAGGGCTTTAGCCTACTCCCATTGAAATGACCTGGTAGTCTCGTCCCATCCAATGATTATAACTGGAAAGTGCTTGAATCAAGGATGTACAAGATGATGTATGGTCCCAACCAATGGAATTTTAACTTCCTAGGATGGCACAAAAATTTAGAGTCATATAAAAAACCATCTACCCCTACCTCAAATTGTTTATTTTTGATATGACGATAATGCCATGCTTTTCACATAATCCCTTTCCCATGAACAACTTGGTCACCTTAGTATTAATGTCATATTCCATGACCTTGGTTACATAGCCTGCCCTTTTTTCATTGAGGTCCTTGTTTAAAAGAAAATATTTTATACCACCATGTGTGACTAGTAGATGAATCCTATTATTTGACACTAAATGTCTAAAATTATTAAAACTTCTAATCATAGCAAGGACATGTTTCTCAATGAATGAATATCTTACCTCATATTCCATAAGGGCTTGGCTAAAGAATGCAATAGGCTATTCCAATCCTTCCTTGCTTTTTTACACCAAGATTGTGGAGATGGTTTCCAAACCACCAAAGGCATATAGAAAGAAGTCTTTGGAGAAGTTTAGATTAATGAGAGTTGGAGCTTGAGATATGGCCTGCTTGATAGCTTCAAAGCTATCTTTTCCCTTCATTATCCATTTGAAAGAAAATTATTTTTTAGCATCATCGTTAATGGCTTCACAATAGCAGAAAAATTCGGTACAAACCTCTGAACAAATTTTTTCCTCCCGACGAAGCTTTGGAGAGCCTTCTTATGAATTTGCAATGTAGGAGCATGGATGGATTATACCCTCTTCAAATCAATTTTTAGTCCTTCCTTTGAGACAATATGGCCTAGAATTTTACCCTCGTATGCCATGAATATGCACTTTTTCGGGATCGAGGACACTCCAAACCCCATGCACCTTTGGAAGACCTGTTTGAGATGAAAGATGTGACTTTCTGCATTTTTAGAAAATACAATGATGTTGTCAAGATATACAAGCACTATTTTATTTAACATCCCCTTAAACACCATATCCATTACTCGTTGAAATGTTGCTTCCACGTTTGATAGTCCAAATGGAATCTTCCTGTATTCATAGGCGCCCCATTTTGTGGTGAAGGTTGTTTTGAACTGATCCTCCTCTTTCACAATAATCTAATTATATCCTGAATATCCGTCTAAGAGGGAGAATTATTCTAAACCAACCATTGCCTACATAATCTACTCCATGGAGGGTAGTGGGTAATGATCCTTGAGGGATGCCCTGTTTAAATCCCAAAAATCCATGTACAACCTGATTTCCCCATTCCTTTTCCTAACAGGCACCAGATTTTCCACCCAACTTGAGTGCTTGATCGGAAAAATGATACTCGCCTCAATGAGCTTATTCAGCTCCTTCTTCATGAGATGCTCTATATGAGGGTTGATTGGCCTTTGTTTTTTCCTGATGGGCTTAGCATGTGGATGCAACTCAATGGTGTGTTGTGCCAATTTTGGGTTAAAACCCTTCAAATCATCGTATCTACATGCAAAAAAATATGAGAATTCCTGACAAAGTTACACAAGGTCATACTTTTCTTATTCGCTGCTCATCTTCCCTATTTGGAGTGTCTTACCTTCTCTAACTAAAATGGGCTCAGAATCCCCCTTTTTGACTTGAATGTTGGCCTTCTCTTTCCATAATTGATCATTTGGGTTGAATATTGACTCTAAAGTCACTAAACCCTTTGGAAATTTGTTTTTCCATAGCTGCACCTTTTGACCCCTGTACTGGTGCTCCAATTTATTCTGATTTTTAGCTGAGAATTCAGCCTGCTCTTATAAAAAACTAATGATTTGTTGATCATTCTCAAAAACTTTCCAACTTGCGTTATTATCCAGTACAACTGGCCTTACAATGACATGAACATTTGGTTGTGCTTTGTCTCTCTTAATACTGTCCACCACATCAAATGTTGCTCTAATTTCTGCGAGCCTGTCTGTGGCCTCATTCTTCTTTCACGGTATGACTTGAATATTGAATACTTAAAGGTCTTCAATTTGATCCCATACCTGATGCTTGTAGGCCTTGAGTAGATCATTCTTAGCAACATGTTGTCCTCTAACCTATTTGATAATTAACTCACTATCCCCAATAACTTGCAAGTTTTTAATACCCCTCTTTCTTGCCCAATGCAACCTATGGATTAAAGCCTCATATTTAGTTGTATTATTTGAACAAGAAAACTGAAAATGAAAAGTTGAGTAGTACTTCATACCTTGTGGTGAAAAAAGCATTACACCTCCTCCAACACCTTTCCTACTCCTTGAACTGTCAAACAACTACCATACTTCATTCTCATCCTTTTTTCCTGGCTTGGTAAGGCTAGGGGTGGACAAGTTCTCCTAATGTAGACAATAAACTCCCAACCCACCTTCTTCCATTTATTTATATGGATCAAAAGCATGTCTCCTATGATCCCAATCATTAAGCGTTAGGTACAAAATGCTCCCAATGTTTGTGTTTTCCTCTTGATCCTCCAAGAATGATTATTGATCAAATATGGTACAATTTGCATTCATTAGATTGGGAACATAAGGATCAATGTGAAAATTGGTAATTGGCTCTGACCAGATCATAGCCGTAGCTCCATACCTTGTCCTGAATAACACGTGGGACCAATCAGCTGATAGGTACCCCCCAATCCTAGCTGTAAAATCCCTCAAAAGGAACAAGGAAAATAGTGGTGGAAAATCAATCACCGATACATCCTGTAGAACTATAACATTCAGGGAAGCGTGGAGCGTAAGGCTTAGTTATTTGATCACTCCAACTGTGATTATTATTGTCCCATCCAATTGCACTACTTTATTTATTACTGGCTCATATTTTAATCCCAATTTATCGGCAATTTTCTTTGGCATTACCGAGCTTCTCGCCCTTGAGTCGATCATGCAATTGTGCACTAATTTATCCCCAACGATTAATGAGACATAGAATGGTGGAGGCTTCACATTATTACTTAAATGACATTATCCTTATTACGTGGTGTTAGTAAGAACCCTCTCCTAATTTTTCAATGGCTCATTAGAAGGGGGCCAATTTTCCATAGTTGCTTGCAAGAAATCTCGCTGCCCTAGAATTGCTAATGATTCCTACATGGAAATACTGACATTGGTCTTCTTCATCTGATCAATGATATTGAAAGGGGGTGGGTTTTCTCTTCGTTGTCCCTTGATGTTAGTGGCCTTTTCTGGTACCTTGGCTGGTCCATGAGCTGCCACGACTGGTATCCTAGGCTAATTCTACACATTAGGGGCTACTACAATAGCTGCATTGGGCTGTCTTTGTGTATTAGGATCTGGATTTGGCTTTCCAAATCCTTTTTGAGTAAGAGTGGGATGAGAAATAATTGTACTAGATGATTTACCATCCTTTATGTTCCTTTTCTTTGACCACGTATTGGCAGCCACACCATGGAAAGGAGATTGATTAACCCCAAAAAAGTCCCCCGTTTTCTAATTACTAGCATGGTCTCAGTTGGAGGAGTTTCTTTCTGATCTATTTGCTGATTCTCTTCCTTACAAGGCTCTTGGGTCACCCCAATGGTCTACAACATCAGGCCTTGATTTAAAGTGCCATTGAATCACGTTGATTAGTTATGAGGTAGGTTGTAGGGGTAACACCATTCATACTCTTGAGCAATGTTGTTATGATCAGGAACCAAAGCCATTGATGATGAAACTACATTTGGGTTATAAGGCTGAAATGGCATGGTAGTTTGAGACTTCCATTGGTTTGGATTTTTCTTTATTTTCCAAGTGGGAGGCTTATTAGGATGATATGGAGGCCTATTCATTTGAGCTTGAGGTAGGTAAGGTCTGGAGCTCTAAGCTTGGTGCCTTTTGATTGTCACCAACTCATTCCCCAAATTCTTTAGTTATTTCATGACTTCCTTGAGTTCCTTGGAAGTACTAGAAGAAGTGGAGGCCTAACTACTGATTTGAATTCTAGGGGCTAGAATGAGGGAAACTTTAGGTTCTTGACTGGTAAAGGGGTTCCGTAATTCTAGATATAGAGGCATAGGTGGCCTAGGTGCCAGCTTGCCTACTTGAATTAAGCAGTTCTCTTCTCTGATAGCTATATAGTCATTTATTTACCCTTAATTCCTATACTAACCCCAAGTGTGCCAACATATCACCTAGCGGGCATTGGGAACTCACTTGAGGCACACATGGGTACTGATCCCCTCCTTTATGTGAGATTTGTGAGATAGTTCTGCCATTAATGGGGGATGATTTGCAGAAGCAAAATTACATTCACTTATTTAAAGAGGTAGAAGATGAAACTAATAGTTCCATGCCTTAATGTATTACAAAAACTAAATAACATTGTAATAAGCATAATAAAAAATATCTGAGCCATGATAAGTCATATGACATGAGGGTTTACACCCTTAAGTAGAATATAAAGAATGAACCCATAAATATATTGATTTAACATAGTTCAGGTAGCCACATTAAAGTGTAAAGGGTCATCTTAGACCATATACAATAAATGACAGGGTCTTAACTCTTGTAAATCCTTCCCCATATGAGAACCTAACTATAATTTTCCCATTTTAACCCTTATTACAGATCCTAGTGCCATATAGAGGTTTATGGCATCCCTTACAACCCTTAACACTAAGTTCTCTAAACCCTAGCATTATTACATAACCTTGTTACTCTGTTTCTTATTATTTTTGCATTCTCCTCATCTATCTCTTACCCTTTCTTTCATTCCTCTTCTATCTTATTATCCCTATCTCTAGCCCGAGCATCTCTTTTTATAGGATCAAAACCCATCGTCATGCCTTCTCTCTTGAACATATAATGTTCCAAGTGTCGATGTGGTCCTCTAATGATGAATTTTTATCCCTTTGCAAACCTTCTACTCTCTGTAATGATGTCTTCTAGGAATATTCCCTTTGTGGAATATCCTTTTCTTGACCTCCAAGGTTCCAGGCTGGTACCTTATCCACTCATCACACCTAGTCACGTCTTCACATTTTTCCTCAAGTGCATCTAGAATGCCAAATATGGCTAAGTCCTTTAAAATCATGTTCTTCTTCCTCCATGTGCTCTGATTTCACTTAAACCCTCCTTAAACCCCATTTTCCTGCATGCTTTCCCCTGATTTCCCTTCTTATTACTGGTCTTGTACATGTGATGCATTTGGTACTTAGCCAATATTTCAAGGCCCAAAATCACCCCACACTAAGCATGTTCTTCGTCCTCGGAAACATCCTGATTCTTTAAAGAATAAAGAATATTCAGACAGGGACAATCTAAATAAAGAATGAAATAATGGAAGAATCTGCTATTGCTGTAGGAGGAGGGGGAATTATTTATTTACTGTTACTTTAATATTTTCCCAGGCATCCACCTCACCTTGTGATTACTGAAGTAGGTCACCCACTAAAGCATTCACCTCATCAAAAATTAATTTGTCACTCTTATCATTCAACATGTCTACAATTCCTTCTAACTACTTGCTAAGATCATCCACTACGTCCATTCTGCGAGTGACCTTGGGATATAGTTCCTTAAGAAAATTCTTAATTGAACCCCATAATGTTTTGATTGATTCCAAATTTTTATCAACCTCATCTAGGATCTTATCCCACTCCACCCTATTTCGTTTGTTCTTATCTTGAAACTCCTTTAGATCTACCTCATGCATAGTAACTAGTATGATTTCTACCCTGTCTCTGTCAGCGCAATTGTCATAAACAACCTCAACCATTTATGTGGCAGTCTTCACAGTGGCAAGGAGCTCATAATACCGAGTAACTATTTACCTGATCTTTATTTTTTTCCCTCCTTCTAGCTCACCAATGCCTCTTCTACTGATTCCAATGTGAGTGGTTGTCTCTCCATGTTGAGGATGCGGGTTAGGTATTCCAAGCATTGCATGGTTGACTCAAATTTTTTCCTAAGCAGGGCTAGCTCCAGGTGCTTCAAGATTATGGCATCTGAAATAGTCTCTATATTCTTATGGATCTCTCACACCTTTTCCTTTTCCTCCCTTAATTTGCACCTTAATTGTGCACTGATCAACTCCTCCTGATTTAGCTCCTTGTCCTTCTTAATGATCTATTAATTTTTCTTTTCAAGTTCTTACAGGACCCTTACTTTGTTATTTCTCCTGAAGAGCCTCGCCTTAACCTTCACCAACACTTTGTTGAGTGTGTTACAAATTTTCTCATCTGATAGTTGTTGAGCATTCAATAGAGGGTTTACTCCCTTGGTATCTGGTATCTTCATCAACGCCTCACGAGTTACCTTAAATTTGGGCTCATCGGGACTCAAAATACCAAGACAACATCTTCCTTGTGTGTGGGTATTTACCATCTTCATTGAAAGAAGACCATGTAAGGAGTTGAATTCAAATGAGCGTGCAATACCTTATTTGGATCATTGATGTAGATCATCCCTTGTCCCCATGCCACTACCATGACCTTCCCTTATGTGTGTGCTACCTTTGGGAAGATTACCATCATCTACACTCTTGCTTCCCGCCATCTCCTTGAGAACTTCTTCAGCACTGTTCTCCACCTCTTAATCCACTAAGTATTTTATGATGCCTGCTACCTCCTTTTTTGTGGCATCCTCTATCTAATCCTTGGTTAGGCTTGGAGTCCTTTGATATTTCATGTTGACTTCCTCACTTCCCCCATTTCCATGAGCGCCTCCTTCATCCTTATCCTTCTCTTCATTTCCCTCCTTCCTCTGACTCATGTACATTGTACACACGATGGTCCCAAGCCTCATCATGATCTTCATCATCCCTGTCACCCTTATCATCCTCCATGATATATTTTTCTTCCGAGTCCTCTTTTTTATTACTCTTTGCTTCTTCCTAACTGGTGATTCCAATATAGGAGACTCTTATTTTTCTTCTTTCCTAGGTGAATCATTTCTTATCTACGACTCTTCTTTCACAGTGGGCTTCTCTTTCTCTAGCGCCTCTTCCTCAGGTGTCTTATCTTTCTCTTTTGTAGAGAATTCTTCCTCCATGTATAGGTGCTTGGCATTATGCTTGAATCCTACACACCTACAGATTGCGCTGTCTATGCACTTGGTGCATTTTTATTAAGGGCCTCCTCTCTTTCCATTTTCCTTGGCATGACCTTATTCCTTATGGTGGGGTCTTCTAGGATAGAGACATAATTTTTAACGTAAGCATTCTTCTCATACTTCGGCCTTATGTGCACGTATACCGTTGTTACGGTCCTCCCAAAAACAAGCAATTTTACTGGCTTCATCATATGTACATCATGTGAGACATACATCTCCACATAGGTGTGCTTCTTCAGATATATCAATGTCTTGTACAACTCATGGTAATCCTAGTCTATTGTGTTGAGGTCAAACCTTAGTTTCTTTTCCTCTTTGAATCTATTGACTCCGGCCTTGAAGTATTGTGTTGTGAAGGAGAATAGAAATTTTCACTAGGGACCCTTGGTGCCATCTATTAGAGTAAACCTGCTAATACATAAATGTTGGTATATGGAGAATTCAACCTCACCTTGGAGTAAAAAAGGTAATTGATCATGTATCCTCCACTCTGTGCCGAATTCGTCACACATCCTCTTATACCATTTTTCTAGGTGCACCTTGTGGGTGGCCATCATGGTGTCATAAGTGTACTTCAAATATTTTGGCAGGGGAAGGGTTATCATCTAGGTACTCCTATACAAATTTATTTGGCCCATCGGGCACTCCAATATCTTAAAAGACGACAAGGAGGACATTACCAAACATGATATTTTCTCCATCGCACATGACAATGATGATATATTCTGCTATGAATGCTGAGAGATTAATGATGGTCCCCTCTGAGATCTTACAGAAAATGTTCAACCAATCCTTGTTGATCTATGTCCATATCTCTTACCCATTTAGTTTTATGACCAAACACACGTCCATCCTCATTACAGGGTTGGAAATTATAGAGATGTCGAAGTATCGTGACCCCTTCTTGTAGTCATAGGCTTCAAAAATCTTCTTTATGGTCTCCTTATCATCCAAGTCATCATCAAAAGATTCTCCCTCGTAGGTAAGACCAGTAAATTTGGAAATCAGCTAGGGAGTTATCCACATCCTACGTCCTGCAAAGTAGAAATGATCTTCATGTATGCATGACATTAACCACTGGTACATTCACTCAGGCTTGTCAAAATAGGGAAACTCATAGAGTTGTAATAACCTGAACTTCTCTATATTCACCTTTACCTCATCATTATAGATAGGAATTTCATCTGGTGTCCTTTTGTCTATAGGGAAAACAAGTTCCAATGCCATCTCAATCTCTGTGGTGCTCGTTCTATGGTTTTAGTCACTCGCGACCATCTTTCTCACGTGAGACACCCATTATTTTCAAAGAAATATGCCATCTGGGTATTACATCTCTGCTTACTATTCCTCATTGAAGCTAGTGGAAATATCTTGTTTGCCTTTTCCCTTTCCCTTCTTTGGTGAAATGGTTGCTTCTTTCCTTTGTGCCATTTCTCTATCAGGTCACTAAATGTTATCTCTTTCTCCCAATCCTAGCTCTGCTCAATTCTGCGGCTCTACCCTTTCGCAAAAATCCCTTTAATCATGTTCCCTAGCTGTGGAACCCTAACATGGAAAAACCTTTCTGTCCACAAGACGGTGTATTCACTAACGGGATTCAAAAACTTCTATGACCTTCTCCCTCACACTTGTGTACTCTTTTTTTCACTCTGGTTTGCTAATAAAACTGGCTATGCTCTCATATCTTCACAACCCTTTTTCATGCAATTTTCTTTAAGGATGACCTAGTTCATAAGAGCTCTTCGATATCAAAATTGAAAGGTAAACAATAATGTACCCTGACATTCTACTTAAAGTTTTTTCTTTTTTCCGCAACAAATGCCATATCACCTACCAACAAAAATTTACAATAAAGCATATTTTTCTTCTAAAGCCAACCTTTAGCGCTTTTACCGCTGTACCCATTCCTACACAAGAAATTCCACAACCTTCTGGTGCACAAAAACCCTTATGGACCAAAGATCCTTACACACTCACTTGCAGCATAGAAGGAACTTCTTCTGTCCTTACCCTGATTTTTGACATCACCTAACTTAAGTTGTTCCTACGCTTCTCACCCTTTTACGTGGTTTTGTAAGTTCTTCTTGACACCAAACTCCTTATGTTCACCTTTTATATGCACACTCTTCCCAACTACACACTTTTTATCCTTCAACATGGGCCATCGAAGCACAACTTCCACTACCAGCTTCCAATACTTATCACATCATTCCACCCCACACAAAACAAAATGTGCAGTCCTCTACACAGAAAAGTTTTGAAAATAATAAGGGGATACCAGTGAACAATGTGCACACAACAAGAAGAAGAAAATGAGCAAGCAATGAGAAAGGGAAACAAAAAGAAAGGAAAATAATTAAAGGAAATCCTAGGCTAAATGGCAATACTGACTTATTTACAAAAACAAGGAAGACTTATATATAGTAAGGCTTCAGCTTAATCCCATTGAAATGACTTGATAAATGTGCTCCATCCAGGACTTGTAACTGGAAAGCGCCTAAATCAAGTATATAGGATACAATGTATGGGCCCATCTAATGGACTTTGAATTTCCCAGGATGGCGTAGAGAGTTGGAATCATATAATAGAACCATCTGCCAAACCTCAAACTTTTTGTTTTTGATGTGTTTATCATGTCATGCCTTCTTCTTGGATTTTTCTATTTTTGGACTCTAATGCATAATAACCCACATCTTATCTAACTACGTTAAATTATCAATCCTCTCCTTAAGAGCTTACTCATCAACTATTCCTCCTTCACATGCTATACACATTGATGGTAACATGAATTCAATAGGTAACACTACTTCTACTCCAAACACCAATTAAAAATGTGTGGCCTTGTTCAGTCTTTTATAAGTAGTCTGGTATGACCATAACATAACATCAATTTTATCCTCCCAATCCTTTCTTCCCACATAATTTTTTTTTGTCAGCGTGTGACTCAATATCTTGTTAAATGACTTAGTGGTTCCATTAGCTTGTGGGTGATAGGGGTAGTTTTTTGGTAGGCTACCATGAATTATGCCAAAAATATTCTAATTGTCTCATTCAAGAAATGAGTACCCCTATCACTTGTTAAACTCAACAGACATCCATATTTGTTGATTATAGTTTCTCACAAGAACCTAGCTATTGTTGCCACTATACAATCCCTTATAGGTGCCACTTCTTCTCACCTTGTAAGATAATATTTTCATGTAATGATATATCACGAACCAATATTTTGCATGGAAAGTGAAATCAGTCCTAAAAACTCAATCACCCAATTCTCAAATGATTCCGTGCTAGTTATTAGTCTCAGGGTCATCTCATCTCTTCTTCCTAGTTTCCAAAGGCACTGGAAATGGTCACAGGCTTTACAAAACTCAATACATTCCTTGTAGATGCTTTCCCACCAAATCCTTGCTAGAAGGATCTTACACATGGTTGCATTCCCTATATAGTGTCCTCCTATAATTCCACCATGTGCTTCCTCCATGATTGTAATGCGTTCATGCTCTAACATGCACCGGTGAAAAACCTCATCGTGGCCTAGCTTGTATAAGTCTCCACCAATTAACATGTAGGGCACAGTGTCTATGGTTAACTAATTCCTTTCCAAAGTCTTTATTCCTTTTGGTGACACACCTGTATTGATAAATACAACAATATCTTCAAAGTTATAAGGAACGTACCAAAATCTAAATATTTGTGCATCTGTTGGGTTTCATATTTTCACTGTGGGTGAAACCACAGTCAGGGGACAACAAGTCCCTCCTCTTTAATGGGAGAGGTTCCCTTATTAAAAGTAGTAAATACTTATATACATATACACAACTTTCATCATGTGGATTCCTAATACTTTAAGAGATTTCATAGCAAAATATCATCAATACAAAGGGCTCAGAAGAATGGAGAATATGGAAAGGAGGGGGAAGAACAACTATACTTTCTGGATATATAGATTTTAGAGTATACCCTTACTTGTATTGAAATAGAAAAATGCAGAATGGGATTATTCACCTTCACAATACGTATCAATCTTCAGACACAAAGTTCTAGAGATCATATACACAAGAGCACAAAGTTTCTTTGCATGCAGAGATGAAAAATTCACTAACTAGGAGCTAGAAGTGAAAGAAAATAGCAGAGGAAGATAAGAAAAAGACTTCTGTATTGAGCAATTTCAATTTTTTACAATCTTTCAAAAATGCCAGGAACCCGTATACAATGGCAAAGCATGTTTTTATAACAATCCTATTTCATCTTTTCTTTGCCTCCAAGGAAAGAATATCCCAATGGGATCAAATTTTTTGGAGATTCATTTAGAAAGAGACAGGAAACAAGAATGCACTCATGGAAAATGTAGATTCCCTAAACAGTTGAAATTCAACATTTAAAATGTGAATGCTTTAGACAAAGTATATGGCAGTTTCCTCATCCATTTTCCCTCATCATTTCACCTTTGTAATTGCCTCCAAAACATTTGAGTTCCCAGTTGGCACATTTCTCCTTTTCCATTCACAAATGCCTGATCACCCTATCTCTTTGAAAATCAATCATATTCCCTGTGAAAATCAATCGATTTTGTTCCAAAACAGACCCAAAATGCATTTCCAAAAAAGTGACCACAAACAGAGAAGGAAAGACAAAAAATGATCCACATTCATCCATTACAGAGCTCAAGCCAAAAAATGGTGATAAAAAGATGAGATGCAGATGTAAATAAACCATTTTCCCTCTTTTTTACCTCAAAATCAGGACCCTACATGTGTCAGAATTAGAGAAACGATGAGCTAGGTGGAAAAAATATGTTTCCCAACATTTGGGAGAAAAGGCACGATTTCTCGATTTCCTCCACCCCTCTACAGCTTTGCCAAAGGCTGGACATGTGGACGCCATCCGATTGGATGAGGAAACACAGTCCAAAAACAACCATTTGAGCCTTTTTGGCGAGAAGTTCAAAATCTCAAATTTCTCTGCGGGTCCGCCCTCCCGATTTGACTAGGACACGTGTCATCTTCTGATTGGATAAGGGGGCGGGGCTCAATTTGCAACATTTTGAACTTTTGGCACAAAATTTGATTTTCCTCCATGGGTCCGTGGGTCCACTGCCCGATGACACGTGGCAGTCTCTGATTGGCTACGGGTCCAAAGGGAGGGTGGAAAAACTTGAACCTTTAACCCTTTTTGACAAAGGGTTCAAAAAAAAATTTCTTCTACCAACTCACTGCCCCGAGGACATGTCGCGGTCTTTGATTCATTAAGGGGGAGGTGGAACTTATCTCTCCATTTCTCCATGTGGGCTCGTGGGTCACTTTTGCTAACTTACCCCTTTTGGTGAAAAAGTGCAAAAATCAAAAGGGACTCCATAGGTCTGCCAACCCACCAAGGAAAATTTATTAACTTAGGTCTGCCGAGCCATAACTTGCAAAATACAAGGAGTTAGGAGGACTTCTTGACCTTTTTGGAAAGGGGAAGAAATTTCCCATCTGATGGATAAGTTTTTAAAAGTCCAAAATCTCCTGGTAAGTCCCAGATTCAAAAAATACCTCTTTCAAGCATACTTCAAAGGCACCAACTCAAAATTTAACATTTTTAGACTTGGAAAATGGAGGGAAATTTGAGGGTGACAATAGCTGGCTCCTTCTGGGGATGACTTGGCTTGGCATGAAATACAAGGCAAGATCAAGAACCTTAGAAAACTTTGGGAAAAGAAGACCAGTGCCTTATCCATTGGGCAACAGAGTCAAAAACAAGCTCAAAACAGAAGGGGAGCACACACCAAGCGGGAAAAGAAACAAGACAAAAACCAAAGGAAAACAAACCAAAGGGAAAGCTGTAAAAAATATACAAATGACTCCCAAAGTCACTAGGATTTGAATAATTTCAAGTGTTTCCCACTATAAGGAAGTGGGAGAGAAGAACCATCCATGTAATCCAAGTAGAAAGAATTCTCACCGGTAAGATGTCTGATTTTGAATGGGCCCAGCCAAAGAGAATCAAACTTACCATGGCTGCCCCTTGGTTCATGCCTTTTGTCCCAAAGAAGAACAACATCTCCCACTTGAAAAGTTCTAGACTTAGCCTTCTTGTCAAATAGAGCTTTTACCTTGAGTTGGTGAGCTGATATCCTATCAACCACCTGCAATCTATCTTCATTCAGCCTCTGAAGGTACATAATCCTTTTGTCCAATGAGCTAGAAAAACTAGCATCTTCAATGGCCTTCATCAAGTGCAAGGCTGGCAGTTCCAACATTACTGGTAGCTGAGCATCAACTCCATATACCACTTGAAAAGGAGACATTCCAATGGCTCTCTTAGGTGTAATTCTATCAGCCCATAAAGCATCATACAGTTTCTTATGCCAATTCCTCTGAGAGTCATTTACAAGCTTCCAGACAATTGTGACTAAGTTCTTGTTCGTTGATTCAGCTTGCCCATTCCCTTGGGGATAATAATCTGAAGAGTGTGCAAGGGAAATGCCATAGCCATAGAAAAAATCAGTCATTTCAACAGAGGAGAAGTTTGAAGCATTGTCAGTGACAATCTTGTTTGGTATCCCAAACCTTATTAAGATATTCTCCTTGATGAAATTGCAAACAACCTCTGAAGTAGTACTTTTGACTGGAATGGCTTCCACCCACTTGGTGAAATAGTCAGTGGCAGTCAAAACATGAGTGTGTCCAGCACTTGAGGGTGGATTGAGTGTGCCAATAAAGTCTAAACCCCATTGTTGAAAAGGCTCTTCAATCACTACTGGTTTGAGAGGTAGAGCAGCCAATTTGGGTCTGCCAACAAAGGTTTGGCATGCTTCACATTTACTTACCCACTCAGATGCATCTTTGAATAATGTGGGCCAATAATACCCAACACGAAGAATCTTGTGGGCTGTTACAGTAGAAGAGAAATGACCCCGACATGCCTGATCATGAAAAGCTGAGAATAATATCTTTTGTCTGCTCCTTGTCAACACATTTCAAAAATCTTCCGTCAATGCCATGTTTGAACAATGCATTTTCCCATAATACATATTGAGCAGATCTCAATTTGATGGTTCTTTTCTCCTTGGCAGTCAAATGGGATGGGAATTCCCCATAAGTGAGAAAGTATGTAATGTCAGCATACCATTCATCAGTTGAGCTGAGGAAAAGAACAACAGGAGTATCAACTTCCTCCTCTAACAATTTAGCATCAGCTCCTTCGGCAATGAGCTCACATAAGCCCTTTCCTCTAACCAATTTTGTGGGTTTGATGTCAAGATCATACTCCTAAACTTTGGCTACCCAATTACCCCTCTTGGTTCCAAACTCTTGCTGTGTTAGAATGGATTTAACAGTTGTATCAGGCACAAGAACAATAGCATGGGAGTTGAGGATATAAAAATGAAACTGTTTCACCGCCTTAACCACTGCAAAAGTGTGTTTCTCCATCATGGTGTACTTCAGCTCATGGGATTTCAAAATATAACTCATGAATGCTATGGGGAGCTCATGACCTTCATTATTTTCTTGGGTTAACACAACAACAAGAGTGTATTCGGTGGCATAGCAATAAATAATAAAGTCCTTACCAAAATCTGGGCATGCCAAGATTGGAGTCTTTGCTATAGCTCTCTTGATGCCTTCAAATGCAACTTTGCCTTCAGAGGACCAGCCAAATGTCTGCTTCCCCTTCATCATGTGAGAAATTCTCAAAGTAAGCTCTGCAAAATCAGGTATGAACCTCCTTAGGAAGTTGATTTTTCTGAAGAAAGAATGCACACCTTTCTTGCTGGTTAGAAGAGGGATCTGCTGAATTTCCTGAACTCTCTCCGGATCAATCTTGATCCCATCCTTAGAGACAATGTGTCCCAAAATTTTTCCTTCAGTGACACAAAAGACTGATTTCTTTGGATTCAAGGAGATGCCATGCTCTCTACACCTTTGGAGGACTGTTTCAAGGTGTTTGAAATGATCAGTTCTGATTTTCAAAAACACAGTCAGATCATCAAGGTAAACAACTATGCACTTTCCCTTGAGGCTTCCAAAGGCTAGGTCCATAGCCCTCTGAAAAGTAGCACCAGCATTGATGAGGCCAAATGGCATTCTCTTATAAGTGAAGGTGCCCCAAGGAGTGGTGAAGGTGGTCTTATGTTGATCAACAACATTTACTTCCACCTGATTATAACCTGAGAACCCATCAAGCATGGATAACATCTCTGAACCAATGACAACTTGCAATACTTGATCCATGGTGGGAAGAGGATAATTTTCCTTCAAAGATGCTTGATTCAAGTTTATGAAATCAACACAAATCTGGATCTCACCATTCTTCTTTCTAACTGGCACAATATTAGCAATCCACGTTGAATGGTGAATAGGAAAAATGATCTTTGCTTTCAATAATTTCTGAATTTCTTGGAAGATTGTATCAGCAATCTTAGGATTATATTGCCTCTACTTCTTCCTGAAGGGCTTGATCCCAGGTTTGAGAGGGATGAAATGCTGCATTTCCTTTGGTTGGAAGGCCTTAAGATCATCATAGGAATAAGCAAGGACATCAGTATACCTCTTCAACAAATTTGCAGCCTTCTTCTTCTCTTCTTGTGTGCAACACTTCCCAATGTTCACTAGCTTGGGTTCATGAGAACTTCCAATGTTTATCTTCTCATACTCAGCTGACTGTCAGGCTCCTTTGGAAGTTTTGGGCTTAACATACCCATCATGCTTATCAAATAGCTCCTCCAAACTCACTAACCCCTTAGGTATCTTATTACCTTTCAGCTTTAAACAGCCGTCATGATCTATTTCTTCTCTTTGGCTACCTTCTTCATTTGGAGGCACACACTCCCTAGGTGGATTTTCACTCCCTTCAAAGTACAAGCTGATCAAAATTATCTCTAAGCTCCAGGAAGGACAGCAGATGTTGATCATCATTGAAGACTTGCCAATTATTTGCATTGTCTGGCACACTAGGCCTATGAATCATCTCAATGGTGAACTTCTCTTGGGAGAAATCTGGATGAGGAATTAATAGAGACCCCGAGACAGCCAATGAATCAGCCCTCGTGTTTCTTTCTCTTGGCATGGATTCAATGGAGAAGGCATCAAGGAACTCAATTGAATCCCAAATCAGATTTCTGTAATGTTTTAGCCTTCTATTTTTTACTTGGAAAAGATCTCTAACCTGCTTTACAATCAGCTCTGCATCACCACGAGCAAGGAGATTCTTAATTCCCATTTCCTTTTCCAAGTTAAGACCAAGAAAGAGAGCTTCATACTCTGCTGTGTTGTTTGTGTTTTTGAATTGGAGCTTGAAAGAGGAAGGATGAAGCTTCCCTTTAGGAGAAATGAGCACTACACCAGCTCCAGAACCAGCTGAGGAGCAGCTCCCATCAAACTCTAAAATCCAAATGCCATTGGGATCAAGAAGTACTTCCTTGGGATGCTTTACCTCATCTTGTGACATGACCATGTAATTACCATGACCTCTGTCTTCATAAAGTATTTGTGCTTTTGGATCATCCATCTTTTGCACAATATATTCAGTTTTCTTTTCAGGCAATAGCTTCTTCATCTTCCCATTCACTGGAATGAGGGCATGTGACCAGTCCATCATGATCTCTCCTCCAACATCCTTGCAAAAGTTTCTACTCAATAGCATGCCATAAGAAGGAGGTATATCAGCTACCAAGATGGTTGCTAAAACTCTTTTCTCTCACATAACAGCAAATGCAACTTGTGCATCCTTGATTCTACCAACCAACGGTACTTCTCTACTTTCCATTGAATAGCATGAGCCAAAAGTGTGGGTTAGGGTCAGGCCTAGGGCATGAGCTACCTTGGCGGGCATCACATTGTCTGAAGCACTGGAATCAATGACACAATTGCTGAGTTTATGACCAGCTATGAGGAGGGTAACATAAAATGGTTTGATCTTCTCCTCAGATGAAGTAACTGCTGCTACAAGGCTGGGTTGAGATGAAGGAGAAGGAGTTGGCAAGAGGCCCTTAGAACCATGGGGTGAAGGTTTAGATTTAGAATTCAAAAAGTCTACCATCTTAGAAAATGCCTTGGGATGAGTTTGGTAGAATTCAGCCTCTGAGATCTGAATCTTAGTTTTCTTGAGATGGTCAATAATATCAAATGAGCCAGAGGTAGATGCAACATTATTAACAACAGTAGATGGGACTTTTGATCTATCAACTCTATCACTAGGATGACAAGAAGTTTTAGGAGTAGGAGCAGAAGAAGAAGGAACAACAGAGCCTACCTTTTGCATGGAAGAAGTTGGAATAGGAGCTCCCCTCCTTGCAATCACTGGAATGGTTGTAGGAGGATCCTTAGATCTTTTAGCAGGCTGCACTACCTTTTCTTTCTTGCTTGTTTGCTCACGAGTCATGACAACATAAGATTCATTTCTCATCTCTGTAATTCTTTCCTCATAATCATCTTCTTCATCTATACCTTCAGTAGTGAGAAAATGGACATGGGATCCACTCAGCTCTTCCAAATCTGCATCAACTTCCTCTTTAGGCTCTTCACAGATTTCATTCTCCTCTTCATCATCAGGCTCCAACACTTCACATGTGGCATTGACTGGAGCCTTGATTGGTGGACCTTCAATTGCTAATCTAGTTTGAGGAGAGGTCAACCAATTTCTAGGCTGGAAATTCCTTCTAGGCACATCCTGATAAGGAGCATGCTGAGCTAGTTGTTTCTTGAGAGCAATCAAATCATTAGCAAGCTTCTGGACTAACTGATCTGCATTAACTCTAGGAGAAGATGTGAAAGAAGAAGATGCCTTGGATTTAGATGAATCTCTCCTCAGCTTGCCAGACATAATCAGATCATCTTCCACACTAACAGCTAACCTCTGATCAGCATCCAAGGTGGCAAGATTAGCTCTCCTAAGTGCATAGCTCACTTCAGGAAATTGAGCATTAAGGAAGAAGCACTTCTGAATCTGATCTACAGGATGTGTAGCTAGTGGGATCTTGTTGATCAGCCTATTGAATTTAGATATAAACTCCCTCATAGGCTCATGAGCTTCTTTCTTGATTTGGGAAATCTGAGCCAAGAGGGCATGCACATCTTTAGCTGGTTTAAAGCGCTGCTCAAATCTGGTTGTCATGGTGTTCCAATTGGTGATAGATCTAGCAGGCAGGTGATAAAACCAATCAACAACATTATCTTGCAATGTCTCCACAAAAATTCTAACAGAGACATCCTCATGTTCCACACCAAGAACACCACAAGCAACAATGAAGGCTGATATATGTTCATCTGGATGAACTTTCCCATCACCTCTGAATTTGGGAAAATTCTTTCTATTGCCTCTAGGAAATTCATGCAATGGCTGGGGAAGAGCAAGAGGCCCAACCCTTTGGCCCCAAGGTAGAGGAGCTGCCATTCTTGGAAATATTGTTTGGAGAGGAACATCAACACCAGCAAGGATCAGAGCATGCAGATTGGGACTGATTTGATTTTGAGGACTGCCAATCCCAGAAGCTTTATCTCTATCAGGAGGAGTGCTTGCAGATCTTTCTCCTCTTCTTTTTCTTGTTGATGAAGGAAGAGAGAAACCTTGGTTGTCCAACAGCTGGAAATGAGGATCCTCTTCCCCAAGGGTTCTTCTACCCCTAGTATATCTTGGAGTCACCAGATCAAAGATGATCAAGAAGTAATTCTTCAAAAACTGGAAACCATTCACAATGGATTCCCTAGTGGAGTTGCCAAAAACTGTTGGGTTTCAGATTTTCACTTTGGGTGAAACCACAGTCAGGGGACAACAAGTCCCTCCTCTTTAATGGGAGAGGTTCCCTTATTGAAAGCAGTAAAGACTTATATACATATACACAACTTTCATCATGTGGATTCCTGATACTTTAAGAGATTTCATACCAAAATGTCATCAATACAAAGGGCTCAGAAGAATGGAGAAGATGGAAAGGGAGGGGGAAGAACAACAATACTTTCTGGATATATAGATTTCAGAGTATAACCTTACTTGTATTGAAATAGAAAAATGCAGAATGGGATTATTCACCTTCACAATACGTATCAATCTTCAGACACAAAGTTCCAGAGATCATATACACAAGAGCACAAAGTTTCTTTGCATGCAGAGATGAACAATTCACTAATTAAGAGCCAGAAGTGAAAGAAAATAACAGAGGAAGATAAGAAAAAGACTTCTGTATTGAGCAGTTTCAGTTTTTTACAATCTTTCAAAAATGCCAGGAACCCATATACAATGGCAAAGCATGTTTTTATAACAAATCCTATTTCATCTTTTCTTTGCCTCCAAGGAAAGAATATCCCAATGGGATCAAATTTGTTGGAGATTCATTTGGAAAGAGACAGAAAACAAGAATGCACTCATGGAAAATGCAGATGCCCTAAAACGGTTGAAATTCATCTTTTCAAATGTGAATGCTTTAGTAGAAGTATATGGCAGTTTCCTCATCCATTTTCCCTCATCATTTCACCTTTGTAATTGCCTCCAAAATGTTTGAGTGCCCAGTTGGCACATTTCTCCTTTTCCATTCGTAAATGCCTGATTACCCTATCTCTTCGAAAATCAATCATATTCCCTGTGAAAATCATCGATTTTGTTCCAAAATAGACCCAAAATGCATTTCCACAAAAAGTGACCACGAAATAGAGAAGGAAGGACAAAAAATGATCCACATTCATCCATTACAGAGCTCGAGCCAAAAAATGGTGATAAAAAGATCAGATGCAGATGTAAATAAACCATTTTCCCTCTTTTTTACCTCAAAATCGGGACCCTACACGTGTCAGAATTAGAGAAACGATGAGCTAGGTGGAAAAAATACATTTCCCAACATTTGGGAAAAAGGCGTGATTTCTCGATTTCCTCCCCTGGTCCTCTGCCAAAGGCTGGACACGTGGCACCATCTGATTGGATGAGGAAATGCGGTCCAAAAACAACCATTTGAGCCCTTTTGGCGAGAAGTTCAAAATCTCAAATTTCTCCGTGGGTCTGCCCTCCTGATTTGACTAGGACACGTGTCACCTTCTGATTGGATAAGGGGGTGGGGCTCAATTTGCAACATTTTGAACTTTTGGCACAAAATTTGATTTTCCTCCACGGGTCCATGGGTCCACTGCCCTGATGACACGTGGCTGCTTCTGCTTGGTTGTGGGCCCAAAGGGAGGGTGGAAAAACTTGAACCTTTAACCCTTTTTGACAAAGGGTTCATAACAAAAATTTCTTCCGCCGGCTCACTGCCCCAAGGACACATGGCTGTCTCTGGTTCATTGGATGATTCCTTATCTCTCCATTTCTCCATGCGGGCTCATGGGTCACTTCTGCTGACTTACCCCTTTGGCAAAAAAGTGTAAAAATCTCAAGGAACTCCGTAGGTCCGCCAACCCACCGGGGAAAATTTATCAACTTAGGTCTGTTGAGCCATAACTTGCAAAATACAAGGAGTTAAGGAGGACTTCTTGACCTTTCTGGAAAGGGGGAGAAATTTCCCATCTGATGGATAAGTTTTTAAAAGTCCAAAATCTCCTTAGTAAGTCCTAGATTCAAAAATACCTCTTTCAAGCATACTTCAAAGGCACCAACTCAAAATTTAACATTTTTAGACTTGGAAAATGGAGGGAAATTTGAGGGTGACAACAAGGTCCCAAATTACTCTTACCTTGTTTTACGACAACTGTAAAATCAAACTCTTGAAACAACATGACCCACCAAAAAATGTGCCCTTCTAAAATTGGTTTGTTTACTAAGTACTTCAATGCCATATGGTCTGTGTAAAATATAAAGGGTGTTTTCAACAGATACTACCTGAATTTGTGCAATGTGTAGATCATGGAAAATGCTTCACACTCAGTAGTGGTATAGTTATTCTCTGTTGGTGTCAAATTTCTACTAACAAAAACAAAAGGGGGTGGTCAACAATTCCTTCTCTAGGTTTTGCTAAGATTGTCCCAATCGTCATTCCTCGAAAAATCAATATGTACATGGAAGGTCTTATCCCAAGAAAGAAAGCATAATATGGGCACAATGATAAGATTATTCTTCAATGTATCAAATGTCATTTGTTGCGCCTCTCCCCAGTGAAATGCAATTTTGTGTTTTAGTAACTCTTCTAATGGCATGGCGATCTTGGCATACCCCTAAAAAAACTTCTTTTAATACCTCGTATGCCCAAGGAATCTGTGCACTGTGCTCTTCCTGGTAGGTTCCCCCAATCCCACAATAATGGAAACTTTGGCAGGATCCACCAGAAAACCTTCCTTACATATGATATTCCCCAACAAGGTTCCAAATGGAGTAACAAAGATACATTTCTTAATGTTGAGGGATATCCTTAGCTACTCTTTCAAACACCAGACTTAGATTGTCACAATGATCCCTTACTAATCCCTATACCATCCAATCATCAAGGTAGGCTTGAATAAACTTATTGATGAAGTATTGAAATGCTTGAAACATAATGTGTAAAAACACAATAGGTGTGTTCTTCATTCAAAAAGGCATGACTGTGTAGGAAAATCTTCCCCACTCAGTGGTGGAATTTTTCTTTTCTTGGTCCTCCTTTGCAATCCTAACTTGATGATATCTTGAGAATATTTCTGTGAAAGAATAGATCTCACGCCCGGATACTCCTTCTAGGATATCCTCAGTGAAGGGGGTTGGAAAAGGGTCAATAACACATACTACTTTTAAATCCATATAATCAACATATATCCTTATCCTCCTATCTTTCTTAATGTTAATGACCATCAGGATTATGCATTCTGATTCCTCGATAACATTAATGATACATGATGTGATCATATTGTCAATATCCTCCTTGAATTTGACATGAAGATTCAAATTCATTAGATAAGTTCTCTTCTGAATTGGGCATGCTCCTTCCTTTATCTTGATTTTCATTTCCCCTAAGGAGTGGTGAACACCTTTCAGCTCATGGTACCCATGCGGAAACAAGTCCTGAAACTCACACAATAGATCAATGATCTTTGAAACCTCCTTTTCTAACCAATAGTCCCAAATAGTAGCCACTTTAGGTTCCATTTCTCAGCCAATGTTAACCTTCTATGTTTTTAGGGTTTCATGGTAGGTGCGCACTTGCTCATAAGCACTATCTATTACCTCACACATACCTACAATATGCTCAACATTTATCCTCCACTTTTTCACCATTGATCACATAGACCAATTTTCCTTTTTCTTTTTCCATGCATGCGTGCCCAAGCTATATCTCCTCTGATAATTACTCATCAAAGTGCACTTCTAAACCAGGTCCACCCAATAATTCTAGTATTCTATCCTCAGCCATGGCACTATCTCCCATTGTTAGGTGCTTAATTACCTGTAATGCCTCATCCACTAATGGATTGGTGCTTCGATATTAGAAATCTTGAAGGAGGTCAACCATTAACTCCTACCAATTTCCTATCTGATGGCACAACTCTGAGTGAATGTACCATGCACATGCGTAACCTTGTAAAGTGGATTACAACTTATGCACCCATAAAGAAGGTTGCAAGGATTCCATGTCTTCCATCTAGGAATTCTCACATGCTTGGATGTGAAATAAGGCACATTATTTCCCATAATAATCTTGTATGATAGTAGGTGCTTACTTCGAACAAACCTAATAGAGAACGTGATTCTCACCTCATGCCACTCTAGAAGGTTATCATGATGGGTCCTCCACCAACATACTACGGTCTCAAGAAAGGTATAATTAGGCATCTTTCTCCTTTTGATATCACTTATCCATTGGGTCTCCATTTCTTGTAGGAAAATATTAGGGTTGGCTCCAACAAAATAACTTGGCATATTCTTTCCTCCTAGGTGCCTGATTGAGTGTGACTTTGTTACTCTCATCACAAAGCCTCTTAACTACCTTTTGACTAACTCATATGTCACATGTGCCCAATTGTCACATGCTACACTAGTTTTATCACTTATAGATTGAGCATATTCCCACTGAATAACACATTCCTTTGATGGTTGCACAACTTCAGAATCCCAGATAGTGTGCACGTAAATTCTATCTAGGTCTTCTTCTCCTAAAGGCTCAATATAGGGCACTGACTTCCCATCTATCAAAGGAATGATAATCCATTCCTCTTTTTTCTCAAAGCTAATATACCCCTCATTAAAATTCAAGTCAACATTGTTCTTATAGCACCAGGGGAACCCAAGTAAGGATGGAAAGTTGTCTGCCTCAACAAGCATTAAGACTTCGAAGTCTCCAGTAGATTTCACCCCTTGGATAGTGATAACAGCTTCCTTTAAAACACCAATGGGAATTACCTTTTTCTTATTGGTCATATATAACACATTTGAAGATGGATGTAATGGGGGCCTTCTTATTTGATTCCAGGTGTCCAAGGTGAGAACATTGAATTCTGTGCATGTGTAAATCAAAATATTACTTAGGAACCATCCATCAACAACTATATTTAAGGTAATATCCTTATCGTAGTCAATGCTATGGGGGGGATGTTAGTAAGCAAAACCTGCCTCTCACATTTGGTATCTTATTCCTTAACCATTATCCCAATAAAGAAATTATATTATCTTGGCGCAACATTTTACACACCTCCCTGACATCATCTATATCTGATTGATGGACCTCAATACTTTTCTTCTGCCCCAACTTCTTGGATTTCTCATTCAAACATTGAATTTCCACTTGAATACTCTTGATTACATCCATGATCTCTTGATAGAATTCCTTTTGATGGGTAGGGTCTAGATACTTCCCATATACCACCTCTTCCCTCATAATAAGTGGACTCTACTTTGGTATCTCCCTGGCATGTGTAGCCTTAGCTTGCATCGTCACCAGTATAGGTTCTAACTCTGACTCATACACTAGCCTTGGCATCCATTGCGAGTCGGCCTTCTTTACTCTTACCATCCCGGTGACCTTGTATTTTTTGGTGTTGTTGGCTCATTTGTTCAAATATCTCTAGGAACTCCTCTTAATTTTTCTTTTTTCCACACCAAAATCACTGTAGTAGAACAAGACATTTGGGCTTATAGTGCTCCGTATACCCACAATTGTAACAATTTCCATGCAGGAACTCACTTATTCCACTTCTATGGTTTCCATGACCTCTAAATCCTCCATAAAATCCTCTTCCATGAGCTCCTCCATCTGCGTGTCCTTCATAGTGATGACCATCATCCTTGGAATTGTTTGCAATGCTAGTCTAGCGCATACCAATATAAATGGCATCATGTATTTGGTCAATCAATCTACAATCCTTGGTGTCATGAGTAGTAGAAGTAGAAATATTGCAATAGAAAAAAACATTCTTATGGATCATGCATTGTAGTAGTAGACACCTACTTGAATCATGATCTCCGTGGAAAATATCACAGTCTACTTCCATGGCACGTACTAATCTCCGAGGACAATTGTCATTTGTGTGCCCCTCTACCTCACAATATGTACACCATAGGTGATTGCGAGTCTCATGCACTAAGTTCATATATATCTTCTACGGCTGCTTTTTCATTATAGCAATATGAGCTTTAAGAAAAGGGCTAACACTAGTATCTACACTTCCTACAACCTTAGCGCGCAAGGCATCCTCCAAGGCCTCGCACAGGTCTGTGAAACTCTTGTGTAAAAGTTATCTCCTGAAAGGTGTTATTAGTCCTCCATTGAACCACTGAGCATGTTGAGAAGGATTAATAACATAATATAGTTTTGATAAGAGAGTCTTAAAACACGCATCATAATCCCACACACTCTCTGCCATACCTTGTTGAATTTCCTTCAGTGCACTAATGCTCTTTTATTCAAACTCAGGAATATGAAATTCATCTAAGAAGGCATTACACAATGTGGTGTAATCTACCACTATCTGGTGGGGGTTATAATTTTGGTACCAACTATGCACGTGTCCCAACAACATTGTTACAAATTGACTTACCTTCCGTTCTAGGGTGGTGATCCCCTTTGCACACCATAGTAGCTCACATTTGTGTACATGATCTAAAACATCCTCAACACCTTTGTAATCTAGAAGATGCAAAGAAATTTCAAAAAATACTTGCTGAGGTGGTTGAGGCCCTTGTCCATCAAATCCAGGACCTTGATTTCCTCTGGTGTTTCCTCTACCACTAGATCCACTAGACCTACCAGTGCATATTCCTCATGATCCACCAGATTCTCTAGATCTGCTAGGTCCACTAGGTCTGCTAGTTCCTATTCCACCATATCCACTAGATCCTCCTATGGTTGGAAAGGGTCCTAAAGTGGCCGTGCCTTATGTCCTCAATGCTATACTAAATTATATACCATCAGTCTATGATATTGTATCAAACATGATTTGTGTCCCAAGCCGCTTCTAGACATCATACCCAAGCTTTGTATACCTAAAAATATACCAAATGATGCTCTAGATAATATACCTCCAAACATAGGAAATGATTATGTAGTCATAAATGTGCCAAATGTAAAGTTATACCTCCTAGATGCTGATCGGTCACTTCCACCAATACTAATTGGGTTAACAATACTTATCTCTGGATTAGGAGAACTAAGTGCCTTGGTTTAGTCACTTCATGGATTCAGATGCACACTGACGACTATCATTTCTCTAAGAGATGATCTCTCATAAGAAGTTGAAGTGGTCTCTCTCCCATGCTTGCCAAGATGGGGTAACATAGACTACTCATACTCCATGTCCTCTGCATGAACATCAATTCCTTCCTGCAACATCTACCTCCATATATCCATCACTCATGAAACTTTGTGTTGTCTATCTAACTCCATCTCACAAGCTTTATTATACTTGATTCATCTCTCTTCCCTCTCCTTTTCAGCCATAAGGTCCGCCATATTCCTCCACCCTAGATTCCTTTCCTAGCACCCAGAAGAAGATTATCTTGCCATAGGAAATGCTTCTAAAATAAGTGTAATAATTAGGATCTTTATAGCTAAAGGGATAACACACACAAAAAATTCTATTGGCTCCCTCAAGAACTCAAACTTAGTAATCTCTGGATAGGAATACATAGAAATCGCATACTCCAAGGTCTAACTTGTCAACACTCTACTCCACCAATGATCAATAACACATGTCCAAGTCATATCACCATCATAAAGCCTATGATACTCATCTTGGGTCCATACACAAGGTCTATAGTATCAGCTTGATCTAGATACATACGCCAAAAGTCATTCATATAACTCCACTAGGAAGAAATAGAAGAAAGTATCATATAGCTCATGATAGAGATGTTCTTCTACCCATTTACATCCAAGAAACTTAGGTCTAGTACTAAATTTCTAAGAGAACTCATCCTCAGTGATTTTAAGCCATGCTTCGACACTGTCTAAGGTTAAGCACTCTTTCATCATGCACCATTCTTACAACAACTTCGAAAAGAGGTCCCGGAAACATAAATAAGATGTAGTCAATTATTTACACTTAATACCTTTACTCACCCCAAATGCATCGGCCTATCAACCAGTGGGCCTTGGGCGCTCACCCAAGGCACATGTGGGTGCCGAGCCCCTCCTTTATGTGAGATTTGTGAGATGGTTTTTCCATTAATGGAGGATGATTTACAGAAGAAAAATTACATTCACTTATTTAAAGAGGTAAAAGATGCAACTAACAATTCCACACCTTAATGTATTACAGAAATTAAATAACATTGTAATAAGCATAATAAATTGGATCTGAGCCATGATAAGTCATATGAGATGAGGGTTTACACCCTTAAGAAGAATATAAAGAACAAACCCATAGATATATTTATTTAACATAGTTCAGGTAGCCACATTATAGTCAAAAGGGTCATCTCAGACCATATACAACAAATGACAGGGACTTAACTCTCATAAATCCTTCCCCATATGAGACCCTAACTATAATTTTCCCATTTTAACCCTTATTATAGATCTTAGTGCCATACAGAGGTTTATTACATCCCTTACAACCCTTAGGACTAAGTGCTCTAAACCCTAGCATTATTGTAGCACCTTTTTACTCTGCTTCTTATTATTTTTGCATTCTCTCCATCTATCTCTTTCCTTCCCTTTCATTCACCTTATATCTTATTATCCTTGTCTCTATCCCAAACATCTCTTTTTATAAGATCAACACTCGTTATCATGCCTTCTCTCATGAAAAAATCACGTGCCAAGTGTTGATGTGGTCCTCCAATGGTGAATGTTTATCCCTTTGCAAACCCTCCCCTCTTTACAATGATGTCTTCTAAGAATATACCCTGTGTGGAATATCCTTTTCTTGACCTCCAAGGTTCTAGGTTGGCACCTTATCCACTCATCATGCCTAGTTGGGTCTTCATGTTTTTCCTCAAGTGCATCTAGAATTCCAAATATGTCTAAGTCCTTTAAACCCATGTTCTTCTTCCCGCGTGTGCCCTAGTTTCACTTAAAACTTCTTAAACCCCATTGTCATGCACGCTTTCCCCTGAGTGTCATTCTTTTTACTGGTTTTGGGTGCCCGCTCCCTTTGGTACTCAGCCAATATTTTAAGGCCTAAAAGATATAACATATTCCCCTGGTAGTGTTGTTCCCCCCATCGATTGTATCATCATAGCTATATTGGAATTTAGAGCCCTCAAAAAGTAAAGGAATGAACCTTCTGCTGTTGGCCTCACAAAAATTGGAATCCAGTCCCATGTTTATTGGAACCTAAAGTTTAAGTAATCCATCTGCTTATTTGGGGCCCTCTTGATTGTAGTTAATTGTTCCAACAAAGACAAATTATCCGACTTCTCTCTAAATTTCTTACACAGGGCTAAAAACAATGCATCCCAATTAGTAATTGACTCTTTTTTTAGGCTCCTAAACCATTGTAGAGCCTTACATTTAAGAGAAGAAGAAAGGATCCTAACTGAAAAATCCATCTCGTTGATCTTAAAAATGGCATAGACATTCACAATTTCTTGAATACGATCAATGGGGGTCGTATGATTCTCCCTAGTGAAGTAAGGAATTCTCTTCAACACTGCCACTGGAATAGGATTATGTTTATTGAGGGCGAGTGAAGTGCCACCTGTGAAATTTAAAAATGGGTTTGCCAACAATGGTGGTTATTGTAGATGTGCCATTAAGATTGGCCTGAGAACCCTAGTCGATTGACAGAAGGGTCTACCAGGTGGAGGTGTTGATAAGGTTTTGTTTGGTGGAGATGGAGAGATTTGTACTCTTCTTCCTCTCCTTCCTCTTCCTAGTGATAACTGCAAGTATTCAAAGAAATCTTCTTCTCTTTTTCCAGACCGGGTTTGAATCCTTCTCATGAGTGTAAACCACCAGTACTATTGAAATCAATTGATCCTATATTTGGAGTAGCAAGTAGTGTTCAGTAAAATTGATTTCAATTGATTCCTATGAGAGCCAAGAAGATTTAAGAGGCCAAAGAGAATATTCAAAAATCCGTCCAAAAAAATACAGCAAGTAGTGTTAAGTAAAATGAACATATCTTTCGTCATAAAACATCGGATTGAGGCGATTATTTTTGGGTTGAAAATATGAGAAAAATACACACAACTTTGTAGTTTACATCAGGGTTAGATTCAACATGTAGATATGACGAAATTTCTGTCAAACAGACGTTTTTTGTGGCTGGAAATGCACATCCGGTAAAAGAAATGTAACACACATGTTTTTTCTTATTGGTCATTTTTTTTTTAATTATTTAGCAAAACTATAGTTTAAAATATATATATATATATATATATATTTCTATAGTTTTTGCTTAATAATTGAATTTTGAGGGCAATTCAATTTTATTTTAATTGGACCAATTTACGGGAAATTGTAACCTCAATAACTTTTGCATGGTAACTCAAAATTGAGCACTGTTTTTTTGCAAAAGTGTTTATTTTTTAATTCTCATTATAGTGGTTCTAATTTTGGGATTAAAATACCCACTTTGAAAAATATCATATTTTTTGGCTATTTTGTGGGACGCATTATCGGTTGTACCCGACGTCCTAAAACTAAAATGTTTTTACATTGCGGGGGGAGAATAACTTCAATGTGGAAACAAATGAGATTAAAATTTTCATTTGGCTTATTTAGAAGCCAAAAAAAAACTGGAGGATGGAGGCACAAGAGGCTAGAGGTCATTCAATGACCTCTCATCAGTCACCAATGACGGGGCCGTGCAGACGCTCTGGTGGCATATGTATGGTGTGAGTATTAGATTTTCAGTGTGGTTTTCATTTTCTCAGTGTGCTTCAGTTTGCAGTGTTCCTGTTTTGTGTGGAATTTGATGGATGTTGGAAAGAGAGTTGTGTTGGAGCGCAGATGACTGTCAGTGATCCTCTGACTGCCGTACTTCTTTGGAAGATGGTCAGCTAAAAGAATATGTTCACTAGCATTAGTGACCATGTGCAGCAAGGCCTAACTAGCAAGATCCATTCAGGAGTATGTTCTTTGATGCATTTTGTTTCTCAGTATCTATTTGAGTGGAATTTCACATTGTGGGGGGGAATACATACCAATGTTCCATTCCCATTCTGTACCCAAAACGACTTAGTCAAGGAAAGCTTCCAGTGGAAGTGGCATTTTTCTATGTTGTTCGAGATCGAGTGGCAACGATCAATGACAGAGACTTTAATTAAGAACATTACGATTCTTATAGGAAGTAATGTGAAATTTTTTCAGTATATCTTCTATTGTGTAGTTTTGAGATATGCATGTTGTGTTTCCTACATAATTCCTTGATGTATAAGCATAGTGATGAACAATAGCACCAGAGTAAGTTAGTTCATGGATCTTGAAAGGGTTTGTGGGAGGATCCAGAAAACCACACGAGGTGGACAGTTGATGAAGTTCCTGTCACATCAAGGTTTGTGGTAAGCCTGTTTAAAACCATGGAAGGAGAGAGCCTTTCTTTTGGATCAAGGTCATGAGTCACAGAGTTGGACATGCCACAGGGTGTGAGCATACTGCAATTGAGAGTGTGGATGTTTTTCTACCATGTAAACACTAAGGGGGGGGAATGTTAGGAATTAGTATTTACAGTGTGTAGATAATAATTACATTTGATAATTATTATTATATTAGTAATTTGTTATTTAGTTGTTATAAACAAACAACTAATAACAAATGTGTGCTGAGTTGTTTGGTTGTTACAAATAACTCACGTGATTAGTATTTTTTAGTAGAATAGTTTCCTAATTTATAGGAAACTATGTGCCTATATATTTTTAATTACATCTTATGTAAATAATCTGGAATGAATTGAAAGATATATCATTATTCTGTGCATTTTATTCTGCAAATATAGTCCATCTCTTACAGAAAATGGCCACAAAACATGAATTTTATTGCTAAAAAAACATGCACAATCCATTATATCATAAGCACATAAAAATGCTTTATAATAAACCCAAAATTGAGGCCTTTAGCCCACAATATCTTTGGAACAATTTTGACAGAGTTCCTTTGATTTTCCAAAAAATCCCCCTCAAAATGAGGTGAAATTTATAGTATATAGGAAATTTGGGTCACCAACTAGCAGGATACATTAAAGAGGTATCGGAAACCATTCATTTTGGTACTTTTCCTACACCAACGGTCATGGGTGTCATGCCTCATTAATTCTAGTTGTTGGGATGTCATTCATTCACCTACCCTTATCTGACTTGTAACTCGTCCATCCTCTTTTTCATCCAACTCACTGGGGTTAGACAACATCTAAATTCATGACCGTACACGATTCTTTTCACTGACCAACCTAGGAGTTTCCATATTCACATTATGGGCCCTCCAACCCAGGAGGTTGGACAACCATATATCTATTCCCATAGGACACACTGCCTATCGATTATGGTAGCCAAAAAACAAACGAGCTTACCAACCTAATGGATCAACCAACTGTAAGCCCTCCATGTTGGTCTTCAAACCCCAAGGGATTGGATGACATTTATGTATGTCAACTAACCTTTCCATACAACGTCCATCCAACCAATCATAACCTTATCATCCTGAGCCACCACAAAACTCAACCGACACACCTGTCTGAATAACCCATAACCTAGCCAACCTTATCGACCATCTTGCCAACCAACCTATCACCCGACCAACCATGCCAAACAACCTGTCACTCGACCAACCATGTCGAAAAACCTATCACCTGACCAACTAAGCTAACAAACCTGTCACCTGATCAACCCTATTAACCAACCTATCAACCGACCAACCATTCACCTAACCAACCAAGCTGACCAACCTCAAACTCAACCAATTTTCCAATAAGCTTGATTGCAAACTCCAAGATTCATCTCAACGAGCTAGCTCACTGTGAGTTATGACCAACTCGGTTGAGCCAAATTATGAGCTACCCTACATACTGCAAAATCATTTCCCCTTTTCCATCAACTGTCAATGTTCCGACCTACTAAGTTGTCCATTTTACAGGGGTGCAAGAAATGGATAACAATACATAAAATCAAATTTGAACCCAAATCAAGAAAATCCAATCAAATCAAATAAAATTTATCAAAATCACAAACCACCTCTCACTTTATATTCCCACCGTTTAGTACATAAAGGTGAAAACTAATGATAAAATATATAACATCTTTGAAAATTTTAATGAAATTCTCTTGGAAACGATAATTTTCATGAAGAGGAATAAGTTGGACAACCTAAAATTATAGAACAATAAAAAGAGAAAGTTGATGAACTTATAAGACAAAAAAAAACATCAATATATTCTTCATCTCTTAGAAATGGGAGAGAAAATACCTTCATATTTAGGTGGTGAGAAATTGAGACATCTTTTGGACATTCTTGAATCTAGGAAAAACAATAGAAAATATATCACATCAACGAATACATCAAGTGAAGCCTTATCAATAACAATCCATGATATGAAAACTAAACATTAGGTCTATACTCTTTGATTAAAAAGACACATCAAAAATGATAATAGATGACACCATTAACATCAACGTTGGTACAAGTGAACATCCTAAACTCTTAAAATTTGGTGAAATCCTAACATGAGTAGAAAAAAGCATTTAGAACACTCGTTGTTGAGTTCATATATGTATTTGCATGTAAATACAAGGATATTCTAGGGTTGGATCCTTCCGTTTTGGTACACCACCTTGTAGTCAATAGTTCATTTGGATGTCAAACTAATCAAACAAAAAATCAGAAAAATGCATCCCAAAGTTGCATTACTAGTCAAAGAAGAACTTCAAAAACTATTAGAAACAAGTTTTATCAGATCGATTGACTATTCATAGTGGATATCAAACATTCTATTGGTTTCAAAGAAAACCATAGGAATTAGAATTTGCATAGATTTTCATGATATAAACAAATCATGTCCAAAATATAACTTCTTGCTACCAAATATTGATATGATTATGGACTCTACGGCAGGCCATGAAATGCTCTCCTTAATAGATAGATTTTTGGTTATAATCAATTAAGTTTTTTCAAATAAGATCAACCTATAGTATTTTTATACAACAGTAGCTATGCACAATGACACTTCATCTAGAGAAGTATGGAAGCTCACCCGAAGCGCGCATAACCACCAAGTCCCTCCTTTTCTTTTCTAATCAAGATGTTAGCATGAATGTTCATATCATAATACTTTACTTAAGATGATACATAATAACATAAAGAGAAAACAACACATATAATAAGGAAATCATTCATAGAAGATAATAAGCAAGATCTAAGTACCCATGATAAAAAAATAGTTTCTGTAACCCATACTTAATTATCCATTGAAAAACACCATCAATTATATAAATTAGAATATGAATACATCATAATTCAATACATAAATTCACAAGACATGTGAAATATCATATAGACCCCAAAACAACCATGATCTCTAAACCCTAATAAAAAAATGACGGAGATAAGATCCTCGAGCCCAAACTCTCTCTAAATTATAACTAGTGAAAACAAGGATGCACTACCTATATATGTGTGTATATAGACACACACACACACACACACACACACACACATCCAATTTCATGCACTCACCTAATAATAGGTGTGTGTGTATAAAATAACTTGCATCCTTTTTACAATCTGTGCTAATAATAGATTAATCTGATTATACAACATTCTTTAATCTTATTGTTAGAAATCTTCATGTGTGTTCTTTATCTCTTCCCTACATGTGATTTTTCCAATTATAGCTCCACTGTGTGTGTCCCAAGATATCCTTCCTTTATCTATTTTTAAACATTACTTGTACATCACTCCATCTCTACTTTTCTATTTTTAATCACGACTTCTAAAATCGGCTAAGTCCCAATTCTGGTCTATTCTTGCGTAAACCTTCACGTGTTGATCATTCCTGCATGTGTGTGCCCCTTCGCATACCATTTATGTGTAGTTCCTCACCTCTGTGTGTGGCTAGTACTTATCTATTTTTTCCACTCAACATCAGCCCATAATAAATTCATTGAAATCCTTGGTAATGTTTTCTCATACTTATCTCTCTAATGAATGAATCAAAGAATCTAAAGAATAAATAATAAGGTCCAATTTTTTTATGAATCGATGAATATTAATTCACCAATCCATAGAGATATAATCATGCCTAAGGTGACTAAAGGATACCTGGAAACTCTTTCCTCAATAACTTCTCTAACTTGCCCCACTCCACGAGCTCCTTTGTTGACTTCACTGGCCCTGCTTCAACAATACTTGAAATATGATCAGGTGTGAACTAGTTAACATTTTCCTTAAGCTCTTTCATGACTGCATCCAACTTTGTAGGCCCTCCCTCCATAACATCCATTCATTCCATGACCAATAGTTTGATTTCTTTGATTATTTTATTCAAGTGTCTCCTTCATGGATTTTATTAAATCTCTCTACACTGATGTCTCTACTATGACCTTTGTTCACTAAAGCTTGTTACTTGGTTTCTTTGCTTGAATTTATTTGAGCTCCACATCTTCCTTTGCAACATGCATGTTCGAGATGAGGTCATATTTTTGGGACTTATCAAAATCTAACTCAAGTTTTTATTTTCCTCCTTGATCTTGATGATTAAAGCTTCATATTCATCTATATTTGCCTCCACGTCCTCTTTATTCCTCTTGTTATCCTTTTCCAAATCTTCTATTGTTGGTTATGCACCACTCTTGATATTAAAGAGGAGCATCAAAACCAAGTCTTTGAGATAGGTCATCTCGTAAGTGTAATCTATTCTGGCCTGACTCACCAATGTTGGGCATGCACTTGTGATCTACTTCACAAGCCCTTCGGTCCTATCATAAGACTCATGTTTTACCACATAGGAGTACCATATGACAAATGATTTAAAAGGTAAAGTTAAGGTGCACAAGGAATACCAGAGGTCATGAAGAGGTTACACGTTGTTGAATACCAAGTTGATTGTAGAGCACTTCCTTTTGTCTTGGAAGGACTCCATAAGAAGCAAAACAAGACAACAAAATATATTTAATAACATAGGTCAGTGAATTGACTAGTGTGAACTACATCTAGGAATTGGAGAGTTTCCTCAAAGGTTTTCAATCCACATCTTAATTAAAATTAATGTTGATAAATATCATGAAATGGAAATTCCTACACTAGTTATATTTTTTGGGTATCTCACATAAGAAAATAGTCTAAAACTAATCTAAATGATGAATACAAGATTAAATATAGGAGAATGGTCAGTTTTCAGGGTCTATAGATACGAAAAAGGGTAGAAAGAAGGTCTGAGTGAAGTCTTGGGAGGTTTTGTAGAGTTCTAGGAGGAGGAATGAGCTTGTTGTTCTAAGGGTAAAATGACAGACAAAGAGACCGATGTTAGTTGGGGAACCAATGCCGGTCATTGGTTATAGATGGGATTGGTTAGGTAACCGATCATAGTACGGGAAATTGGGTTTCAAAGGTACAAAGGAGGTTGATTTGGGCTCTCTGTTATTGCACAGAGTATTGGGATATCTTAGGTAGGGTGTAGGAATTTAGGTGAATACTTAAAAGGGGTAGAAGTGATGGTTGGAAGGATGGATTGGCTTCATTTGGTAGGTCATCAAGTGAATGGGCTACGAAAGGTATCTAGGAGAGGAAGGAGGTGATTAGAAAATGATAAAGGATCTGAGACAAAAGTTAATGAAATCAATAACCTGGTTAAGAATACTTAACATAGATCCAAAGATTGGTAGAAGATGGTGGTTAGTGGGTGTGATTAGGAGAGACTAAAGGAGATATAGTGCCATGAAAGTGAAGGTTAAGTGCTTCTTTGTGTGAATGGGTCAAGCCTATGAAGCCATAGATTTTTTTCTGGTGGAGAGTTTAATGCTCTAATGCAGTTGATCATCAAGGGATTAATTAAATGCCCACGATGCAAGATCAAAGAATGCCAACCAAAATAATAACCTGAGAAAAGAGTTGAAAATGTTTATTTAAAGGAACTGATGGTGGTTCCTTGACCAGTGCCGACCGAGGAATAACTAGTGTCGGTTAGGGACAAATACTCTTATTTTCTAAAATAACCTTTTTTCTCCCTTTTTGGTGTGAATCAAGAATGGTTATGGGTTAGGAGTCTTGATTCTCATTAAATCACACGGGAAATTAGTGGGAGTGGTAGTTAGTAATTAATATTAGGTTTAGAAGAATTTTCAATTGGTTAGGGGGAGTGATGACTTGGTATTAATTATTAAATGGGCTTGGAATGGGTCTAAGGTGAGGTGGACAGGTGAGGTGGAGGGGTGAGGTAATAGTTAATCTAATATATGTAATTATATTAATAAAAATATGTGAAAGTGGTCATGAAAAGGGGGTATGTAATAAAAAGGGACCTAGAGTGTGTCATCCCAAATTTGGGTGTCTACATTTGCCCCTTTTTATCACATAGCTTGTACTAATAAGTGATGATGACAAAAATAAGAAGTGGATTCCTAAGATATGGGTGAAGGTTATTCCCCTTAAACCAGGAACTGACAGTGGAAGGAAAAGTTAATGATGGGTTTCATAAGGTGGTAGGTGATGAAAAATGGGGTTATGTGAAGGTATAGGAAATGATGATGATAGGATGATTGAAATGTGGAGAAATTAAAACACACCAACATGCTTAGAATGTAACAAGGCATAAGTTTGAAGAGTACACAAATGCTAATTCATCAATGGTTGATATTTTATCCAAATAAGGGTCATGTGGTCTAAGTATCCAACGTATAATATGTGATCTTGGAAACATAACAAGGCTAGGTGTAAGAACAAGTATAAGTGTGTTCTGAAATAACAAAAGGTTTAGTCTATTCAAGATAAATGTCATGAAATAAGGCAAGGTAAGGTCGGTAGGATAAACAACATGGGTAACATTATCATACGGCAGAGAAAATAAGTGAGTTTGATTATCATATAGGCAAGGTTGGGGTGGAACATGTATATAGGTAAGGTCATGGATGAGTCCTAGGTGAAGGAAAACATGCCCCTAAGTATCTGTAGGGAGTTGGTGAGGTGGTGAGGCTGCTAGGTGAGCCTATAGGGAGGTTTTAGGGATTTTTCAACTAGAAAAGGGCAAGCGAGAGAAAAAATTAGGGAAAATGAAGTATATTGGGTTATATGTAGGGTGACTGATGCCAGTTAAGAGGGAACCAATGCCGGTAGGGTGACCGATGCCGATCACCTAGGGAAATACCTGATTGACATCGGTCATCAAAATGGTGAGTTAAAAATAGAATCCCACGCAAAATGTGCTCATTTAAGAGTTGGTTGAGTTGGAAAATGAATAGTGGAGAGCTTATTTGTGAGGAAGATGAAAAATAGTGTCAGGAGATTGATTTGGTGAGAGATAAGTGGGCGGAGGAGGTGATTTTGTGGCCCCACATGTAGCTATTTGATTGGTTGGAGAGCTAGGAGCTATTTGTCATGGAAGATGTAGGGGAAGGATCAAGGGGCGATCCAGTTCAAGATTCTGCCATCACAACATGAAGGAACTAGTAAGTAGAGGTAGGATTTAGGCTTTAAGATTGGTTTTGTAGAATTATAGGTACTAAAAATGCAAATTGTATTGTTTTTTTAAATTGTATTGAAATTAGTGTGAAATCAGGGAATGGGAGGGTGTAATTTGATTAAGTAGTGGTGAAAATGAAATTAGGGCTAGTTGGTAGTGATTTGGGTGTATTTTTTTGAATTTTTTGTAATTTGGGGGCTTAGGGGTTTGACCTTAGGGCCGAACCAATAACCAATGTTGGTCAGTTATCGACTGATGTCAGTTAACTAACCGACTCCAGCCAATGAAGGGTACTAACATGAGTAGTGGAACCGATGTCGGTTACTCAGTTAAATAAAAACGTGTAAGAAAATGTTTATTTTAGGCCATGTAAGGGAGTGTGGGGTTTGGTAGGGTTGAAAAGAGAAGTCTTAGGGAAGGGTTTGGGGTAAATATGATGTGATATGATGATTTCAAGAGGGATGGGGTCGGGTAGGTCAATAGGTGAACTAGTGGGAGGGTAGATAGGTAAGATCAGAAAAGGGGGAAAATAGTGGAATGGAGTGGGTTAAGCTAACTTTTGAGGACCCCATGTATTTTGAGTGTTGCATGCATAGCCCTTATAAAAGGGGCCTCAGGCCAATGTAGTTCTCCCATAGGAAAGAGAGGAATATGATTTTTTTAAGGAGGTTAGGTGAGGGTGAACGGTCTAGGTAAGGCATGGTAAATATTAGGCAAGGTCGAGTTTTAAATAGAAAATTGAAAGGGAAAATGATTAACTTGTGTTGGTGTTGATGATACAGGCTAGGAAAAAGATGACTATGAGGGACTGACATCTGCCCCTTCTAATACAAATGAGACCCACTATTACGGAGGAGGAGTGGGAGCACATGGAGGCAATTGGGCTAGGCGTGGTGAGGAGGTACATGAGGATTACATGAGACCACAATATGATGGTAGCCCTTATTAATAGATGGGACAGGGATACCAACACCTTCCATGTAGTAATGAGAGATATGACCATCACATTAGAGGATGTATATAGGATTCTATGGCTTCTGATTGTTGGAGATCCACTTTACTAGGTGTCATATACAGATGCATTAGATCATATGATTGTAGTATTTGGGTCGGCCATGGTAGAGTTGGCATACTGTAGTGTGAGTATTAATTATGGAGCGATGTATGCGGTGCTTCTTCAGGAGAATTGTCTTCCAGTGTTGATTATGGTTGGCATTAGTTGTTTCTCCCTTCTAGACTCAGAGGGTAGGAGCTTTCCACAGGCCTTTATGGGAGTTGTAGAGGACATGGTTTTGATAAGCTTTATTTTACATGGGCCCCAACTTACGTCAACTGTACATGGAGCTTTGGGTCTACATGAGAATATGGCAATTTGGTATCTATTGCACTTATTTTTTACACTATTGGGTGTATGAGCACATCATGTGCCTTCATATGCAAGGTCTACCATGACAGGGATGACATGTTGATGTATACAAGGAAAGATATAGGTAATGGTTTTTAATAAGAGAGCAGATGAGAGTCGATGGGGTGACTCAGGATATTACATATAATCAAAGGGTACACGATAGCCTGTCACCTGTAGAGATTCTATGGAGGCCATACCTAAATTCCTAGAGTTCACAAGCATGGAGGAGAAGCTGGAGGATATACAGATTTTGAGATGGATCCAAGGGCGTAGGGCTGAGGAGCATGAGATCATACCTGTAGATCGGGTCAGATGAAAGTTTGGATTATAATAGAATGTGCCCCATCCATTCCCATAGTACCCTCGATATGATGTGGAGAGGGAATTACCTCTGCCACATCTGGTACCATCAACAGGAGTGGAGGAGAAGGTAGCTGATGAGATTATGGATGATACTGGGTGCATGGCTGGGTATAGGTAGTGGTGAACAACACAGTTATAGGCAACAAAAACCTAGCCAGGACAACCTGATTTTGCCCCTTTTATCAATGATAAAGACAGGCTGTGGGGGTAGGTGATGGGATTGCAGGCCAAGGTTATGGATTTATAGGAATAGGTGGCCACATTACATACATAGTTAGCAATAACATAGGAACATGGTAGTGATGGGGGACACATGGATGTACCTCTTTCATCGCTGAGGGTACATTATGGGATACATATACAGGGAAAGGGTCACTCATCATAGCTACATTTCCTAGGATATGGTTCACATCCACAGGGACAAGGATATAGATAAGGTCCATAGCCTCATGGACAAAGATAGACAGGTAGTTGAGTGATGCCACCACCACACATGTTATCGATGGACCAATACAAAGAGGTTTTGGCTGAGGCTATATATTATGAGGATCAGATTTTAGAGCTTGATCTCCCTATTTTTAGTTGTGCTACCTACAAAGAAAAACAAATAGTTGTAGGATAACTTTCACATAGTCAGGGGTTCATCTCATGGACCCATAGTGTTAGTATTTGAACATAGGGATCCCATCACAACCATAGATTAGGGAGCCACTGTAGTCATGGGCAAGGAAAGTAGGAGGTGACTAGTGCATAGAGATAGAGACCAGGTGAGGGGAAATGAGATAGTGGAAGAGGCACCAAACCCTCCAAGGAATGATGAGATGAGGAATATTGTTGTTTATTTTTGATTTATGACTTATATATATTGGTTTGCGTGTAAAGAGGCAAGTTGTATATGATATTTTTAAGAGACTTATTTATATTTGTGTATACAATGTATTAACATGCATACTTTCCAGTATATAGATTATGACATTTATATTGGTTGTATTTGGTTTCATTTCCATTATATTGTTATCATGAAAATTAGATGTAGGTATGATTGATAATTTTGTGTTTCAGTTTAATTTCCAATGTATTGATATTATGGAAATTAAATATGTAGACATTGTGATGATGTAGGGTTTGGTTTGGGTTTAATTTCTAATGTATTGATATTATGAAAACTAGATGTAGGCATGGTTGTTTGGTTTTGGTTTAATTTCCAATTTATTGATATTATGGAAATTAGATGTGTAGAAATGGTTGATGATGTATGGTTTGGTTTGGGTTTAATTTCAAACATATTGATATTATGGAAACTATATGTGTAGACATGGTTTATGATGTTAGGACCCCAAAATATTGGCTAAGTACAAAAAGGTGCATATTCCGCGCAAGGCCTAGTTAAAGAAGGGTGCGTAAGGAGAAGGTGCGTAGGATAGGGTTTAAGGAAGGGTTTAAGAAAACCTATGGCGTGCGCGCGTGTAGACACCTATAATTACACCCAAGCAATTTAAATACTTAAATTGTGCTAATTATCCCCTTTCTCGCAAATCAATGACATATCGTCAAAAGCACTCATTTTCCCTCATATCATCATTAATTAATTACACTAAGCTAATTAATTAAGTTGCCTATCCAATAAAATACCCTAATTAATGACCTTCCGTTAATAAATCACCCCTTCTACCTAGACTAATTAATTATTATTAATTAATTAGCTTTCCCTTCCATTTAACCAATAAATCAATATTTAATTGATTTAATCCCCTTATAATAGCCTAAATCACACTAATATTCCTCTAATTGGCTTCTATAAGCTTACACCTACCTATTAATTAATCACCTTTGATTAATTAAAATACCCCCCAACTCCCATGACTTGCTAAACATGTATTAAACCCTTCTAAAGTAAGGTTACCTTTAATAAAGCAACCTTATCCATTCCTAATCATGTTTTACCTTTATCCCACATTCATGAGAATGTGTTGAATCCTTTATCCTTTGGGCTATATAAAGAGCCCTCCACCTACCTTTTTACTTACACCTAAACTTTCTAAGAGAGCAAATGCAAAGCATATAGCAAAGAGAATAAGAGCTTGCACCTTGCCCTTTTGAGAGTTCATCATCTTGAAGAGTTAAGCCTCTTTCTTAAAGTGCTTGGGTCATATGGGAGGTGTCAAAAGGGTCTTGTAGCCCAACTTTGATTAGCCCCCATTCCTAGGTTCTTGGCAACATTAAGGACAACTATTTTGATAGCCATGGAGCTTACTTAGGTCCATTCATTTATTTGTTGTTAGAGAATAGAGGAGTTTAGATATTTAGCATTGTTAGTTTCAAAGTTTGTATTGATGAATGCTAGCATCTAACCCTTGTTTAATTCTTATCATGATGGTGTTTATGCTTTGTTTTAGCTAAATTGTAGAACTATTTTAGGTGGTAGTTCTTGTTTCATTTGATTTAGCATTATTTTGCAAACAAACACATGCACACATTTGGCACACCCGGTGGGACTTACTCCATTTTCCTTTGCACTTAATTTCAAGTTTTTGTAGTTAATTTTTATTTTTGGTTACTAACCCTCTTGTACACATGTTAATCTAACTTGTTTTTCTTAACTTATTTTGTTGAGTTTGCATGCGTTGAGTATTCCTTGTAGGTATAAAGGAGGTGAAGTGCTTTAAAAATTGGAATTGATGGAAAAATTTCAAGATTTCTCCATGTTTTCATTTTTAGAGCTTACTTTTTTAACATTTTACATGCTAGTTTTGTCAATTTTTTGAAAATTTTCAATTCTTGAGCATGTAGGTTAGTGTTTGATAGTGATGAGTCTTCTATTTACATATTAATGTGGTGGGTTGCTGTCAAAATTTAATCTTGGTGAGAAAATTTCAAGATTTCATCATGTTTTCATTTTTAGAGCTTACTTTTTCATCATTTTACATGCTAGTTTTGTCAATTTCTTGAAAATTTTCAATTCTTGAGCATATAGGTTAGTGTTTGATAGTGGTGAGTCTTCTATTTACATATTAATGTGGTGGGTTACTGTCAAAATTTAAATCTTGGTGAGAAAGTTTCAAGATTTCATCATGTTTTCATTTTTAGAGCTTACTTTTTCATCATTCTACATGCTAGTTTTGTCAATTTCTTGAAAATCTTAAATTCTTGAGCATTTATGTTAATGTTTGATAGCATTGAGTCTTATATTCATATATTAATGTGATGGGTTGTTGTGAAAATTAATCTTGGTTGGAAATTTTTTCCCATTTTGTAGATTAAGGGACGTTTTTTTGACATTTTTTGAGTGCATGTCAAGTGCACACCCATGAGCATAAGAGCATATGCGTAACCCATCTTCCGAAGGCCATAACTTTTTCTCCCGAACTCGAAATGACTCCATTTTTTTACGTTGGAAAGGTATTGAAGTTAGCTATGCAATGGAAACATAAATTGAAGTTTCAGGTTTTTTTGTTATTTTAAAACTGGTCATTTTCTAACATGTCTAATGTTTTGATGAATGTTGTATTTCCATGCTTACTCGATTTAGACCAAAGCGTGTGTATTCTCTTTTCTTGCACCTTTTGGTGATATTGAGAATCAAAAACAACTTTGATCTCTATCTTGTTAACATTGGGATTAAACTTGGAAACTTGATTATTTATTTTGCTTAAGGGAATGAACCTTTTACAAAGCATTTTTCAATGGTCCTTTGATTTGAAGTTTTCCATTTCTATATAGTTGGGATAAATTTTGTGTATGCTCTTCTCTTGCACCTTAGGGTGATCTTGAGAATCAAAAGCAACTTTAGTCTTCATTTTATAACATTTGGTAAATTGGAAACTTCATCTTTCACTTTTGGTTTAAAGGAATGAACATTTATCAAGAATTTTGTATGGTTCATTGATTGAAAAGATTTTCTTTACTTTTTAGTTGGATTATTTGTTGTGTATGCTCTTCTCTTGCATCCTTGGATGATCTTGAGAATCAAAAAGCAAACTCTTAATCCTATTTTAAATAATATGATTTTCTTGGAGAACTACTAATGCGTAAGTGCATGACCTAAAAACGCTTCTCAAAGAAAGGAGAAATCAAAATGAAATCAAAAACTACTAATACAGTTGTTATACAGGTTGTCAAAAGGTGTTCAATCAAATCACACCTAATTAAACAAGATAAAAAGAACAACATATTCAAAACACTGTATTGCAGGTTTCGGAAAAGGGTACGTCCCTCTCCGCTCAACTGGAACATAACCCCTTTGGCATAACGCCTTAAGCTACAACAATGGGGGTGGTTCCAGGAACCCCAAAGTAGTCCACGCAAGAGGGAACCTTGTGGATGAAACGGGAAGTGCTCCACACTACCTACTTGACTAGTGTTTCCTTTGTGAGATAGCATTACAATTTGTCCATTGTGGTGACCCCAGTGATAGTACACATAGACGCACTAGTTGCCTACTGTTCTTGAAGGGGGTAAAGTAAAGCCAAGATACTCCCAAACTAGTCAGTGTGACTTTTTGGGTAAATCATGCTCACTCGTGGCAACTTTGTTACACCTAGGGCGAGAGAACCACCTAGGAGAATATACTTTGGCTAGGAGCCCACTTTGACCACTTTAAAACAGTGTTGAGTTGTGAACCTTCTTTTTGAGAAACGTGTGACGTATTACTTTCGCCTAGTTTTTACTTGCCTTAGGGCGAGGTGAAACTCTACCGAAGTGAGACTAGCATTTTTTTTGTCATTTTTTCTTGATTTATTTCCTTCATATTCTTTTGACACTTTGTTGATCAAAAGAGGTGTGATTACCTTTGTGTTGCCATTCAACTGTTTCCCTCACTTTTATGTCCGTTTACGCCCATCCATGTTTGCGGCTAGGTTAGTTAAACGTCTAAAGTGAGTGGAGGTGTTTTCACGTCATTTAGTAGCCATTGTGATCTTGATACCCACGTCAAGATCATCATTGTAGTTAGGCGTGGTTCATCACTACGGACTTCCATAGAGGAGTTAGCTAGTTTGTCTCATATCATTACAATTTCGATATTTACGTCTTGTTTCTTATAAACTCGACATAAATACCTATATTGTACGGTTACGCTGCACACATTCTTAACTATTTCTAGCTATACTTTGAGAATTTTTTTTTCGGTTTTATTATTACCTCAATTTCAAAAGGTTCTAGGCACTACCATTTGTGCATGTTATATCAATAAAAACTCGATATCAATACTTCACTTTCTTGCAAAGTGGGTTAACATATCTTGGTGATATTGTTGTGTCATTCACAAATCGTAATTGGCACTTTTTGAGATATAGGTCTTAATCAGACTTGAGCTTGCTCATCGTATATCTTGATTGGGAGATCGCATTTAAATTCATGTATTTACTTACATCTTGTTCATTCCTTTGAACTTGGCATAAGTGGAGACATCTTGTTAATCATCTGGCGTCACAAATTACTTTGAAACGTATTCTAGGAAGTACTTCATTTGATTAAGTTTTGGTACCAAACGATTGTTTCATTGGTGACTTTATCTTTCTATCACATTGATATTCCTCACTGTTAATTTACTCTTAACACGTACATCTTGTGTTTCACTTAGGGGTAGTCATTGAATTTTGAACAAATATACAACTTACCTTAGTGAAACTTATCACGAAAACATGGCTCCCAAGATGCATCTAGGTTTAAAGAAACAAACATATGAGGAACAACAGGCGCAAGCTTGGGAAACCTCTAACAAACAAGGGTCAAACCCATTTATCGGACACGATCTAGGACCACTATTTTCTACAGAAAAGGAAATAGAAGAAATGGTTGACCATAGTGGAAACGAATTAGAATCACCACACGCAGACTTTGATTTTGACCCCACTCTACTAGATGAGTTTCTCCTTAGAAATAAAGATAGAGTTTTGGCACGGGTCATGGAATTATGGGCTAAATTGCCCACCGAGAATGCACCAATATTACCTACAAATGACACTACTAAGGAAGAATGCCCCCTTATCAATATGGAAGCTATTTTAACAGGTGGGCATGCTTCCACTTCTTATGTAGAAAATGATAAAGTGGTAGGGCATAGAATACCCCTCATCAAAGTGCCACAAAGAAAAAAGATAAAACATGAGATAGGGGAAGAACCTCCACAATACGAAGAGGAAGAACCTTTCGAAGAAGAAGAAACAAACCAGGTCACAGTCTAACAACAACTCAGTAACCTAAGCTGATAACTAGCTTTGCTTACTTTCCAGGTACAGAAAGACACAAACAAGAATGTTCAAAAGTCAAAGCCTAAGTTTAGGATCCACGAACTCCATCAAGAAAACCAAGGAGAAGAAGACACAGGGTATCATCGTATACACATCCCCGCTTCTCCCACTAAAGAACAATTTCTTGCACAAGAAGTGCAATCTATGAAAGCAACACTTGCAAGCATACAAGAAAGGCAATATAGGAAGTATTAGGAAATACCAATATGAAGAACTATGCCCCTTATCCTTTTGACAAGACAATGACCCTTCAACCCTTTCCAAAGAAATTTGATATGCCAAAGTTTGACAAATACAAAGGAAAGGGAGACCCAAGGGATCATGTCAAATATTTCTATATGGCATGTCAAGAGGTGTCTTATAGTGATAATTACCTCATTAGACATTTTCCTAAGAATCTCGGAGTTCAAGCATTGGAATGGTTTACGCGCTTACCACGAGGATCAATTTTCACCTAGCCAGAATTGGCGAAAAGATTCATGGGTCATTTCTCGTATAACATAGAGAGTGACATTACCATGGCAGACTTGTGTGGCACAAAACAACGCCCAAATGATACCTTTGCTAGCTTCCTCCAATGATGGAGAGGGATAGCTAGTCGCTTCCCTTGCGTTTTCCCTGAGAAGCAACTGGTCAGTATTTTCGTCCCTAATCTCAACCTAGATATAGCTTTCCACCTCTAAATGCATTGTGTCCAAACCTTTGAGGAGGTTATTGAGAAAGGGATTCAAATAGAAAAGGCTCTCATTGCCAAAGGCACCCTCAAAACCCAATCTAAAGACAACCAAAGTGTCAAACCCACTGACAAGCCGAAGATCTTTAACAAAAACAAAAACATGGTGGGAGACAGAATCACTGATTCCAAACGTGTTCAAACAGTCCAAACCAGTCAACCTTTTAAACTGACCAAGGGCCCAATTCAACCACCACCAAAGTGATGAACATTCACCTCCCTCAATGAGCCATTGTCCGTCATACTAAAACAATTGGATGTGGCCCACATGATGACATATCCTACAACGCAACCATTTGATGAAAATGCTCCTAAACCTTCATGGTATAAGGAGCATGAATACTTCGAAATGCATCGTGTTAAAGGTCATAAAACAGATAAATGTTTGCGACTTTGCCTCTATATTCAAGACATCATTGACAATGGGGAGATAGAGGTGGATAACCCTAGCCACATACAAAAACCTAACGAGAAGATGGGGATTTATAAGGAACCATTCCCCAAGCATGATAAGTCAGGAAAGGAAAAACCGGATCGGGGAGAGTCATCCCAAACCTATAAAGCCGTGAATTACTTGTATACCAAGAGAGATAACAATCATTACGATTCACTTATTGGATGTATTCACTCCCCTGCTGACCGCGTCAACACCATCCGGATTAAGGGAAAGGACTGTGCTGTGGTAATAAGGCGCGCCTGCCTCGTAATTCTGGACCCCTCTCCGTCGACCCCGTATACTGGTAAGTATAACCTTTTATAACAACTTGAGAAGACGTCTGCTAAGATTTTGATCTTAGACCTTCTCAATATTTCCAATGTACATAAGGACATATTGTATCAAACTCTTCAGGGGTCGGGAGTGCCTTTAGAAGTTGATTCGGCGTACCTTCAAACCACGGTGGAAAATATTGCACCAAGTGAGCATCTGACTTTCAACCATAGGGAGGTCCCTACCGAGAATCCTACACATAATCTTCCCTTATACATTGAGGTAGTTGTTACCCACAGGAAAATCAAACGAGTGTTTGTGGATAAAGGATCTGGATTAAACATCTGCACGCTTAAATTAGTCAAACACTTGGGACATACGGAAGAAGATCTTGAGTCCCATATCATCACTATCACCGCATACGACAAAGCAGAAAGAGAATCAGCAGGCACCATTACGCTGCCAATGGAGGTGGGCCCTACTTGCTATCAGACAAAGTTTCATGTCTTAGATTGGAACTTCCATATAATATGCTTCTAGGCAGACCATGGATCCATGCCATGCAAGCAGTGCCATCAACATTTCATCAATGCATCAAGCTAAAGCATGAGGGACATACAATAACAATACCAAGAGACTCAGAGCCCTTTGCTCATTGTAGAACTCTTAATAGCTTTACATGAAAGGGTACATACGCATGTCCCTCCACAGATATAGCTATCCCTCTTCATTTTGAGGCCATGGAATCTCGAGTAGATTCAAATTCTCTTAGTTCTTGCACTCATGGGGCATCTACTTCAACATCTCCATTTAATTCATGGGAGATGAAAATTCTGTAATATGGCTATGGGGAGTATAATGTACAACAAGCGCTCTTGGTTTTTGACCTCTCTTTGTCGCCCAAGACTAGAGGTCGACCCAACTACCACTGCAGGAGACCTAGAGAGGAACACACTATTGGGTCGTTCCTACCTGGAGGCTTGTTAGTTGAGGAAAAATTACTTGATCCATCTACTACTTGGGTCCCTGAGGACACTCACCCATCTTGTTATCAAACCCTAGAATATGAAAAATCTAGTAGAATGATGTACTCCATGGGCTATAAAGGCCTAGGATGTGGGAGGAATGAACAAGGACAAAGAGAACCAGTCCCTCTTCCACATTTCAAAACAGAAAGATATGGCATTAGGATTCACCCTTATGGAGCACACCCCAAAAATCAAGATGCGACTTGTTCTGAGCATGAGGATAGCTCTGATTATCTAGACAGCGATACAGATTCCTGTTGTAGCGAATATGAGGATCTGGCCTCCACGAACCTTTTCATGAATAACGCTGTCCTAACCATCACCCCCACTGAACCAACCCTTGACCTTGTATACCCCTCCCTTGTTGAATGGGACCAACAACGTCACATGCCACTAGATTTATTCGAGAACGATGAGGCTATTGCAGAGTTCATGGGCATAAGGGATACAATTCCCATTGGAGATCACAAGAAGGGTTTCTTTATCGATTTAGACACTTGCACCTACTTCGGTGAGGAGGCTGAAATTCGTGGTCAGAAAAATTTAAAGAAAAGCAAGGGCAAGAGTTCTAAAGAAAAGCCTCAGCAAAAATCGAAGTCCAAGTCACATAGTGAAGACCTCTTTGAGGTACTGGCTGACAAAAAAATAATAAAATCAAAGGAAAAACAAAGTGACCACGCTAAGGATGAAAATCTCGTAGAGACATCCTTGGATGAAGATCTCAACCTACCTCCCGATCCTACGCGTATGGAGGATTTATCAAAATTTTTAGTTGAAGAAACCATTGATGTCAATATTGGTACCAAAGAAGATCCCAAGATAGTAAAATTGGGAGCATCACTCTCATCCAGAGAACAAAAGACGTTCACTATGCTACTGCGAGAGTTTATTGATGTGTTCGCATGGTCTTACAAAGACATGCCCCGACTTAGATCCAACTTTGGTTGTGCATAACTTGGTTGTGCACGCAGACGCTAAGCCTATCAAATAGAAGCTTTGAAAGATGCACCCAAGAGTGGCCTTGTTAGTTAAAGAAGAGTTGGAAAGGTTGCTTGCAGCATGATTCATCAGGCCAATTGATTATTCTGAATGGATATCAAACATTTTTCTTGTCTAGAAGAAACCTATTGGTATCCAAATTTACATAGATTTTAGGGACATCAATAAAGCTTTCCCTAAAGATGACTTTCTGTTGCCCAAAATTGACATGATTGTTGACTCAACCCCAGGGTACAAAATGCTATCACTCATGGATGGATTTTCAGTTTATAATCAAATTAAGATCGCTGAGGAAGACCAACACAAAAAAACTTTCACAACTCCTTGGGGCACCTTCTGTTATCAGGTGATGCCATTTGGCCTTAAGAATGTGGGAGCAACTTATCAACGGGCCATGACAGTAATATTTCATGATATGATTCATGACATCATGGAAGACTACGTAGATGACATCCTGGGAAAGTCCAAAACAAGAGAGGATCATCCTATCATTTTGCGGCGTATCTTTGAACGCCTACGTGAATACAAAGTCAGGCTAAATCCAAAGAAGTGTGTCTTCAGTGTGCTATCTGGGAAACTATTAGGCTTCATCGTGTCAAAATGAGGTATCGAGGTAGACCCTGCTAAAGTGTCTGCCATCACAGAAATGCCTCCACCTGAGAATATCAAGCAATTGCGTAGCTTGCAAGGGAAAATTCAAGCCATTCGCTGCTTTATCTCCTAGCTTGCAAATAAATGTCACTCATTCACTCATTTGCTTAAGAAGGACGTCACTTTCATCTGGGGACCCAAGCAACAACAAGCCTTTTCTTTTCTTAAACAGTACCTGGCTAATCCACCTGTCCTCATGCCTCCCACTCCGGGAGAACCACTTTTGCTCTATATTTCCGCTACGCAATACGCTATTGGTGCACTGCTCGCCCAATACGACCTTAGCCATAAAGAGAAAGCAGTGTACTATCTAAGTCGCACCCTCATCACCTATGAACTTAATTATCCTCAAATTGAAAAGGCTTGCTTGGCCGTTGTTTTTACCTTTCAGAAACTTCGCCATTACCTGCTAAATACTAAGACCAAGCTCATATCCAAGGTCGACCCACTCAAGTATTTGTTGTCCAAACCCATCCTCACAGGTAGAATGGCTAATTGGATCATTCTACTTAGTGAGTTTGATATAGAATTTATCCATCAAAAATCAGTTAAAGGACAAGTACTTGCTGACCAGTTAGCAGAAGCACCTTTGCAAAGCACAAAACCTTTGAGTTTGGATCTACCAGATGCATCTTTGCTCTACATTAAAGAATCTGTCGTATGGAAGATACATTTTGATGGATCTTTTACGTTTCATGGTTTAGATGCAGGAGTGGTCCTTATTACTCCTTCAGGTGATCCTATACCACAGGCTTTCCGCTTGGCCTTCCCTTGCATGAACAACATTGTGGAATATGAAGCACTCATTGTAGGGATGAAGCTATCCATCAAGTGGAATATTCAACATGTTAAGGTTGTAGGTGATTCGCAGCTAATCATCAAACAGGTTAATGATGAGTATAAAGTTAAGGATGAAAAGTTCATACCTTACAAAAAGTTAGTGGAAACTCTAAAGGAGTATTTTGTGCACATCACCTTTGAGCAGATCCCTAGAGCGCATAATAGATCAACAAATGCCATGGCAATGGTGGGATCTATGCTTCATATTCCACCAAGGAACAATGATATGCCATTCTTTGTAGAAAATCTACGCTAGCCCGCATATGACATGCCACAATCTTGCCTGGATTGTGAGGTTGTTGGTCCCCATTAACCATGGTATGAACCCATTTTCACCTATCTTAAGGACAGTACATTCCCTCCCGAAATATCCCACTCTGAAAAGCAGAGCCTAATTCTCCAGATAGCCTGTTACACCCTTTTAGGAGGTACACTTTATCATCGTGGCTACGACGGGAATCTGTTACATTGTCTGGATGTGACGGAGTCAATCCAGGCAATCAAGGAAGTACACGAAGGAGTATGCAGAGTGCATACAAACGGAATGGTCTTGGCTAAGAAATTGTTGAGAGTAGGTTACTATTGGCCTACAATGGAAACTGATTGTTGTAATTATGTTAGAAAATGTTTGCTTTGCCAAAAGTATGGAAATTTCATCCATGCTCCATCACAACCAGTGCAACCAATCACTACCCCGTGGCCATTCTCCAAGTGGGGACTTGATCTAATAGGGAAGATTACTCCTACCTCATCTGATGGTCATACACATATCATCATAGCTACAAAATACTTTACAAAATGGGTGGAGGCTGTCCCTTTAACCTATGTCACAAGAGCACATATTTCTAAATTCATCATGAATCACATTATTTGCTGATATGGTATCCCTGCAGCCATTTTCATAGATAATGGGAAGTCATTTAAGAACAAAACTGTGAAAGGTCTTTGCCAACGGTTCCAAATTAGATTGAAATGGTCCACGCCATATTACCCTCAGGGTAATGGACAAGCTGAGGTAATAAACAAGACTTTGGTAAGGATAATGGAGAAGATGGTTAGAAAAACTGGTCAAAACTGGCACCTACAAATCCACCCAGCCCTCTGGGCCTACCGAACATCAATTCACACTCCTACGGGTGTGACGCCATATTCCCTAGTGTTTCGGAATAGAATCTATCATACCTTTAGAGATTGAACTCCCATCCATGCGAATTTCTCTTCGGAACTATTTGGATAAGGATGAAGATTACTGAGTGGCAAGATTGGCTGAATTAGAGCTCCTGGATGAGAGGCGCATTCACGCTCTTAATCACCTGAAGGTATATCAACATAGAATCTCCCGCAACTACAACAAGAGAATCATCCCTCGCCAGTTTGAGGTGGGTGATTTAGTTATGAAGGAGAACTAGTTCAACACCAGAGCAAAGCGAGAAAAGAAAGGGAAGTTTGAACCACATTGGTTAGGACACTATGTCATAGTTGCCAGGTATGGCACAGGGGCATACAAGTTGGCTCACCCCAATGGTGATGAGCTCCGGGAGCCCATGAATTCCATGCATCTTAAGAGGTTTTATGCCTAAACATGGCACAAGAAAGTCATAAAAATCACAAAAAAATATAAAAACATAAAAAAAAAACAAATCAGAAAAAGAAAAAGAGAAAACAGGTCATCCACTAGTGAAAACCACACAATTGTGGCACTTTGGACAAGTCCTTGGGTGAAAACCAGTTTCTGGCACCTCGGGAGGATTCGTTGTTCACAAGCATTCTGTATTAGAAGGGTAGTTGTCTTTGTCCTGGACCTGGTTCTACCTTCGAGTTTCCTTGTGCACACCGTCTAGTCCAGGCTTGATCCGGCTTTGCCTTCTCCTATTCGTCTGTAAGGGACGTGGTCTTTCGTTATTTCCCATATTACGCTGGGGGCAACTCAACGAATTCACCTTCTTGTTCATAAGCGTGTGGCTTCTGCCCTTGTATATTCCCCACCTAACGCTGGGGGCATCCATGCTTTCTTGGTTACCTGCACATAGCTTTGGAAAACTGTTAAAAACACAAAATTAATAGAAGATTGTTTCGAGAAAAACACAGAAACAATAGAAAATTGTTTCACAAAACACAAAAACACTAGAAAATTGTTTCGAGAAAACACAAAAACAATAGAACATTGTTTTGAGAAAACACAAAAACAATAGAAAATTGTTTCACAAAACACAAAAACAATAGAAACATTGTTTTGAGAAAACACAAAAAGAATAGAAAATTGTTTCACAAAACACAAAAACAATAGAAAATTGTTTCACAAAACACAAAAACAATAGAAAATTGTTTCGAGAAAAACACAAAAACAATAGAACATTGTTTCGAGAAAAACAAAAAAATAATATATATATATATATATATATATATATAAACTAAAAACAAGGAAATTTTTTCAAAAAATTCCTAAAAAGTAAAACACCCTACAAAATGGTAACTTGCTTCTTACGGCTGAAACTTGTGTCTTGCGCATGGTATTTTCTCCATATCCTGTTGGTTTGTCTCACATCTTCCTCGATTAATATGACTCACGGATCGCTGGATTCACAACCATTCATAAAAGCTAGCTGCTTGCTTCGTCTGTACTCTGGGGCACTTTTGGTTTCCTGGTGCTGTTTCGTTGCGCACAAATGCTTTTCATGGACCCCGTGTCCATTTTCATTTCCCCTTGCATGTATCCTTGCTTGGGGCAATCATTTTTAACCCTTATCGTCAATCACGAACTTGTGATCTCTTCAGCACTGATAACAAAACATTTGTACAACTGTCTTGACCGTTGTTGGGTTAGATATGTGCATTCGTACTTATTTTCCCTTTTATATGAGCTTGTTTCCTTCTCGTATTGCATTGCATTATTGTATGTTGCGTGGAGTTGGTACATTCCGCAATGGGCAATTGTTCGTAGTATGGCTTTTCATGTCATTCTACCTTTGTCGTATGCTTATATTTTTCATAAGGACCGATGATGTAGTTCCTATGGCAATATGATGACATCAAATTTGTTCCAAACAAATAAGCGGCTAGAGGTTAAGCTCTTCTCTCCCCTCATCCATATTTCTTCTACACGACTTCCCTTTCACCCCTAATTCTCCCTCTCCTCAGGGCATCTTGCCTCGTCCCCATTCTTCTGCCTACTTCTCATATTTTTCGATCGTCGATCGACTCCCTTCATCACCCCATCGACACTTGAGGGGGCATCTCTCCCTCCTACTAATTTTCTTCTATCCCTTCAAAATCTCTTCTGTCTACTATCTTTGAAGTGGCATCACTTACGCCACCCCAAAGAGGGGCAAATGTAGACACCTATAATTACGCCCAAGCAATTTAAATACTTAAATTGCGCTAATTATCCCCTTTCTCGCAAATCAACGACATATCGTCAAAAGCACTCATTTTCCCTCATATCATCATTAATTAATTACACTAAGCTAATTAATTAAGTTGCCTATCCAAAAAATATCCTAATTAACGACCTTCCGTTAATAAATCACACCTTCTACCTAGACTAATTAATTATTATTAATTAATTAGCTTTCCCTTCCATTTAACCAATAAATCAATATTTAATTGATTTAATCCCCTTATAATAGCCTAAATCACACTAATATTCCTCTAATTGGCTTCTATAAGCTTACACCTACCTATTAATTAATCACCTTTGATTAATTAAAATACCCCCAACTCCCATGACTTGCTAAACATGTATTAAACCCTTCTAAAGTAAGGTTACCTTTAATAAAGCAACCTTATCCATTCCTAATCATATTTTACCTTTATCCCACATTCATGAGAATGTGTTGAATCCTTTATCCTTTGGGCTATATAAAGAGCCCTCCACCTACCTTTTTACTTACACCTAAACTTTCTAAGGGAGAAAATGCAAAGTATATAGCAAAGAGACTAAGAGCTTGCACCTTGCCCTTTTGAGAGTTCATCATCTTGAAGAGTTAAGCCTCTTTCTTAAAGTGCTTGGGTCATATGGGAGGTGTCAAAAGGGTCTTGTAGCCCAACTTTGATTAGCCCCCATTCCTAGGTTCTTGGAACATTAAGGACAACTATTTTGATAGCCATGGAGCTTACTTAGGTCCATTCACTTATTTGTTGTTAGAGAATAAAGGAGTTTAGATATTTAGCATTGTTAGTTTCAAAGTTTGTATTGATGAATGCTAGCATCTAACCCTTGTTTAATTCTTATCATGATGGTGTTTATGCTTTGTTTTAGCTAAATAGTAGAACTATTTTAGGTGGTAGTTCTTGTTTCATTTGATTTAGCATTAAGCAAAGTATTGATATTATGAAAACTAGATGTAGGCATGGTTGTTTGGTTTTGGTTTAATTTCCAATGTATTGATATTATGGAAATTAGATGTGTAGAAATGGTTGATGATGTATGGTTTGGTTTGGGTTTAATTTCAAATGTATTGATATTATGGAAACTATATGTGTAGACATGGTTGATGATGTTAGGACCCCAAAATATTGGCTAAGTACAAAAAGGTGCATAGGCCCGCAAGGCCTACTTAAAGAAGGGTGCGTAAGGAGAAGGTGCATAGGATAGGGTTTAAGGAAGGGTTTAAGAAAACCTGTGGTGTGCGCGCAGATAGAGCTAAGGTTTCAGGACTTAGCCCTATTGGGCATTTGTGAAGGACATGAGAAAATCATGACCCGATAGTGAATGAGGAGTGGATAAGGTGCTAGCATGACAATGTGATGCCCATGAAAGGAATATGCTTAGCGATAGAGGATTCCAGAAGACCATCATTATAAGGAGTGGAGAGACCGGTTCTGAAGGAGCATGCTTCTATGGAGGACCACTTGGACACTTGGTGATGGATCTGTAGCCTCTGAAATAAATTCGATGGTTGGAGAGACCTTTATATACAAGCGCCCACATAGTAGAAAAGGAGGAGAGTATAGAGAGCAGAGCTCTACAGAAATATTGCGAGAACTCTGTGGGATTGGGTAGAGGATATATAAGGGAGTAATGTATTAAGGGGCTGGGATATAAATTTTTCTTTGTATGGATGAAGGACATGATCCCTGCTGTGATGTATGACTTTGGTTTGATCAAGTTGTGGTAGTCTAATGGATCCATTGAATGTAATGAGGTTACAAACATGAATGAGTATGAATGTAATTAATTCAGTTCATATCTATATCTTTTCATTTCTATTCATGGATGTTATGGAATATATGTAAATCCTTATGTATTTTCCTTTCTGTTGTATTTCTATCTGTTATCTATAAGTACCCTCTATTTGGAATGAATACATTTGTCTAGAGGCCGTTATGAGCCCTATGATGATTGCATGTCTCATTTCCACCTTTATTCATTAAGTTCCTGACATAAATGATGGTTTCCCACTTAAATCACATAAAAGAGAGACTTGGCACCCACACATGCCTTGGGTGAGCGCCCAACGCCCATTGGGTGAAAGGTCGGTACGCATGGGATTTCTTTCCTTTGTGATGGGTGTAAAAATGACTACATCTGGGTTCCATTTTCAGGACCTCTTTTCAAATTTAAAAGGAATGATAACTAGATTGTACCAAGCCAAGAACACAAATGCTAATCAAACATCATGATCAATAAGATGAAATCAATTCGCCATAATAACTTTACATAAAACCTTTACAAATAAATGAGCAACAATATCATATATTATTATGGAACTCAATGAAATGCAATGAGAATGGGCCTTGCTTATATAGGCAAGGAATAACAATCTAAGAACCAGTCAAGGTCGTAGATGAAGCCATAAATCATGGAAAGAACTAGTCATTAAAGAACTAGTCAAGTCCATAGATTTATGAGAGAACTAGACATCAAGGATCTAGTCAATACCATAGATCTAGGAAATAACTATACCTAAAAACTAGATAATATCCCCCTAATATCTAAATAAATAAAAGGAAATATCCACACACATAAGTGGGTGAGGATAAATATAATAAAGGTAAATAAATTACCTAGGTGAACATAAGCTAAGGTAAATACCTACTCTAACACCCCCTAGAGTGAAGCTAGGGGCCAAAATAGAAGTGTCATGTCCACAATATGAGTCCTGGTAACTAGGCCTGACGAGGTACTCATGTACAATATATCCATGAAGAAATCTTGAACCAAAAGAAGGAAATAATCCTGCTAGAAGGAAAGAGAAAGAAGAAGAAGAATAAGGAAGATGTTCTCATGAACACCCCCTAAGAACAACTTCCGAAACCCCAAGCATTCCACGTAACTCAAGGTAGCGAGGTGATGCAAAAGGCTTCATAAAGATGTGTGCAAACTACTGCTAAGTCAGAATGTACTCCAAGAAAAGAACTCCATCCTGAATGTCCTGACGAATGAAGTGGATGTGTATCTCAATATGCTTGGTCCGTTGGTGCCCAAATGGGTTAGGAGAAATGTGAATTGCACTTTGGTTGTCACACCAAAGTACAGTCAGTGAATCCTATGGGAATCCAAACTCTATCAATAATTGGTAAAGCCAAAGAATCTACTGACTTGCTATAACTGTTGCCCTGTACTCTACCTCTGAAGATGAAAGTGTAATAGCATGTTACTTTTTGCATGCCTAAGTAACTAGAGAAGAACCAATACAAAAAAGATAGCCAGAAGTGGAATATATGTCATTAATAGAACCTACCCAATCTGAATCTATATACCCAACCAACTAAATAGAACCCCTTGTGTAGTGTAGGCCAAAGTGGGAAGTGCCATGCAATTAGCGCAAAATTCTTTTAGCAACCTGCCAGTGACTACTATGAGGAGAATGTGCAAACCAAGATACAAGCTCTACTACAAATGAAATATCAGGGCAAGTATGGGTCAAGTACATGAGACTTCCAACCAACTTCCTATACAACATAGGATCACAAAGTGGAGTGGTACATGTGGATGTAAGAGTAACTACAGACTGTAAAGGAGATGGAAATGGCTTGCAATTACCCATATCAAAGCACCTAATAAGATCATGGGTGTAATTTTGATAACTCAAATGAATCCCTGAATCTATCTGAGAAATCTGCAAACCAAGGAAATAATGCAACAACCCAATATCTGTCATGTCAAATTGTGTAGAAATATCCCTTTGAATACTTTGAATGTGGGAAGAAGAGCTGCTAGTAAGTAACAAATCATCAACATACAAGAAAAGTATCACAATATCCTCACCAACATGTTAGAGATACATTGTATGATCAGATTGGCAATGAACACAACCAATAGATAGAAGAAAAGAATCCATCTTCTCATACCAATCCCAAGGGGCTTGTTTGAGACCGTAGAGAGACCTTCGGAGCTGAAAAACAAGAGAGTAATCCTAAACAAATCTAGTTGGCTACTCCATATATATTTCCTCTTGTAGATCTCCATGTAAGAATGCACTCTTCATGTCCATCTGGTATATGGGCCACCCCTGTGATGCATCAATAGCAAGTACAAGGCATACAAAATCCATCTTGGCAACAGGTGCAAAAGTCTTAGAGTAATCAATACCTTCAACTTGTGAAAAAACCTTTGTAACAAGACGATCCTTATACTTGTCAATGGACCCATCAGCTATGTATTTGGTTTGATAAACCCACTTACACCTAACCATATTTCTTCCTTTAGGAAGAGATACCAAATCCCAAGTACGATTCTTCATCAAATAAGAATACTTAGCTGCCATCACATCATCCCATGAGCCTTTGAAAAAGATTGTGGATCCTTAGAAACTACTTGACACAAAAGTCCAAAACATGTAGAATGTGTGTGATGATGCCTAGTGGGTGGAAGATCTTTTATGAAAGGTGCTTCCTCAGAAACTGTAGTACGAGCCCACTTAAGCATAGTGACAACATCAATGGGAATAAGATCCTCAACAACATATATAACCTCCTCATCAATCTCCTCAAAGAAAGGATCCTCAAGATGAGATGATGAAGAAGAAGGAATGGAAGAAGAAGAAGGAATGGAAGAATATAAAGAATCTTGAGGAGTGAAATGCTCATCAAACCACACATGGGTTCAAAAAAGAACATCATGTGTATCAGGATCTAAAAGATGATAAGCTCTCATGTCCTCAAAATACCCTACAAAGATCAAGGGTTTACTCTTCTTATCCAAAGCTTTCCTTTTCTTATTTTGCACAAAGGCCCAAGCATGGATCCCAAAGACTCGAAAAAATGATACATCTGGCTTAGTGTTGGACCAAGCTTCCTCTGGAGTCAAATGCTCAAGTGCTCTATGTGGTGTGCAATTTTGAATATAGTTGGCACAACTAACTGCTTCTGCCCAATAGATATGAGGTATATCTCTAGAATGCATCATACAATCAGCCATTTCCTTTAAATTTCTATTCTTCCTTTCTGCTAATCCATTCTGTTGTGGAGTATAAGGAACAAAATATTGGTGAATAATGCCTTGAGTTGCAAAAAATTTAGAAAACTCATTGCTGAAGTAATCCCCCCATTATCAGTATGAAGGTTCTTTATGCTACTAGAATATTGTTTCTAGACCAAAGCCTTGAAGAATTTGAAGTGGGAAAAAACATTAGTTTTGTACTTGAGAAAATAAACCCAATTATGCCTCAAGAAATTATCAATAAATGTAAGTGCATAATTAGCTCTATTGAAAGATGGGGTAGGAAAAACCATCAAGTCACTATGCACAAGCTCAAGTGGTGAAGAAGATATCTTATAAAAATTCTTAGGAAAAGGATCTTGGTGTTGTTTCCCTAATGCACAACCATGAAAAAATCCCTCAAGACAAGAAAATCTAGGAAGACCATCTACCATACCATGAGTGCTCAACTCCTTCAAATATCTGTAATTGAGGTGTCCAAATATTTCATGCTAAAGCTTACTCTCTGAATCTACATGAGAAACCAATCCTATCCCTATAGAAGAAGTGTCATCAAAATGTTCAAAGTGATATAGTCTAGAACTATGATAAAAAATACCCTAAGCAACAAGTGAATAAGGATCCAACAAAGTTATTACTTCCGCCCCATGTGGTGTAAAAGTTACTATTTTCCCTTGACCAGAATGATAAATTTGATATACAGAAAGCAAATTTGTAGTGATATTAGGAACATATAGTGCATCTTAGATATTTCCACCATCAAGTTGTATATCACCTTTTCCCTCAATAGAAATAAAGGAAGAATCTTCAACCTCAATTTTGGAAGTAGAATTCAAACCTAGAGAAACGAAAGACTCCTTGGAAGAAGTCATGTGATGAGAAGCACAAGAATCTATAACCCAACTGTCTACAAGTGGTGACTGAGATATCCCAACAACATTAAGTGATTTTCCATGCTGATTAGAAGGAGGTGGAGTGGAGATAGAAATTTTGTGTTTCTTGACTGCATACCTATGTTCTTCATGATTACCACCCCCACAAAAAGAGCATGAATGGCTAGACATATTCTTGGATTTAGAAGACTCCTTGGGTTTTGAGTTGTTTTCTTTGGGTTTAGGAGCATTTTGACATGGAGAATGTGTGGATTTGGTTTTACTGTTTGGTTTTCCCTTGCTCTTAGGATTAGATGCAACTAATGTCTTTTGAGAGGTGGAAGACTCAAGGTGAGACAATTTGGATTCTTCCCTAGTAAGTCTTTCACAAAATGTTTCTAAGTTAGGCATTTTGAATGTGTCACCTAAAGCATTCATGCTAAAGAAAAAGGTAGAAGTAAAAATGTGGAATGGTCCTCTCAACTTGGATAGAATTAAGTAAACACACTCTTCATCTTTCTTATCTCTTCCACTCCCCTTCAATTGTGTCAACAAATTCTTGAAGTTAGTAAGATAGTCTATAATTACTGGAAAATATTAAGGATTAAGAGAGGTGATCTCAATTTCAAGTTGCATGGCTCTCATATGATCCACCTTACCAAATAAATCCTCCAATTTCTCCCATATTTTAAAAGGAGAGTCACACTTTTCCAAATGAAATAAAAGACTATCACTTACATAAGTTCCTATCAAACCCATACACTCATCAATTTTCACTGGTACTGAAATTTCTCATATTCTGTAGTTAACACTGGTTATTTTAAAGAAGTTAAAGCCCATAATCCTTTTCACTTAATTAATTTTTCGATTCTTGGTTTCCATATGTGGTAATTCAAAAAATCACCAAACTAAATCCAAGCAATGCAACAAGAGCCCCCCAGATTTTGGCACTTTATAATGAGTTCGTGTTACAATATGGCACTTTATAATTATAGTGATATTATCAAAATAAATATTTCCAATGGAAAGATCATGGAAAAACAAGAACTTTTGCAAAAAATAGTACTCAAAACCGAGTTACCAATCAAAAGTTACAAGCTTTTCAATATTATGCTCTGCTATTTATTTTAGTTGCCACTAAAACAGAATAAAATGCTATTGCCTTCGCCACACAAATAAAATGAAAGGGGGATAGAGTTAAGCACCTAATAGTAGGAATCACAAACTTTAAGCCCTCATATGACTAGGGGCTAAGGATGCAGATCTGACGTGGACTCGTGCTATGGATCATTGGTGGAAAGGTGTGTTGGCTAGCTACACTTTGGAGTAAGCTATTTCTACATATTCTTACCTGGAAGTTGCTAAGTTTGAGTTTCTGCAGGAGCCCAGAGGATAATTTCTATGAGCTATTCTTTTGGCAATGAAGATCTTGATTGTTACCTTGAGTTTAGGGGCATTTCCAATGGCCGGCTAAACCATTCTGAGCGCTGGGTGAGGAAGCTAGGGTGGAGGAAGATGATAGATATTACGATGGAGAAAGAGAGGGAGGATAAATGACTCAAGTATAGTGAAGTGCATAAAAGGGATATTACTAGAGAATGTAAGGTTACAAGTGTGATGGACCTATAGAGGCAGATGTTACAGGAAGGAGTTGAGGTTCACACAGAGGACGTGGAACCTGAGTAGTCTGTGCTACCCCATCTTGGCAAGCACGTAAGAGAGACCCCTTCAGCTTCTGATGAGAATTTTTTATGTGGAGAGAGAAGAGTTGTTGGCACGCATCTGAACCCACCTAGTCACTAAACCTTGGCACTTGGTTTTCTAGATCAAGGAAGGAGTATCACTGACCCAGTTGGTATTAGTAGAAGTGACATATTTGCACCCAGGAGATATAATTTCTCATTTCCCACTTCTATGGCTACACATACTATTCTAGTATTCAGAGGAATTTTTGGACAAAGAACAATTACACAAGCCTTCGGTCTCACATTTGGGAGTGGTGCGGGGTACACTAGTGGTAGTGGGGCATTATCATAGACCATCAATGCGTAGTTTAGTGGAACTTTGGGGACCCTTGGCACGACCACTACAAGACCTAGTGAGTCTAGTGGGTCAGGAGGAACATGACCTGGTGGATTTGGTGGATTTGGTAGCTAAGGAGGCACAGGACGTGGTGGATCTGGCAGCAGAGGAAACACTGGAGGAAACCAAGGCTCTGGCTCAAGAGAACAAGGGCCCCAACCACCTCCTCAAGTCTTCTTTGAAATGTATTTACATTTTCCAGATTACAAAGGTATTGAAGATGATACAAAATATGTTCACAAGTGTGAGATGCTATGGTGCACAAAGGGGATCACAACCCCAGAGTGGAAGGCCACCTAGTTTGCAATGACGTTGCAAGGGCGAGTGTATAGCTGGTATAGGAAATATGACCCTCATCAAACTGTGGTGGATTATACTACTTTAAAGAATGCCTTCTTGGTAGAATTCCACATCCCTGAGTTTGAATAGAAGAGCATCAATGCCTTGAAGGAGATTTAAAAGGGAATGGCGGAGAGTGTGTGGGAGTATGACACGTGGTTTAAGACTCTCCTGTCAAAATTGTCATATGAAATTCACCCTTCACAACATGCTCAATGGTTTGTTGGGGGGTTGATGACTCCATTTAGAAGATATTTATCTCATAAAACTTTCACAGACCCATGCAAGGTGAGAATTTTCCCTACACACTAAAGCTATTGGAAGTGTTGATATTGGTGTTAGCCCATTTCTAGAGGCCCAAATCATTGCTATAGCTAAGAAGCTAGATAAGTTATTTGTGAACTTAGCTCATGAGAATCGCAGTGGTATATGGTGTATAAATTGTGAAGTAGAGGGGCATGTCAAGGATAGTTGCCCCCAGAAGACAGTACATACCATAGCAGTAGACTGTGAGATTTGTCATGGGGACCATGATGCAAGTAGATGTCCCTTGTTATAGCACAAAATTTAGAAGAATGTGTCTTGCTACTATAAGATCTGAACCTCTATAACCCATGACACTAAGGATTGTAGGCTTATTGACCAGATCCATGAGGCCATTGATCATGGGGTGCGCCAAACTAGCATTGTCAGTAGTTCTAGGAATGATGATTGCCGTTATGAGGAGCATGCAGATGGAGGCATGTGCGGAAGGGAATTTCATGGAGGATTCCGTGGTCATGGTAACTATGGAGGAGGAAGGAGTGAGTTATCATGTGGAACCTATTTTAATTGTGGGTCTACAGAGCATTACAAATGAGAGTGCCCAGATTTATTGCAATGCTCATGGTGCGAGAAGAAGCACAAGTATGATGAGTTTCCTAAGTTGTTTAAGCACATGAATCAATAGCATTGGAAAGACAAGGGCACTATAATGGTAAGCATTAAGAAGGCTGACACATAATGGATGCCATAGGTGACACATGATGCAAGATTGGAACCTGTTATGGTAACAACAAGAGCAGAGGCAACACATACAAAGGAAATAACAAGGCAGAAGATCCCGGTTTCAAGGGAAGAAGTGGTACATGGGAAGTACCTAGACCCTGCCCATTAGAAGGAGGTATATAAAGAAACCATTGACATCATTCAGATTTTACAAGGAGAAATCCAGTGTCTAAAGGATTAGTCCAGGAGGGAGGAGAAAAGAAGGAAGATCAAGGCACCAAAAGATGACCTGGATGAGGTCAAGGAATTATGTAAAATGCTAAGGCAAGAGACTATTATTCCCTTACTAGGAGCATGGTTGAGAGAGAAGGTACCACACACCAGAGAAGAGTGCAAGAGGTAGGTCTTGCATGAAAACCTTCCCCCTCATAGCCTTGACTATGATAGGGAGATCACATTAAATGCGGTCGTGGATGGATGGCTCCTTAGTAATATCCTCATTGACATAAGCACGGAGGTCAATGTTCTCACCTTGGATGCTTGGAATTAGATGGAAAGGCCTACATTACAGCTGTCTTTGCATGCAATGTAAATGGAAAATAAAATAAAGGTAATGCCCATCGATGTCTTAAAGGATGCAACTATCACCATTCACGGGGATAAGTTTACTAGGGAATTCAAAGTCTTGGCACTCGCCAAGGAAGACAATTTTCCAACACTACTTGGGCTCCCATGGTGCTATGAGAATAATGTGGATATTTAATTCAACAAGGGATACATAAGCTTTAAAAATGAGGAGGAATGGGTCATCATACCCCTGACTGATGGTAAATCAAAACCCTATATTGAACCTTTGGGAGAAGAGGTCGTGGATAGAATATATGTGAACTCAATCAAAGATCTAGAGATAATTCATCCCACAGAAGGAGTTATCCAGTTTGAGGATGCTGAGTCCCTAAGTGACACCACTAGTA